>OX376206.1:2407500-3007500 GCA_947363905.1 Lithophane semibrunnea | reverse complement strand
TTTGGCAAACGTCACATTTCGCCAGTTATATTTAAGTCCCACATGTAATAGGGGGCGATCCTTTTATCATCAACCGGGTACAAATCCAGATTCCAGGCTACTGTCAAATTCTGACCTGGGAACCGAACCCAGGACCTCATGCTCAGCTGTAGCGCTTGCGACCACTAGAACAACGAGGCAGTCGAATAGAGACGAAAGGCGAATTATTTCTTGTTTAATTACTCTCAGTGTATACTCAACTTTACCTAAAAAGATGACCTTTCATCTCCTTGTCAAATCTCAACTAGGCAAAACTCAGTGCAATAAAAAGTATTTCCTACAAGAAAACTGTATTATAAAGTTAAATAACAGCCGTTATTAGGCTTTACTGCTCCAAACATTGTTTATGGGCTGTCCTAAATTCGTTTTTCATTCATACTTTTGTTGCGTTAAAATAATGTTTCAGACATTTTATGGAGATAAGAGTGAGATGATGATTTATTGTGACTTAGAGACGAAGTTTGTTTTTTTAATTTTTATAACAATATAAACAACACAATATTAGTTATTTATGCAACTGTTATATAATAAGGGGTATTAAAACACGAATAGTAAAACAGTCATCACTTGAGTGTTTTAATACCTAATTATTTACAGTTGCAAACAAGATTTTATCTACACCCATGATATGAATCTTCTATAAAAGTTTCTTTGCAGTACCAATATCGAACAAAAATGGCGCGGTACGACGTGAATTCGAATTTTTCGAATTCGAACGTGTTTTGTTTTTAATTACGGTGCTTTGTTAGTGAACGCTCGTGAATGACAATGTTCTTTTTTTTAAATGAGTTGCATTATGTAATTCAGTATAACATTATAACACCCGTTTGGATGATATTATTATGGTTACTATGACACTGGTTGTTTTAATGTTGGCAATAAGCTAACTGTTTCAGAAACTTTTAGAGTGGATTTATAGCATGGGTGTACATAAAATAAATTAAAGTCCTCCAGACCGTATTTCAGTCACGGCGGCCAATCTCAACGGAGACTCATTATCAAATTATCATTATCATTTTGATGTGTTATACGTTTTTCACAATTTTAAATTGTAAGTTAATTTAATGTTAGTTAAGTTAATGTGAGAGCGGATACAAAACAAATATATCAGGTTTATGTACCATAAGATGTATGGAGTGTATCCGGGATACCCACTGCTGTATCCTACCTTGTTTGAATTAGGCATGGTAGGTTATAATAGAATAGAAGTAAAGAGGGAGCTTGCATTAGCCACATACTTATTTAAAGTAATAAGGGGAAAAATTTGCAATCCTGACATTTTACAGACAATTAAGCTGTGGGTACCTGACGAGTACGTAAACAGGCGCCGGCGGCCGCGGCTGCTGGGGGTACCGAAAGCGCGCACCAACCTTCTCCGCCGTGCCCCGTTTACACGTGCGCTGTGCACTCTCAACGCGGTAGCTACGAGCTTGGACCTGTTCTCTTGTGCACTGAACGATTTTACTCTGGAGACCACTAAAGTATTGTGTTATTCTGATCTGCATGTATAGTTAGATTTAAGTACCTAGTTTTAAGATTATATCTTAGTTTAATTGTGTTCTGTACCACTCTATCACTTTAGGTTAACCTGTAAAGATAGTTTGTGTTGTTGTAAATAAATAAATAAATAAATTTTAGGACCACGCTATCCTGCTAGGTATACACCTGTAATGATAGTTTTTTTTTTTTTTGGAGTTTGAAATCATCCAATGATCCCGCTCTGGGCGGAGCGAAAGAGCGTGTCAGACTTTTACTGACTAAAACCCACCCGTGTTCCTTCAGTTGCCTGTTGCCAAGGTCCCGGTATTCCTTTCGGACTAACCCGCAACCCTGGCAGGCATCGGTCCTAGCGGATCCCGCCAATTGTGCTGACATCTCCTTGAGGCGCGCGTGGAACACGACGCGCCATCACCTGTAATGATAGCTGTAAGGGAGATTTTGATAAATAAATAAATATATTTATGTAATAATTATTGTCGATTTACATTTTCTCACTTATACGTTTGTAATTTTAATTAAATCCAAACTCAAATGCACGTGAAATTATTTTCATAATTAATACGACAAGTGGACAAACTGTTGACACAGTCCCACATTTTCAAGGAAAAAAGCAACAAGAAAAGGTTTTAAAGGACTAACGGTGAAAGGACACCACAGTCAGTTTGTTGCTTCCCATGTCATAATTAACACTGGTTTACTTAGGAGCATTTGTTACATTTATTTGATGTAGATGTGGATTTAGGAAAACAGTGTTTAAGGAGAAAGCGTCAGGGAAGCCCGCGAAATTAAAATTTTCTTACGTTTTTTTGCAATTTGCAGGTCAGTATCAGGTTGTATGTTGATCTAAATTAAGATTCGCGATCGTAACAAATATGGCTCCACAGAATTAAAATCATTTCCTAGAACCAAAATTTCGAAGACTGTGATATCTACCCGCACTGGGCCCGCGTGGTAAGATTACAGCCCACTCCCTCTCGAAGGCCTGTGTCCCAGCAGTGGGAACATTGTAGGCTCATTACCTATACAAATGTAAGATCTTTTCTTTTTACACCATAATAACTTACGTACCTTTTTTTTACCTTTGCCATCGACTCAAAACGAAGATAAGTATTTCCTAATTTACGGTTGACTAAACACCTCTCCATAAATGGATCAAACATAAATACTACTAAGGAAACAAAATAAATCACAACACAAACTAAAGCTAGCAGAAATTGAATTCAGAGTTCATTCTACCGTCAAAGAAAAACAGCAATAGCTAGATAAAAATCTTCATTGCCAGGGAATATAAGGCACTGCACAGACTTTGACATTCTTAATTTGTTGCTGATATAGGATTACCGTTGCTTGAAACTTTGGTTGCAGTCTGCAGTGTCCTTTCCGTTTATTAAATTACTAGCTTCGGCCCGCGACTTCGTGCACGTGGAAGTCGCAAGATACACAATTTATTTAAATAACAGTCACTTTTTTAGGGTTCCGTAGTCAACAAGAAACTCTTATAGTTTCGCCATATCCGTCTGTCTGTTTGCTGCCTGTCCGCGGCTTAGATAGATACCTCATAGTACTAGAAAGCTGTAATTTGGTATTACGCCAATAAAGTGGTAAAATAAAAATATGAAAAAAAAAAAATATGGTACTTCCCCTACAAATAAAGTGGCAATGTTTTTTTTTTCTCGCCTATCCCAATGAAGTGGGTGTCGTTGGAACAAAACCATTTTTGGATTCAGAGATCCGTTTGTGAAATATTAAGCTTTGAAGTGCTAACTTTTGTTAGAGTCAAGTGTACCCCCGCCAGCTAAATGGTTTGTTTTGGATATGTGAAAAAATTCACGGCAGTAGTATATATAATGAAATTAAAAGGAAAACTATCACAGCTAAGTAGGTTCTACAAATTATCGAGTAAAATTCGACCAACTTACATTTGCAATTGCAAAATCATGCTCTCCCACATTCCGTACGGGAGAAAAAGTTTTTTCAACTACAATGTTAGGTTTGTGCTTGGGATAAATTCATCCCAACTACGGAACCCTTCACTGTGCGTGGTTCGACACGCAATTGGCCGGTTTTATAAAACTCCCTCGACCCCGTCCCACCACATCGCATTGCCCGCCCGCGCTATTACTTCGTTCTCGCTTATTGTTCTTTCTGACTTTGTTTCTTTCTGCTCAGCTCCTAAGGGTCGTAGCGTGATGTAAAGTAGCCTATACCTTCTACAAGAATTGGGCTATCAATACCAAGATATTTTTCAAATCCGACTAGTGTAGAGTTATGTAACCAATATATTATTGTAACAATATTGTGATTAATGAGAGTGTCCGTGGAGTTTCTTGCCCGTTTTTCTCCATAGGAACCTACTACGCTTTGGAATGGGCAACTAGCTTCATCTTTCTGACTGACCGACCCCTTAACAATTCAAAAGTGCCGGTAATTGGTTTATTTGAAATAAATGCTTTGAGTTTGACTGAGTTTCAGTTAGTTTCACAGATTAGTTCGTTCAAACAAAGAAACAAACTCTTCAGCTTCATTATATTAGTATAGATTACACGCTTAGGATGTGCTTTCTCTGTCAGTGAATGAGTTTAAGATTTTTTTTCTATTGTTTCCAAGGTAGACTATGGGTTGGTGATCTATTCTGTTCAAATGTCACCTTGAAAACTTAGGTGAAGTGAGTTTGAAGCGAGCTGTCAATCCTTAGAAACAGTTGTGCTATTCTGTAAAAATCTCACCGTGAAAACTTAGGTGAGGTGAGCTTGGAGTGAACTGTCACTGCCTTAGCATAAGTAGGTATAGATGACAATGACAGCTCACTCCACGGTCACTTGTAATGTAATTGTAATTATATAATTGATGTATACCAAATATTGTAAAACATTTTTTAAAAGAGTAACGCTGGAGTTTCTTGCCCATTCTTCTCCATACGAAAACTACCTTTTGGAAGGGGCAACTATAATAAGTTCTATTTCTATGTATTTGACTTTCAAAAGTGCCTTTAATGTCCCTACTTGAAATACATTACTTGACTTTGACTTTAACTTCATTTAGGGTTTCACGGTGAGATGGTTACAAAATAGCAATGCTGGTGGAGTGACAGCTAACTTCACCCATGTTTTCACGGTGTTATTTTACAGAATAGACCGGCTGGAAAAGGCCGGCCGAAGTACTGACGCTTACATAACATACATAATCAGCCTATAATTTTCCTAATGCTGGGACACAGACCTCCTCTCGGTGAGAGGGATTGGGCTGTAATCCACCATGCGGGCCCAGTGCGGGTTGGTAGATGTCACAATGTCCGAGCTCGAACCTACGACCTGCAACTCGTAAGTCGCGGCCGTTACCACTGGGTCACCACTGCACTGGGCCTGCCATCAAAGATCCATGAATGACAGCCGGAACCAACTGTCTAACGTGCTTTCCGGGGCATGGAGGAGCCTCGGTATGTAAAGATGGTTGCCTGTATCCGCCACAAAACACTAAAGTGTCCTGGTTTACGCAGACCCTTAAGCGTGTACTGAAATATAGGCCATTTTTCAGTCTGTGAGGAAATAAAAAAAGATACTAAAAGAAAAAGGAATAAAGAAAACTCAAAGCTAGTGTCTGTTTTGAGGATATTTTCATTCAAGTGTTACGAATAGAACTGGCAGAATTTTTGAATTGGAAATTCAGTCGCTGTGATAGGTACGGGCAAAAATATAGTGATTTCATTTAGTTTTCGAAAGTGGATGAAAGACGGCTTCTAAATTCGTGGTATTTTTGAGGATGTGAGAATTGGGATTTTGCTGCTAAAATATCGTAGCGTTGATATGCGGTGGACAGTACGATTAAGTTTTGAGCGGAGCCCTTAGACGAAATATGGGTAAAGACGCCGTCTGATTTCCATGTTCCACTACCACTATATTAATTTGAGTATAGATTTCTGAGTTGAGCTCCTCGGTTACTGACAAATGCTTACACTGACTGGACAGGTCCACTCAAATCTGTGTGGTTCTTTCCTCAAAAGACCATTTCAGACGCTAATCTCATAAGGCCTGACCAAGATTATGTCTGGACCTTAAAAGAGACTGCGCCCTCTGAGTTTGTTTCGACCTTTCTACTCAGAGTAGTCAGATATGAAACGCCGACCTCATCTAGCTTATTTTATATTTTTATTATGACGTGTAAAAGTGATTCCGATATCCTATTTACAGAATAAACAATTTAATTTCTCTATTTTTTAATTTAGATTAAATATATCTTAATATTAATCTCAATCTGCCTAGCCTTTTGCTATGTTGGGGTTGGCTTCCAGTCTAACTGGATGCAGCTGAATACCAGTTAGTATTTTACATGGAGCGACTGCCAATCTGACCTCCACAACCAAGTAATTGCGTAATGCGATACCCCTTGGTAAGACTTATTGTCAGACTTTCCTTCTGACGACCCGTAACGACTGTCAAAGATCCAAGAATGACAGAGTGATGAGTTTATGATGTATGTATAAATCATTATTGTCTTAAAATTCCTTACTGTATATCTGTAAGTACATCTTCATTTTAGAAAAACAAACACAAAAAGTTACTTAAAAAATAAAATCCAAGCATTGTTCCGAACTAAACTTCGCTAATTCAATTCTAATGTAACTTTTGTATCTGTGAAAGAAAAAGTTTAATCGCGCCCCGCGTCGAAAAAAAAACAAAAGGATTGCTAGCGAAAATTATTATTGTTTCGAGTTTTTTTTTCGTATAGCGTACAATAAGCGCTATAGGCGTAAGGCTGATTGCATAAAGGCATTTATTATTTTTGATAAAAAGATGATTCTACAATTTGACTATTTTGATTTAATTTACTAACGTATAACGTTACGCGTAACGTAAACTTGTATAAACTCAATTTCCTTAAGTATTATATAATTGCATAGCACAGGTGTGAGTACTATGTACTATAGAGCCATTTACCGGGTAATTTGTCTTTAATTGACTTGAATGTGCCCTGGCGGCTGGGAATGTCATGCTCACTCAAATGTCTCGCTGATGGTGGCGCGTGTGTTGGATCATTTAGCTCCCTTCAAACTGGTTGAGCTGAATGGTGCTGATCCATGCGTCATGTTCGTGAACGGGCGCCGTCAGTTGTGACTGGTCATCTCTTAGCTGCCATGGCTTATTTTAATTTTGATTTGTTTTTATGTTATAATTGCGGACGCTTTTAACGTGCTTTCTACATTGTTCTCACATGTATGATTACAACATGAATGATGTAACCAATATTTTGTAACAATATTTTGATTTAAAAGAGTGTCCGTGGAGTTTCTTGCCCGTTCTTCTCCATAGGTACCTACTACGCTTTGGAATGGGCAACTAGCTGCATATTTCTGACTGACCGACTCCTTGACAAATCAAAAGTGCCTGTAAATGGTTTAATTGAAATAAATGCTTTGAGTTTGAGTTTGAGTTTGAGTTTGAATGTAATATCACTCTGAACCCATCACATAGGCTTCGGGCAGCGGCCACTTCTTAAAATTCCATTCGCATTAACAAACTACCGACGGAATGTTTTCTCGTAGCGGAGCAAGCTTTAATAATCTGTCCTCTCATTTAGATGTTTATCTACTTAGAACCAGCCCTAGTACATTAAGTTGATAGATAAAGAATACTTTGTTAAAGACCGCAATGAGTAGCATTATTGATAATAATATGTAAAACATGTAACACATGTCGCATGCTTATTGGAATACTTACTTAACTCAAAAAAGACGATTTTTGGGAAATCGCAAAAGAAGATCTTGCTATGACGACTTATCCTACTTAATGATGCATAAAAATAGAACTGATTTATATTAATTATGAATGCTTGTATTTTGAACTTCTATGATTAACTATTGATGAGATGTGAGTTAAAAAAAAAAACGGGAAATAATTTCTATCTATTTTTAAAAAATATTTTAAAATGCAAATGTTCCATTAAGTTTTAAGCCTGTTTCAGTTTGAATAAGGTATTAATTATAATGACTAATTCAGTATTTAGTTTGTATATGATTACTTTATTAAAACAAATTTAGAGATTGGGTCACTTTATTAAAACAAATTTAGAGATTGGGTCACTTTATTCAAATTGAATTTAGTCGTAAACACACTCAACGACGATTGGGTCTTCGTTCTATGAAACTTCTTCGTCTTTTTTTCGCTCGTGGGTAGTTGTAACAATTACACAAAGAAAAATTTGCTCTTATTTAAAATTAAATATAATTTAGTAGAAACAGTATTTATAGTTATTTATGTTATATTCTAAAAGTTCATAGTTAGTACCTGCTGGTGTAGCGTTATCTCTTCACAATTTTTCTCTTACAATCTAAATCTAACATCACATCAATCACTTCACGTCACAATGGAGTCACTATCAAGCACTCTGAGTGAATTAAAGGAGTTGTTTTACACAAAGATGGCCGCCTTCGAAGATGAGCTACAGAAGTCCCCTCCGTCACCTGTCACAACTTCTAGCCTGGCTGCAGAGTTTATAATGTTCCGGACATTCATCACGCAGGCACTCAACAGCATTCAGCAACAGGTGGAGCTACTAGCTCGTAGTGTCGACCAAATAGAGATGCGGGGACGTAGGAAGATCTTGCTGTTGCATGGTGTTGGTGAGGAGCAGAAGGAGGACACTGCAAAGGTGATCACTGAGGTGATATCCCAGAAATTACAGTTGACTGAGTTCACAGTTGCAGACATCAGCCGATGTCACAGGATGGGACGCGCCGTAGCGAATAAAACCAGGCCTATCCTGTTCAAGGTAGGCAGTCTTGCGGTCCGGGATAGGATTTGGTTTTCTAAAGCCAAATTAAAGGCATCAGGTGTCACCATGTCCGAGTTCCTAACAAAGGGGCGGCATGATGTGTTCTTGGCTGCGAGGGAAAGATGTGGTGTCAGCAAGAGCTGGACTAAGGCAGGCTGCGTGTATGTCCTTGGTCCCAATGAAACACGGCATCGAGTTGAGTCCCTCGCTGATTTGGACAAGATTGCGCCGAATCCCCGTGAGCCAGAGCAGAGTGAACGAGAATCGACTGCACCTTTATCGGCTGTGCTAGCCTCTGTCCCGGTTGCTGCTGCTGCAAAGACCGCTAGGTTGAAGCGTTCTGCTGCTTTAAAGAAGTGATGTGTTTGTGAATGTTTTCTTCAAAGTCTGGGTAATACGTGTTTTGTTTACCTTCAATTTATTTTTAATTTAATGTGATTCAACAATTTGTTCCGAATCCTGACTTGACGTAAACCAACAGACTAATTTGTAATGTCACAATTTCTGTCAGTGTCAGGTGTCAGTCACTTATGTCAGTTATCATCGTTGCGTTCCGTTTTGCAAAACGGTGCAATGACAGACTGAGACAGTTAAATGTTTTTTAATTTTATTTTTTCTTTCTCAAATATTTTGGATTTTGTATAATATTTTTTCTCTTCTCTTGCTCTTTTGTTACCCGGATTCATTAGGTTTTAAATTTTATATTTTAATAACGCAACCGGCAGGTGGACTCGTTATTTGGCTAACCTTTATTTTATTTTATTTTTAATTTATTTATCTATATTATATTATTATCTATATTTATGTCTATCAATGAAAGCAGCGATAACAATAGTTTTTTCTCTTTATCAAGCAGCAATGACAGTTTCGTGAGTGTTCCTTCTCTTGCAGACAGTATCACAGCTCAGTTTTCTGATGTTCCCAAAAATTTTAACGTTATCCATATTAACGCTCAGAGCATTCCGGCTCATTTCCACGATATGCTGGCAAGCTTTGACTGTAAAAACATACATGCTATTCTTATTTCTGAGTCATGGCTTAAACCTTGTCTCCCTTCAACTTGTTACTCTCTTCCTGGCTTCCAGCTTATAAGAAACGACCGGTCGATTGGTGGTGGGGGTGGTGTTGCCATATATCTCCGCGCACATATTCCCTTTTCTGTTGTTAACGTGTCAGCACAGCCACCGCCATCAAATGCTGGTGAATATCTCTTTCTTGAAGTCGAACTACACCATTCAAAATTACTTCTTGGCGTCTACTACTGTCCCTCTTTACGCGTTAATTTCTTTTCATCTTTTGAAAATCTACTAGAAATGCTGATCCCTTCTTACAGTCATAGCATAATCATGGGTGACTTTAATACTTGTCTTCTGAAAAAAGATCATCGCTCTTCTTCTCTGACTAATATTTCAGCTTCCAGTAATCTTTCCATTCTTCCGCTGAGTGCCACTCACCATTTTCCTAACTCTACTCCTTCACTTCTTGACTTGATCATTGTTTCCTCTCCTGATTGCGTCGCTAAGCATGGCCAATGCTCAGCTGATGCCTTTTCATATCATGACCTGATCTATCTTTCTTACAAAATTCGCCCACCTAAGGCGAAAGCCAAGGTACTCATGCAACGCAATTTTGATGGTATGAATGTTGACGGTCTCTGCAAGGATGCCAACAATATAGATTGGTCTGCTCTATTTGAATCTACATCGGTCGATGAGCAAGTTCATATTTTTGCGGCTAAGCTTATAGAGCTATATGATCATCACGCACCTGTTCGAGCAGTTAAGGTTAGACATATGCGCCGTGGCTCACAGATGAGATTAAAACAATAATGCACAAAAAAGTGACGGCAAAGTCGAAGTTTAAGCGCAGGCCTAATGACGCTAACAGGGAAAGATATGTCTCAATACGTACTCACTGCAATAAGGTGTGTAGGAATGCTAATCGCCATCACATTCACACTTCTGTTCAAAGTGGGGACGCATCCAAAGTTTGGAAATTTCTTAGGTCACTGGGGGTCGGTAAAACCCGACAAGAGACAATCCCAAAAGATTTAGACATTGATGCAATGAATAATCATTTTACTGCTTCGTCCGATTTTGATAGGACAACAAAATGTAATACACTGAATTATCTTTCTTCACTTCCGACTCCCAGTTACTCTCCATTTGTTTTTTGTCAATTCTCCGCATGTGATGTTAAGAAGAGCATACTATCGATTACTTCCAATGCAGTAGGTAGCGACTGTATCAGCCGTAATATGTTAGTACCTGTGCTGGATGTTATCCTTCCCGTCATTTGTCATATCCTCAATTTTTCTGCATCTAGTGGTGTCTTTCCATGTTCATGGAAAGATGCCCAAATAATTCCGTTACCTAAAAAATGTAATCCCTCATCGTTTTCTGAATATCGTCCAATATCCGTCTTACCATTCCTATCCAAAGTCCTTGAACGATTAATCCACGATCAAATAAGCACTTTCCTCTCAAAAAATAATCTCCTCAATCCTTTCCAGTCTGGCTTCCGTCCTGGTCATAGCACCACCACAGCGCTTCTGAATATTACGGATGATATAAGGTCAGCCATGGAAAACGGTAATCTAACGGTCTTGGCATTGCTAGATTTCAGTAATGCTTTTAATACTGTTGATTTCGATGTTCTGCTTGGCATTCTATGCTCTCTTAATATATCTCCATCGGTAATTGACTGGTTTCGTACTTACCTGTTCGGTCGCCGGCAACGTATCTGCATCGGCGAGACCTTGTCTTCCTGGAGTAATACTTCTGCCGGTGTACCACAGGGAGGCGTTCTATCCCCTTTACTTTTCGCAGTGTTTATTAACTCAATCTCCGACGAACTAATTTCCTCCTACCATCTTTATGCAGATGATTTACAAATTTACTCGCGAGCTCCACTTGGTAATCTTTCCGAGGCTATCTTAGTGATTAATCGCGATCTAGCCCGTATATGCGACTGGAGCAAGAGGTTTGGACTTATGGTCAACCCCATAAAGACACAGGTTCTTGTGGTTGGCAGTTCTAGGACGGTCTCAAGAATTGATTGGGTGACTCTTCCCCAAGTTTTTTTTGACAACTCTGTTATTCCCTTCAGCGAAAAAGTTAAAAACTTGGGGATATTCATTGACAAGAACTTCTCTTGGACTGCGCAGCTACAGGAAGTTAGCCGCAAGCTATTTGTATCCGCTGCATCTTTGAAGAGACTACGCAATTTTCTACCGACTGCCACTAAGATTGCGCTTGCACAGTCACTTCTTCTACCCATCCTTGATTATGCTGATGCCAGCTATCTTGACCTTACTCAAAACCAACTCGATAAACTTGAGCGGCTTCAAAATGTTTGTATAAGGTTCATATTCGGTTTGCGCAAATATGATCATGTGTCCGAATTTCGTGTGAAGCTCAAGTGGTTACCAATTCGCCTTCGCCGGAATGCTCATATTCTTTCCCTTTTATATAATGTGCTCTTTTCCCCTTCCACCCCTGTCTATCTTAAGACACGTTTCGAGTATCTATGCGACTCCCATACGAAATTTTTGAGGTCATCAGATAACTTGAAGCTTAAAATGCCAATGCATTCCACAAATTTCTTCGACAAATCCTTCTCTGTCCAGGCCGCTCGTTTGTGGAATGCATTGCCAGTTCAAATAAAACGCGCTCAATCTTTACCAGTATTTAAGAGACTTGTGAAGGAGCATTACTTGTTGTTGTGATCTTGTTCTCATAGCTGTAATAATCTGTACTCGTCATTTATTTTTCGTTGCTTACTTATATATTCTTTTAAAGTCAGTATGTATGTATTTATGTATCTATTATATAGCATATATATATATATATATATCTATTATAGTATATTGTATCTATTGGTAAGTTTAAGTACCTACTTATTATTTTGCACCAATGACAACCCCATTTTTTTATGTCCACGCAATCACTGTCCATTCTAAGGTTGCCTGGAAGAGATCACAGAAAGTGATAAGGCCGCCCATTGTATCTTTTATAGTTTTAAATTTATTTATTTTCGCAATGTATTTTCTGGTGTACAATAAAGTATATATAAATAAATAAATAAATAATAATAGCCTCACTACACAGATGTCGGACATAAACTGGCATGAGTTGCTATTCGACGAAAACATGATGAGAGATCCCACAAGAGTGAAAGAGACCGATAAATCATTTGGGTGGCAATAGTGCTTAATCTCAACGTTATTCGAACGGACGCCGGTAGATGGCCCTAAAAGAAGCCTGTATCTGTACATAACTCAATTCTGACCTATCTATTATTGGGTCAGTATTCCATTAAGCATGCAATGTGTATATTTAATTTTTTACTGTTTTTAGCACAATCGCAATATTTTATTACAAAACAATATAAATTGGAATATAACATACATTTAACACAACTGTCACGATTATTAGATACTAATTATACGATCCATAAATTCTTAAGATCTTTTTAGATTTTATAAAAAAAAAAAAAATAGAATAATTTATTTTGTTTTGTATATAGAAGAATTTGTTAAGCTATCTGTATGATTATGTTTTTAATTTTTATCTTAAAAAATATTAATTTATGTTTCTTTTCTTTTAAATTTTATGTACATAGTTTTTAATTTGTGGAAGCTTGTAAATGGCAATTGTAAGCGCTATTGTACTTAGCCTACCTTTAAAGATATTATTAGACTTTCTGAAAAATAAATAAATAAGTAATCCAATTATTATTTAAATTCTAAACATGCGCATTAATAATATATATGGACATTGAATTGTAACATTATCGTATCACTATGATTGAATAAGTAATTTAATATAATTTAATTTAGATAACTATAGTCGCGGTTTGTTATCTCTTCCAACCAATTTGTACGCCATGATACGCGGCTGAACATGATAGAACATAATCAGCCTATAATGTTCCCACTGCTGGGACACAGGCCTCCTCTCTGTGAGAGGGAGCGGGCCGCTATCTACCACGCGGGCCCGGTGCGGGTTGGTAGATGTCACATGTCTTCGAATTTTTGGTTCTAGGACATGCCGGTTTCCTCACGATGTTTTCCTTCACCGTTTTGAGAGCAGTGGCGATGAAATAATTTACACAAAGTAAAGCGCCTGTCAGGGTTCGAACCAACGAACTACAACTCGTAAGTCGTGGCCGTTACCACTGGGCCACCACTGCTCCACCACTGGGCCACCACTGCTGATAGAAGATTTCTGTATTAATATCTTGCATTCGATGTATGTAGGTACACCATGTTTATACTAATAAATAAACTTACTTACTTACTTAATTAATGGCTAGAAAGGGAGTGACTTCCGAGATGACAACTGATAGACATGTATGGAAGAAAATTTACTTAATTAAAAAACACGACTACCCCCTGTCAAAAAACGAACTAAAAAAGTAAAGTAGGTACAAGTTGTATTTGTTAATCTGTATATACAAAGGTCACTCACTCATTTACTCGCTGACTAAACAGATAAATAAAATTATCATTGAAATCGGGAGACCTCTTAGATTAAAAAGCGTTCCACAGAATGATTTCCCGACTGCCAGAAGTCAGAAGCAATAGCACTATGCTGATAGTCAGAAATAATATGTAGAAGACAGCCAATTACAAGTTTCCACTTAAGTTTTATAAGTATACCTACTTTTCAGAAAAGACAGATTTCCTTTTTTAAGGTCTTAAATCAACTAGGTAATGAATAATGTATATGAGTATTTCCTTAAAAAGTCACAATAAAATTTTAAAATACCAAGTCTGAATTCCACGATTATTATAAACACAATTATTTTCCCAAACCCTGACGACATTTTCTATCCCCTTCATCGCACAGCCGAAAACATAATGAAAATCAATTTAATTTCCTTCGAAAACTCGATCATTATAAAACAGCCCTAAGGCAGAATTTACACCTCTTTACTAATTAAGATAATGCTCCGTAATAAAGATTCGTTGGAAAACATTTCTGTAGGTACCCGAATAAAAAGGGGTTTGAATTTGTGAAGAACAGAATTTATTATTGTTTGAAATTTTTAGGAGCTCTTCGATTGTTATCTACATAGAAGTTATCGTGTTTATTTTTTATTGTTTTGATGTTTATTTGGAGGGGCTCGTGGCTAAATGATAACAGCTGGTGTGTTCGTGATGGTTAACCATCCTTAACAAATCGAGACCTCGATGTGGGGCTCGGTACCGGCCGGACGCTCCGGGCCTCAGAAAGCAGGTAAAGCCGTTGGTCCCGGCTGTTAATCGTAAATCTTTGACTTTTGGTTTTTGACAACCGGGACCAAGGCTTAACGTGCTTTCCGAGGCACGGAGGGGTCTTGGTATGTAAATATCCACGGACCAACCGCAGCAAGCGTAGCCACAAGCCCCCCACAAATCAATGGCTAAAAGAACCGAGCAAAACCAAGAAATTAACGTTTACTACGTTATTAACGTCTATTAAAATATAACGTAATATTATTGTCGGGCGATAAAATTAACGCCTCATCCTTTTGCTTAATTAGTCACTAAAAGGTACAATTTTATTGTTCCCATAATGAAATTACAACATTTTGTATATTTTATATAACCCACTGAAAGAGGCAATTCTGGTTAATTCAGTTGTTTAATGTTTTTCTTTCCTTGAAGGTTTTTATAGTAGGAAAATCTGAATTGGTACTTGTATTTGAAAATAACTATAATTATTATCTATGTTTTCAGTAATTGTGTATTATTTTAAATGAAAACAAAAATAATTATAAATAAATGTTTGCCTGAGTATGTTAATCTTTATTTATTTTGTTCTCTTGTTACCAGTTTTGTAAAAAGATAACATAAAAAGTATTTCTCCAAAAATGTAATCTCTGTTGCTTAACAAAATCGTTTTTTTTTTCAACAAAATTCCAGGATTTCTAATAACACACGTTTGATTCGAGTTTTCGAAAATAACAGCCATGCAACATTTTTCCAGGGATTCCGAAGAAAAATTTAAGCAAAAGTTATAAAGGATAAACGTTTTATGCTAAGTACGCGTCGAAACACCGTGAAGGGATAAAAAAATGTAATAAATTCGTGTCTCAAGTGTTAAACGGTAGAAAAAAGTTTATGACCGTATCTCCTCTTAAATGGAGGGGTGAGACCTATTAATTATTTTGTTTTAAAGTATTTTAAGCTTAAATCGCCCGGTGGGCATGAAACAACGGAATTTAATGTTATTTTGTGTTAAAATGTTTAGATAAAACGGGATGGTTTTTTTATACGAGTAATAGTGTTTTAGGATTTAGATTGGTATTGCCAGTTTCAGGACTGTCGTACCTATGTAATACTTATTATGCTTATCGCAAAAGTTTAAACAAAAAATGTATACTATTTACGAATCAAATTCGTTCGAATTTACGTTGGTCACGCATATTTAAGTAACCTTTTTTTTTTTTGTGGGAAATCATCACATTACTTCTCCCGCTCCGAGTGGAGCGGGAGGGCGTGTCACACTCTTACTGACTCAAACTCACCCGTGTTCCTTCAGTTGCCTGTTGCCAAGGTCCCGGTATCCCTTTTGGACTTTCCCGCAACCCTGCCAGGATATTTAAGTAACCTAACAAGGCGTTTTCTTTCATTTCACAGAGATTACTGCTTAACATGAGGTAGCATAAGCATAATCAACCTATAATGTTCCCACTGCTGGGACACAGGCCTCCTCTCTGTGAGAGGGAGCGGGACGTAATACACCACTCGGGCCCAGTGCGGATTGGTAGATGTCACATAATAACTTCGAATTTTTGATTCTAGGACATGCCGGTTCCCTCGCGATGTTTTCCTTCACCGTTTTGTAAGCAGTAGCGATGAAATAATTTACACAAAGTAAAGCGCCTGTCAGGGTTCGAACCTACGACCTACAACTCGTAAGTCGCGGCCGTTACCACTGGGACACCACTGCTCTCACATGAGGTAGGTCAACAGGCAATTCCAAAATAAAAAAAATCCAATCTCACTCAACTCTCAACATACAAGCGAATTCCTTATTTTTTATTTTTTTTATTTATTTCAGGTGACTCAGGCCCATACATAAATTTATTAAAGATATCATACATCAAAATTCATCATCAAATGAGAAACATCTTACCGTAACTTGCATACCTGGCCTTTGAGCTCACGACAAAGCGCTGGCCACCTATTATAAGAGCATCCTACTCAATATGCTGATAAAGTTACTCCCAAGTTTCTGGTCTTAAATTAATTTCACACTCGGTAAGTTGTCTGCCTTGACTTGAAATTTACTGCTTCCTCTGTTTTCTTGTGTCGGTCGGTTTGGAATTATTGCAGCATCCATATTGTTTTTTGGTGAGACGATGGTTTGGAGGGAAATGCTGTGGTGATGTGTTTTATTTTTACCCAACTACGGCGAAGAAAAAAGGAGGGTAATGATTTTGACCGGTATGGATGTATGTAAAAGTATGTACCTATGTATGTTCATCTGATCCTTCCTATCTTCTAAACCACTCGTCACAATTTGACAAATGAGGTATCGTTGGAAGCGTCTTGTTTGTCCGCTGGTTATAGGCTATGCTACGTTAATCTTTTCTTGCTGGCCAAGTACCTATTCTTAATTTTTTATTATTCAGAAAAAAGATTGAAAGTTCTTTATTTTTATGTGCTGATAAATATTCAACACGAAGTCTAGTATACTGAATTTATGAGAAATGGAATTGCAAAATTACTAGAATTTAATTTATAAAAAAATTTATTCTCTTATAAGAAATTCTTCTCTACAGCTATACAAATATAGTAAAATCGATGAAATCAAAAGTCATTAATTCAAACTAAGAATCAGCACTTTTCGAATGTCAAAATTACATAAGTCCCCCAAAACCCGCCCTTCACCACTTGCCAGTACTTTAGCTGGGAACTTCTTCCCAGCTAAAGTACTAGGTGGTAGTGGCGCTAGAAACTCCCCAGTAGGTATAGCTTTACTGCATTTAATACAAAGAAACTGAACAAGAACTTATAAACAAAACCAATCATCTCAGTACTATCTTCTATATCAAAAACGAACAAAACTCAAGATATTGAATTCCTTTCAAAATAACTCTTTACAGTTTAAACTTCGTCATTGGTACAAGTTTGGAGCGAAACGATATGAATCAATAGTTTCCAAGTGTCCTTTCTGAACCTAGTCAGTTCTTGTTGTGTTTCAAATATTATTGCTGGGTTATTTTCTTCATCTTTTATTTTTACCCGACTTTGGCAGTCGGGAAGGGTTATGTTTTTCGCGAGTATCTTGTGTGTATATTTATTTGTTAATTTCTTTATTGCTTCGTATCTTCCAAACGGCTGGATGGATTTTATTCGTCTTAAAACCCAAGTGTCCCTATATACGTGTTTGAAAAACAAAACAAAATGGCGGAATTTTGGCGCGAAACAGTAATAGTTCATTTGAAAAAAATAACCAAACCTATCAAGAACGGTATCTTATAAAGGAAATTAAAAGGGGATTGCAAAAATATATATAAGTTGTATGATAAAATTTAATTAGTACCTAATAATAAAAAGTTTTTGACCTCGTAAATCGCCAGCGAAGCCTTGCACAAGCTGATAAACTAAAAAGCTGAAAATAAAAAAGTAATTTAAAACTGTGTTTTTGCAGTCGGGTTTTTAGTTTTTTAAATTACTTTTTAAATTCTTATGATTTTTGGTAGGATCAAAAAACTCTACATAAATCAAAAGCATTTTTCATCTTTGTTATCTGTTACGTGTGTAGGTATGATAGTTTTAACAAATGCAGCAGCTGCAGGTTTTGATAATATTCTGCTTTGTATATTTGAAACAATGTGTCGACGGCATTTGCATCTGTATTGAGGGTCTGGGAGTAGGTTCTAAAATGTGAAAATTACTTACAAGTGCTTATTGTGAGCCTTGTGTCTGACCTTTGAGACAGCTATCTATGTATATGTATACATCATCAGATACCAGCAGGCGTAACATGGCGCTTTCTATCTCTACGAAGAATAGACATAGCTTTTTCTATACAAAGTGACAGTTCGTTTCTTCATTTTTGACATCCACCGTAGAAATCTTTCTACAATCTGTCATTTTGTCTTTCATTTCTAACGATCTTTGTCTAGAGGCTCTAGACAAAGTGACATTCTATCAGCGATAACGATGATGGAAAAGACAAAAATGTATAGGATTGACATAAGCTATCGAAAAGCTTATGTCAATCCTGTTGAAAGTCGTTGTAGAAATACGGAACGCTTTTGAAGCGATTGTCACTTGTCTAGGCCCTTAGGTCTTTTTATATGTAGACTATTTCGGAAGAAAGTTTTCTATCTTTACTGTCAAAATCACACTGACAACCGATAAATCCTATGATAAAACAAAGAATTCTGAGTCGAATTATGTAAAAGAGTGAATTTCGTAAAAAGTGCAGTTGACTCTTTCTATTTTGCTGCCGTCTCGTACTGTCTACTGTCTACAGGAAACGTCATTTTTGTCTACTCTTCCGTCGACAAAACGGTGCTCATGCTACGCCTGCTGGGTAGACATATACATAAGTTACGTAGCTGTCTCAAATTAGTTATTGTCGTCAAATCTGATTCTCTTTTCGCAGTTTTTCTAACAATGTCAGTCTTATTCAACTTTTTTTATCAATTCATTTTTAAATTGTTTTGAACGT
Organism: Lithophane semibrunnea; assembly: GCA_947363905.1. Taxonomy (NCBI): domain Eukaryota; kingdom Metazoa; phylum Arthropoda; class Insecta; order Lepidoptera; family Noctuidae; genus Lithophane; species Lithophane semibrunnea. The sequence goes on along the minus strand of OX376206.1, from coordinate 2,988,517 downwards.
GTCCATGATAATTATGCTTACGAAAGCTTAACATTTAAGCTTTCGTAAGCTTATCATGGTATAATTTCGATATGATATTTAATATCGTATCGAAATTACACCTAGATTGACTACACAATTTAAAATTTATATTTATAAGTCAGATAAATTACTCATTATTTATATTTGCTTTGTCCTCAAAACAAGACTTTCCTAAATACATACGTGATCTATAATCCAAAGTCACCTCTAAACAGTGGACGAAGATAATTGTACCTAACAACGGTAAAGAAAAGTGAGAAAAACTCGTGTATCCAGTTACTAATTCTTCATACTTTCGCCTTTCACCGTCTACCCATAATTAACGTTGATGTTTATTAGAAAATATAATTTTCTCACATCCCCCAGTATGCCAGACACGTAATACAATTATATGACAATAGACTTTAAATTACTTGAAGCTCCGAGCCCCAAGATGTGTCTCGCAGTTTGAATATTAAAAATAGCTTTGTTTACAAAGAGAAATACACTTTAACCTTCTAAAGATAGGGTTGAATTTTAAAGGTATGTATTAAAAGCGTTGTGTATAAGCGAAGATGGTGAAGTAGGTTACATAAACTCGGCTTATTCAAGTGTTTAAAAGTGATATGTTAGCACGCTTATCTTGAGATGGAAGAAAAAGTAGAATGTGTTGTGATTTGGATTATAGGTAAGTGGTAAGTACTTTGTTATATTTGCTGTTTTTCATATAAAGAAAGAAAATAAAAAAAGAAAAATAGGTTTATTTGTCACAGAAACACGTACCTACATACAAAAAGATAACACTAGGTATGCAGCAAACTTAAACATTAGGTACTGCAGCGGAAAATGGCTATTCGTATCGCACGAGGATACCGTACTGTATCTTTTGAGGCGGCAACTCTTCTAGCACGCTTTCCGCCGCTGGACATCTTGGCGGATATGGACGCGAGGGTCTATAGCCGAATCCGGGTCATCCGCCAAAGTGGAAATGGAGTATGAATATGAGATCACGAGTACAAAAATAAATAGTTGGCAGCTGCACGTCATAACTGTGGCAAGAAGGCTTCCACTCAGCATTATGCTGTGCTATGGGGGACCCACAACACATCGCGTATTTGCTGATTTCTCTATTACAGCTCATTCACACGAGGATAATTTGTAATTTCTGCCGTATCGTATACTGGTTTCTGTATTACAGCTCATTCACACGAATTACGAATCGTGAAAAATGCCAACGCTAAAGTCTTAAATGACGTACCGTCTTTTAAAAATCACGACTGGCAATTTTTTTGTGACGGATCCGCTGGAGCGCTCGTCCAAGCCTGCACTCTGAAGTGTAAACATCTAGTTGGGTATTTTGACTGAACTTTTGATTTTCATTTTAATAGTGTATTAAAAGTCTAACAATTTTCAGCTCTATGTGAATATTTCCGAGGTTAAATGTTTATTTTGACTATAATCATCATCTGAAATCTGTTGGTCCCGGCTGTCATTCGTGGATCTTTGGCAGTCGTTACGGGTCGGCAGAAGCCCGAAAGTCTGACAACTAGTCTTACTAAGGGGCATCGTATTACTCAGTAACTGGGTTGTGGAGGTCAGATAGGCAGACGCTCCATGTAAAATTCTGGTATTCAGCTGCATCCGGTTAGACTGGAAGCCGACCCCAACCTGTTGACCCGAATATTTTTCTCTTATTTATTTTGACTGTGGTAAAGGCTCTAAACGCCCTCTAAACAATACCATTTCCTCAAAGTACAGTCATGCACAAAAACATCTTTGCGTACAGCGATTTCAAATGTTTTTTCGACTCTTGACCCTCCTTGCTAGCGAGGCTCTCATTATTCTGTAGAGAAGAACTCTTATCTTCGTACAACGGCAGTGCTTGGTAGTAATTATTATTTTTCAAGTGTTCAAAGGTACGAACAAAACCTTTTTCTACGTCATTATACTTGAGGTGATTGAGTACGTGGAACTCTTTGTCATGTCGTCGGACTTGCGCCCTTTTGGCATGACACGGTTATAATGAAGCTACAGGTTTTTAAATGCTTTCGTAGGCGTTTAAAATGTTTCTGAAAATCTTTTACATTCTTTTTCTCTGTAACTGTAAAAATATATGGATACAATTGAGTTGTATCTGTATTATTTTTCATCTACCTATAATCGGCTGCCGACTGTGCGTCCAGAAAAAAAAAATGAAATAAGAGCGTATAGAATTGCGATGTGGAGGGGTATACCCCATTATAGCGAAGTTCGTTACAGCGATGTACGTTACAACGAAAGTACGTTATAAGAGGGTTTCGTACGATGAATATGTTATTTACCATGTTTTGGGTACCAATCATATATCCCAATAGCCAACTTAACACTATAGTTGAAAAACATCTTCTCGCGTACATTCCAACTGCAAATGAAAGTTTGTTGGCGCCCTATGTTGACAGATTTACCATGTTACTTTATGACCATATTCTAAGAACTGTTTTCAGTACCTAGTTTATTTAAAATTTTAGCTCCTGTAGTTTCAGAGCTACCTATATTTTCATCTATTTTCTTAAATAACTTTAAAAATTATGTTATAATAAAATTATAGAAAAAAAAATTGAGACTCACAACAAGCCCCTTTTGTTTGCTATGTATGTCACACGGTACAGTTCGCAAACCTTTTTTTTATTTTCTAATTTGCCCTTCCAAAAGTGACCCCCATATTCTAAGTTCTAAATTATTTACGTTACGTACGGCTACACATCAAGCTATGCATTTCCAGTATAAGCTGATCTCGCATTGTACGATGAAATGAAATGAAATGAAATGGAATTTCATTTCATTTCATTTCATTTCATTTACGGAAATCCTATACAATGCGAGATCAGCATAAACTGGAAATGTATAGCTTGATATGTAGCCGTGCGTACGTCCGTGTTTGGGTCACAGAATCTCATATAAGTGTGACAAACACTTTCAACTTAATCGCTTAAGTAAATTCTAAGTAGTTAACCGGCGAATGTACACCCACATTTCGCCGGTTATGTTAAATGTGAGGATATTACAGGCCGGTATATCCTAAGATATTATTAAAGCTACGACACAAAGCAATCATATTTCTTCAACAACAAAAGTAAATTAAACATTATCGCTTCCCGAAATTGTTTCATAAATAATAAATCAAGCAATTCAGCTGAAAATATTGTCGAAATCAACTCCGTTGCGACAGTCCACAATAAAACTTTCATCGTAGTTTGGAAACTTATTTAAAGAAGTATATTACAAATATTTCCAGGTTACAATTCCTCTTATTTCGTTAGGAATAAGAGGAATTGTAACCAGGGTTGCTAGTCGTTATAAATTGTGATCTGTTGCACTATGCAGGATGACATAGGTTCTTCGATATACTTTGATACACATAAATTGAATAATTAAAATGGCTTTTTTGACGTTTTTCAATTTACTCTTCTAAGGGCGAATTCGACCAAACTTTAATCCCTAGTATATATCTAATCCAGCGAATAAATATTAAATTTTTGACAGATTTTCTGTACCAAAACTGTCAGACGTCAATTTTATTCCCCGAATAAAAGATCTGGCTTTGGTTAAATCGGCCCTTAAAGTTTATACGTCATAAAATATATTATACATCAAATTAAAATTTACCGTGGAAACTACTCAAATTCAAATCGCAATCAATCAATTCTAATGTATTTTTGCGCAAGTGGGTTCGCGCTAGTGTCTTTCGCAGAATTCTTTCATTACAAATAATAGTCAGTTGTATGTAGGAAAAAAACAAGACTAATGACTTGTTGTATGAGTGGTGAATATAATAAGAGAAATAAAATTTGTATAAAAAGGTAGCATTAGCACTTTATTTTTTATGTAACTTTCGCGAAAATACTAGGTACCTACTATTTTAAACAACTTATTAAAAAGCCCTAAAAAAAGGCGACACCCCTAATGCTAACTTCTCAGATCCCGTGTCAAACTGTCTAAGATGAGGGCGTTTTATTAAACCGGGAAGTTTTCACATATCTTATCCATAAAACTTCTCGTCTGTCGATATTGTGCAGATATTATTTTGAAGGGACGATAAATAATAAAAGAAAATATTTAACTCACCTATGTAGGTACTATACACTATTCTATATATTATTGACTTTCTAATAATCGATAGTTTTATAAATTAATGAACCTCTAAAAACTTTTTGGGCTTCTAATAATGCAAATCAACAAAAAAAAAAAAACCACCCAGAAATTAGGTAATATGTTACCAGTCTAACCGGATGCAGCTGATTACCAGTATTTTACATGGAGGGACTGCTTAACTGACCTCCACAATCCAGTAGCTGGGTAATACGATATCCCTTGGTAAGACTGGTTGTCAGACTTTCTGTCTGAGGACCCATAACGACTGTTAAAGATCCACAAATGACAGCCGGAACAACCACTTAACGTGCTTTCCAAGCCACGGAGAGTCTCGGTATGTAAAGATACGTGCTTTCCCAGGCACGGAGGAGTCTTGGGATTTAAAGATGATCACGCACACACGGACCAACCCTGGCAAGAGTAGCTTAACCTGATAGATTGACCCGTGCGGCTGTTATTACTTAGCCACGAGCTCCTCAACACTTAAATATGAAACGCAGGTCCTTAATTTTTATTAACTCAAAAATTTTATAGCAGGTTAAATCCATCTTAATTTGAATCTCAATTTTAAATCGCGGTTGCTATATTAGATGCCCAGTATAATACTGAAGTACTTAAATATCTTTTTACCGTCTTTCCCATCTGACAAAGTTATCTCGTTAAATGCACCAAGAGTTTGCAAGACAAGAAGCCAACTTTGAAAACTTCAACCATTGTAAGAAGACCCCTTGAACTTCCAGCAGTTGTATTAAAAAAGTTCGGGATGTAAGGACTGTGAAGGTCTTTGTAAGTTGGCCGTTTAACCCGTAGCAGAATTTGAGGGGTTCATATTTGTCTTGGGTTGGAGAAAAATTTAATGTTTGTGCATTTCTCTGTGTTGGTGAATAAGTACCTAATGGCAGGAAGCAATTTGTTGTTGGTGGACTCAATCCTTAGTCCTTGTAGTAGTTTATTATGTTCGCATTTGCAATTTTAGTTTGTGACTGTATAGATACTTATGTAGCACTTTGCGAGCGACCTTGTTCGCCAGTGAGTTATACCACGAGGTAATTTCGAAACATCAGACTTTATTTCCTTGTCTACGTCAAAATCAAAATATGTTACTTTACATTAACTGTGCCGACACCTAAAATAGCTTCTGGCGTTTTATTATTGCCCATGCCCATGTATGCATATTATTGAGAAACGTCTTAAGCTAGGTGCACGGTTCCAATCCATTTCCATCATAGAATCTAGAATTATCTTCGTTAAAGTATCAGGACTCAAAAATGGTTAGTAAGACTTACAACTATGTTAGTAAAAACTGACACTTCACAAAAACAAACAAATAGTAATAGATCACCGATGTGGCAACACGTGAGATGGCACAACAGCTAACCACGAAAACACAGACAGGCGACTTGAAATCATGCTTAGGATACTGTTGGAGCTGGTCCACACCCTGCGCACCATGAAAGCGCACCTTTTGCGCATGGTTGCATAGAAACAATCTACAAGTGCATCCGCGAACATCCCCGATGCACTACAGAAGCGGGGCTGCCCCACAAGCATCCTAAACGCGTTATTATACTGAAGCGTTGTACGATCTTTGCGTATATCTAGCCCACAGGCTACTCGTGTAAAATGACGTTCAGTACGCATCTACCTCTGTGAAAAATTTTAACGTTCTAGATCTAAGTGTTGGCTGGGCGTTCATTATTCAGTCAGAGAGTGAGTCTAGACTTTTCTTTTAATAAATTAGGATTTTCTCCAATATTATTAGACACCAAAATTGTAACAAAGGGAGTGATTTCTTTACCTTTAAGTTACTAGAAAAATGATAATCTAGGAACTCTATATTATCTACAGGTTACCTAAACAACTCTTCAAGCTCTATGTGCGAAAGTTTATTGTTGTACGGTTTGTTTCTGTCATTTCTGATGCCTGAGATTCGCTAGATATCTAGCTGTAGTTTACCTTGTTTATCCTTGAAGTATTACTAGGCGAAGATATAACTATTATACGTTAATTTCCCACTCTGACCGTACCATTACCTACAAAAACGGCAAAAAAGCACGTTTGTTGTATGGGAGGGCTCCCATACAACAAACGTGCTTTTTTTGTATTTGTTGAAAAATATTTATTTTATTCTGTTTTTTAGTATTTGTTGTTATAGCGGCAACAGAAATACATCATCTGTGAAAATTTCAACTGTCTAACTATCACGGTTCATGAGATACAGCCTGGTGACAGAAGGACAGACAGACAGTGGAGTCTTAGTAATAGGGTCCCGTTTTACCTTTGGGTACGGAACCCTAAAAATGGAACAAGTATAATAATCACACACGTGCTTACAGTGTGCTTAACAGTTCCAATGTTTTCATAATCAGCCTGTAATATTCCTACTGCTGCGACACAGGCTGCAAGCCCCCAAGCTCTGAACGGGTTGGTAGATGTCACAGTCACTACACCTGCCATGTCAGAATGTATCCTCACGATGTTTCCTTCAACGTTTTAACTGCAGTGGCTATGAAAACCGTTGCCCACCCCTGATCTTTAGTAAGGAATGCCACTAATTCCGCAAACAACGTGGCCACCTACTGGGCTCAAACAATTTTTTGTTTCAATTACTATCTACAAGTAAGGAAGAAGACCCCGAACTAATTTTCGGTCGTTTTGCATCTTCAGGGGTATGAGGAACAGAGTGTAAAGTTCACTCATCCTCTATAGAAAAGGGAGGAACCTCCGACCAGACGGATGTTGTGTCTGGCGGGTAACTGAACAAAGATTGATTGCGAAAAAAAAACAGCTGTTCCGTACATTTTGACGAGTTATGCGAACATAAATGTACGAAACAGCTGTTTTTTTTTGTCGCGATTTCATGTTTGTTCCCATAGTAAAAGTTGTTCATAATTATGAGTACAATGACTCCTTAAGAGGTTGTTGGTGTTTTACCAATAACCCTGTATATTTCTATCGCGCGGTAAACTCTAATTGCGCGATGCAGGATGTTGTGACGTCAAGATTTTTGTATGACGTCAGGTCTTTGATGCGTAGTTCGCATGTGGCGATGTAGATGCCGCTACACATACAATGTTATAAGAAACACGATTATTTTTATTTTTTTACTATTTGCAGGGTTTTCCACCACCTTAAAATTATTTAAACCCAACATTTTTCCATCCAATACCTCTCTTTTGTTCCCCGTTTGATGGTAATTCTTTTAACGAGAGCCTAATATTTAAGTTCAAAAGTTCGTTAAAAGAAATCCCCTGTAATAAAAATGGCTAAGCAAAAGATTCTAAAGAAATAATCTTTTAAAATATAATCTGTGCTTTTACTTACTTTTGCGAAGTTCAAACGAAGTGCTAAGTAGCTAGGGGATTTAAGTTTATTGATGTAATTCTCAAGTTTTAGCTAATATCGGTATTGTTTTACCAAGAATTTTACTTACTGACTTTGAAGTTAGGTAGGTCTTACTAGTACCTACCAACATCTCCTCCAGTGTTAATCTTTCAACGCTAAGAAATTTGCAGCGAGCTTGTGAGCTCTTAGGCTGTCTAGTGTTTGCGGGTTAGTCCGAAAGGGATACCGGGACCTTGGCAACAGGCAACTGAAAGAACACGGGTGGGTTTTAGTCAGTAAAAGTCTGACACGCCCTTCCGCTCCGCCCAGAGCGGGTGAAGTCATTGGATGATTTCCAACACTCAAAAAAAACAAAATAAAGCCTGTCTAGTGTCCAGCCAGCCATAACCACGATGGTTAATTATATAGATGAGAGACGTGATGAGTCTCGATATCTAGACATGATAAAAAAAAACAATTAATTTGATGATTTTATGTGAGGTCATTGACCGCATACTTGAACAATGAGTTGAGAAAATTTATTTACTCAAACTTTATGCACAAGTAAAAAAAACTATATAAAGGCGGACTTAATGCCTAAGGCATTTTCAACCAGTCAACCGTAAGGTACCCCAGAGATCGACCCATCACGTTTGCAGAGTTTCATTAGCTAACTTATTTGAACCTGTGTAAACTACACTACATATTTCTGAAAAACAGCTTTCCTGGGTTTTTTACTTTCTTTCACAAATACGTATTCGTTATTATTCACTATATCGATATAAGTCTTAAAACTGTCCTATACAGTATGTTAACTAACAAAGGGCGTTCCCATTAACCTGCAATAGTATAGCGTGTATACATGTTAAAAAAAATATTACCAATTAAAAAAAAAAAAAAATAATTTGTGTAGTGAAATGTTCACAAAACGATTTTTAAACGTAAAAGAAACACTCTGTACACGCACACTTGTATTTTCAACGTAGAAAAACAAGTGTGACAAGTGGGCGTGTACAGAGAGTTTATTTTCCGTAACAATTTAATATTTTTTGTGAATATTTTACTATACGAAAACATTTTTTTTTTTTTTATGGTTTTTTTTTTTTTTGCATGTATAGACGCTATACATGCAACGAAACGCCCTTTGTTAGTTAACATACTGTATATTACCTATAACTGTCCCTATGCCTAAAACTATCAGTAAAACAGAAATGAACTGGAAGTATTGCTAGTAAAATATGATTTGACTTTTTGAGGTTTTTTAGCCATAGACTGGCATAAAACGAAACTAAAACAAAAAATTCTTTAAAAAGTATTGTTATTATGTTGTCTTACTGACTGTACCAAACGTCGATAAAGTTTAAAGTTCCACACGAAAAGAAACGTGGGACGAGTTGCAGAAGAGTCGTCCTAAATGGGCAGTAGGCATGGAGGACGAGTTGACGAATCACTGGCAATAATCCCGCGTGGTCTTTATTTAAATCATCAATTACAATTAATGCTGCTAATTATGTATTAGCATAACACAATACAAACAATGTTACCTTTGTTAATTCATTCAGAGAGCAATTAAATAAATCTATCCTATCAGCAGTGTCATTCATGTATTATCTTCAGTTATGTCCCATAGAGAAAACATAATTTGTTTACACCTCAGAAACCATTACGTATTACGTACTACATCACAAATGAAAGACCGAAACAAAGTTTCAGTGATATTTCTCAAGGAATGTGTTTTCACCAGTGTATGCATTGTCAACAGTTTACGTATCACAATGGCCGTAGGTAGGGAGACCGAAATAGTCAAGAATGTGGGACATTACTTCTGGAAAATGTGACGTATTTTAAAAATATTCTCTACCTGCTTCCTTTTGTATAACGAGATGTGATGAATGCTGGAATTTATTACTGCAGAATCCTTATTATAAAAAAATCAAGTAATAAAAACTAAAACCCAACTACGACTTAAAAGGTATAAACAAGACACCACAGACAGACAAATTAAAAAACCGGAGTCACACGTGTTAGGGCATAAATCGAACAGATTACGTGTGACTCCGGATTTTTAATTTGTCTGTCTGTGGTGTCTTGTTTATACCTTTTAAGTCGTAGTTGGGTTTTAGTTTTTACTAGCTGTGCCCGCGACTTCGTTCGCATGGATGTCGGAAAACAATAATCTGTCGCTTAGAAAAGTTGTACCTTCATTTAAAAAGGAATCTTTCGACCAGGCCTGGTGATTTTTCCTAGTAAGAAACTGCCAAAAAACTTGTGTTTTTATTTAAGAAAATGCTTCTCTTTATAAAATATTAGCGGTGGAACCACCTGGAGCGTACACAAAAAAGTTGCTAGGGTTGCTCACACGTGAAAGAGCTACATAAAGTTGGCCGTGGGAAAAGCAACCAATACTAAGATCCACCCCCGCAACGGATAATGTCTGGCCCTGAGCTTTGTTAATGGTCATGGCGTAACACAGGCTGACGGGGAATTGCACACGCTTAAAACTAAACGGGAAATTATTGGGAATGAGAGGAATTCTTGGAATAAAAACAACATCTCCGGCGCCGCAACCTGTTAAGATTTCGGCTTCGATGACGTTTATTGGTGATTGGTGACTATGAGCCGAGTGCCGTTGCAAAGTTTGGGAGGACTTAAATTTCTGAGAAGAATTATTGGCACTCCGACTTTTAAACAAATTTTGTGTGCTGAAAGACCGGGTGTGTTAAGGGATTCTAAGAACTCTACTGGATAATGTGTGGCATCTTCTTCTTCGGGAACCGTATTTATCGATGTATATTGTTGACTTTCCCCAGAAACGTGCCAATATTTGTGTATTTATTGCTGTCCGATAGTCGAACAAATCAAATCAACCATAAGGCCTCTGCCTCGAATCTTACGGGCGCGGCAGGATCTTATGCGTAAAATCAAATGGACCGGTTCTCGAAAACAGCGGCGCGGCAGCGGCGAGGCGGCGGGCAGCGAGCGGTGCACTCCATTCAAGCGGTGACCGCCCGCACGTCTGCATTGCAGTGTTGTTGCCCACAATAAATTGAGCGTTGGGAATAAATTTGAATCAAAAAGATGTTGCCGCCATTGTTCAGACATTTCTTTCGCGAATAAAAACAAATATCTCGTCGACAAAATCGTGAACACAACACTACGCGGCTATAGTGACGCGCGATCTGCCCGCTAGTTTCGAGAACGGGTCTTTGATGCCCGCCCCGCTCCCGCGCCGCCGCCGCCGCCGCCCCGCTGCCCGCAAGATTCGAGGCCGAGGCCTTACACACGCCAACAACGATCGAATCGAATGAGCGGCGGTCACGAATCATACGAACAAATTACGAAGTATAGTACAGTTCGATTCAAACTTAATGGCGGCTCGGAACATGAGGCGAGTCGCTGCGCAGTAACAATTTCATATGACAGCGGGGGTGAGGGGTGGGGCGGGGTACTGCGCAGCTAAAAGTTAACTTCCGAGCCGCCATCCGCCCCGCTGCCCGCAAGATTCGAGGCCGAGGCCTTACACACGCCAACAACGATCGAATCGAATGTGCGGCGGTCACGAATCATACGAACAAATTACGAAGTATAGTACAGTCCGATTCAAACTTAATGGCGGCTCGGGACATGAGGCGAGTCGCTGCGCAGTAACAATTTCATGTGACAGCGGGGGTGAGGGGTGGGGTACTGCGCAGCTAAAAGCTAACTTCCGAGCCGCCATTAAGTTTGAATCGATCTGTAACGACTCGTTTCTTGACTTCTTAATTTGAACCTAATGAACGAAACCAACCAAAATAACAAATCAAAACCAATCACATCATAGGAGTGAGGCGTATTTATCGTCACAGATAGAAATCACAGATATTATAAAATAGCAGATAGCAATTGCTCCTAACGATAAAAAATATCTGTTACTTAAAATCACAGATCCTTAAGACTGTTACTGTTAAAACTTCGGATACGATTTTCGACTTTAACGAAAAGAAATAAAGAAGATATTCAATTGAGTCAATACGTATTTATCGTCTGTACAAAAATCACAGGCTGTGATTTTATAACAGATAGATACGATTTTCGACTTTAAATCAAAAGAAATAAAGAAAGATGATATTCGATTGAGATACGTATTTATCAAAAATCACAGGCTGTGCTTTAATAACAGATATTTGGATCTGTTATTTTTTTGACACAGTCACAGTGATCACAGATATCGTGTTTCACCTGTTACAACCCATCTCTAAGATCAAATTACTTTCAACTAATGACAACCCAACCAACAATTTATTATTTATTTATTATTATTATATTATCGACACTAAAGAAGTCATAAACAAAGATACCTACACTAAAAATAATTTGGAATATCTGGGCGAAAGTCATTCTTCGACGGAGACTCTTAATACCGCGATTCAGAAAATGACATTAAACGAACAACGCCATCTATCGAGCACGAAATGATACTGTCAAAATATATGGGAAACGTTCGAACACTCTGTAAGCTAAATAAACTATGTAGAAAAGTGAAAAATTAAAGAATAAATACCTATATTTTTTAAGAAATTAACATTTGTGAATTAAAATTAACATTTCATGATTATCAAGATTTGAAAGATAGGTAGCGCCACCAGCTAAATAAACTATGTAGAAAAGTGAAAAATTAAAGAATAAATACCTATATTTATTAAGAAATTAACATTTGTCACTATTCTTTCATGATTATCAAGATTTGAAAGATAGGCAGCGCCACCTATCGCACTAATACTAAACTAATAAACAACGCATCTGGAAAATTTTAATTAATCTAACTTTAGAGTTATATTCTATACACAATGTATCGCGTTAAGTTTCCGCGCAAAGAAAATGACGGTCATATAACAACACACGATCTCACAAACCTAGTAATTAAGAAGTAAGTATCATTTCGCGTCAATAGATGTCGTTACGTGTATGTACATTACGTAATGAAAATTCCTTCTTGAACACTTTAAATTCATATATCTTTTGATATTTTGAAGCGATTGCGATGAAACAAAAACTAATTGAAACATCGAGTTACACACAATATTTGAGTATAAAAGTTAACCATATTGATTTCGTACTTTTTACGTGATAGTGGAACAATCAAACTAAAGAACATACAAACAGACAGACAGACAAACGGACAAACAGACAAACAGACAAAAATTCCAAAAATGGTAGAAATGGAATCTGTTGGTTATTCTTGGACAACCCACCAACTTTTTTTTTTTTTTTTTTCATTGTACAGGAACGCCTCGTCTACAGATTTATTATATGTATAGATTACTTGATTTTTTTTAAAATTCTTTTGGGGTTATAATATATATATTTTTGAATTGTGCTCATTAAGCCCTTTCATTTGATACCCAACATGGTAAGATTTAACCATTTTTTTTTTTAAGTTCCTCACTTTATGTCCTCTTGAGGGCGCCATATTTAATGTGACTTCACATAGCCTATAACCAGCGGACAATCACGACGCTTCTAACGATACCTCATTTGTCAAATTGTGATAAGTAGTTTGGAAGATAGGAGGGAACAGATGAACATAAATACATACCGGTCAAAATCATAACCCTCCTTTTTTCTTCGCCGTAGTTGGGTAAAAACAAAGGCCTCCGCCGCGTCTGTGTTCGCGATAAACTCAAAAACTTCTGGACCGATTTTCATGCTATTTTCACCAATGAATAGAGTAGTTCTCAAGGAAGGTTTTAACATATAATAACCGACGTCCACGCGGGCGCAGCCGCGGCCAAAGTGCTAGTATACTATAATTTATTACTGTAGAATTTGCAGCTGTACGTAGGTCTCGCTATCTTTGATAAAATCTTAGCCCGCTTTGGTTCTAAAAGTGGCAACATGTAAAAAATATTAATTGTATCCATAATTAAGCCAGAGAAAGCAGTCAAAACAACGCTGTTTAGGGCGTTTTGCCAGTCTTTTTATACCTGCAGCCTGTGGGCCGACTGCACGCAGCGGGTCGCGAGTGCTCTGAGAGTTCAGTATAACAAATAACAATGCCTTCAGGGTGTTGATGGGGCTGCGTCGCTATTGCAGTGCATCAGCGATGTTTGCAGAATCACATGTAGATGGATATTATGCCATAATTAGAAAAAGAGCAGCATCGTTGATGCGCCGAGTGAGAGACAGTCCTAACGGCTACCTGAAGGTCATTGCTGAACACATCGAGAGTCCTATCTGGAAGCACTGGGTTAGCCTACTTAAATGTTTCACCTCTCAACGAGGCATCCTCAGGATGACGATTGACCACTTGCAAACCAGAACACGACGTGTTGCAGGATAATTTGTTATAGTTTGTTTTTGTATGTGTGTATTACTGACATAGTTCATAAGTTTCATTGTATTACTAACACACTATGGACAACCAAGTCTGAAGTATATATAAATAATACTTATTATATATAAAAGTATAAATAAATATATAATAAATAATGAGAAAATTACTCGAAATATTCGACTTAAAAAGAGGTAGGTAAGGTTCCTCAAGGATTTTAACGATATCCTTTTACGGTGTAACAGCTCTTCTGTTGCTTGTCCAATTTACTGAAGATTAGTCATCTACTCCGAGCATTTCTCCTGACACTTTTTTACAATATTTGCCTAGCGATGGCTTTGGTATACCATAAGCATAGCATATCAGCCTATAACGTTCCCCGTACTGGGACACAGGCCTCCTCTCAGTGAGAGGGAATGGGCCGTAATCCACCACTTGGACCAATTGCGGGTTGTTAGATGTTGGTAGATGGACATGTCTTCGAAGTTTTGGTTTGCCGGTTTCACCACGATGTTTTCCTTCATTGGTATATTGCAGTGGTTTATTTTAAGATTCATTCTATGTTTCAGCAAGATTTTCTCTGAAGTTTTGTTTCTAACTACTGGTCACCCTATAGTTGAGGGTGAGTTCCGGATGTTTTTACACCTCCCTCCCTTATTGGATTTCTTTCATTGCCATCTTATAAGTGGTAATAAACTCCAGACAAAGAATATTTTGAACGCCTTTTTGTCCTTGAATTGTGTTTTTTGCTTGGCAACACTATTTGGCGAGTGCAAAATTAACTAATAGTAAACCTCTAGTTTAATAAAAAAACTGAGTTACAAAAAAATTAACAAATAGTAGGATTTTTTAATTTAAAAATGCCTTTAGACGTTCTTTGCGCTCTTTCTAAACAATTTACGAAATTGAACCGTCACGCTCGGGTCGGTGACGCTAAATCGAGTATACTCGGCTCCAGTCGGTCAGTGACTCTGAATCGCGTATAGTCAGCTCCAGTCGTAAGTTTTTACTTCTATCATTGTGGCCATAAGTACACACTCTCATTTTATCTAAATATTTTTACTGCAAGTATGTAGTGTTTTAAAATAACTTGAAAATAAAGGGCGTTGAAGATCACTGTACAAAGTCCATAATAGAGCTAAAAACGTACTGTTACGTTAGCCTTAGTGTATTGCATCTATTAACTTTTTATTAACAATTATAATTAAAATAAATAATCCTTGTATTATTTCAGAACTAAATAATTTTATTTCTATAATAAAATTGATTAAATATTTGGAATATTATCAATCGCTATATTTTTAATACAAAAAAATTAAAGAAAAACTATAATAAATTAACTTTAAAATTAAAAAAAATTCAATCTTCAACCTTCAAGACTTCTCAGTTACAAAATGAAAATTAAAACAAACAACATTATTCTTCCAATGTATTTTATTTCTTCTAATTAATAACTTTCACGTATTTATGTAAAATATACAACGTACCTGCACACATTTTTATTAAAATGCATTTTATCTCTTTATTATTTTATACAACGTCAAAATTATTTAGCACTTTTCACTAAAGTGTCTTCATGCCAGCGTCAACGCCCACGTAATACTTCAATATAAATACAACTAACTTTTAATACAACACTAAACTAAACTAAGTAGAGAAGACGACAGTTAAACTGCACTAAACATGGCTAAGTTGAGTCACTATTTATTGCTAAGAGGTGATTGTGTTCATAAAAGAGAATGGTCTGTTCAAGTTTTAGTATTCAAGTATTTTGTTAATAGTTTTAATATAAAGATGATTTTGACTCCTGTAAAAATATTCTTATATAAGAGGATCTTCTACAGCGTGTATCATCAAACTGATCAGTTTCAGTCAGAAGAAAATTGATCAATTTTCTTCATTGGGCCAATATCGCAATCGTTAAAAAAAACACAATTTCTTCTAATAAAAAAAAAAACTTTTTCGACTTAAAAACAATTTCTTCCAATTTAACAAAAACTTTTTCAATTAACAATTTCTAGTTTTTTGCATTATAATATTTCAACAAAGTTAACGACATCATTAGGTTCATCTCAAAAATATTTACGATCAGAAATCTCGCAATGAAATTTATTATAATTTAAGCTTCATACAAAATACTTGGAACACCTCGGATCAGGTCATTGAAGGTCACTTGTAGGATGATACTCAGGAAACCAGTAAAAGTTCATTCAGGTATTTAATTTGACCTTAATTAGTCATTCAATTCAAAAACTTTAATTCGAGCCAAGACTCATATAGGGTTAGTAACATCTTCCTTAAAACTACGTGTTAGTAAACAATACAATACGGTGACACATGCAACTGACAGCAATGGATTATATAAGGACAATCCACTCTGCCAGCTATCATTTTCAGAACCCTGTTGGGGCTGGCCATGACTCGTGCTACCATTGATGCAGCACGCTTGCGCATTATTGTATAAAAACAATCTACACGCGCCGCCGCAAACATCCCTGATGCACTGCAACGCCATGGCAACCCCATCAGTTTTCTGAACGCATTATTAAATTGGACACGAAGGGCTCCATACGATGCCCGCGAATACTTCTCCCACAAGCTGCATGTGTAGAAGGTGGTACAGAATGCTCTAAAGAGCGTCACCTTAATGTCCGCAGTACAACGTGCAAACCTGCGGGCATATCATATTCGCACGCACGGACAGAGCCCTCCGTTCCCAATAAATAAAAAAGTAATACTTAGTCTTAGTCTCCTCTATGAAAAGGTCGCCTCCTACCATGAAATATTGTAAGAGGTGACTCAAAAGTACTAAAAGGATCTGCCCTATCCAAAACCACCTCACTAGAACTATCACCCAGTTCCTCTACATTCCCTCATAAAAACCAGCTTCAAAAAACGTTAAACAGAAACTCTAAACTATTAGTAGGACACACATCTTTACTTGGTAACGCTTCAGGCCGTTGTAATTTCCCTAGGGAGAGTCTAAACACAGAATAAAAGATACAGAAGCTTCATAGAACGGGCGAAAATAGGCACACGCCGCGGCCACACATAGGGAGCTTTTATAATTAAGTGTACAGCCATTTTACCGTCACGATACAATAGCATGGAAAATGTATGGGAATTATAATGCCTCGCTTAAATTCTTCCCACTGCTGGAACACAAGCCTTCTGAGGGAGAAAGCGGCCGTACCACGCAGGCCCAGTGTGGGTGGTGGATGTCACATGCTTTCTAATCCTAACTAATATTATATTTTATATGCGAAAGTGAGTTTGATTGGTTTGTTTGTTTGCGCTTTCACGCTAAAACGGCTAAACAGATTTGGATGAAATTTGGCACAAGGGTAGACCATGACCTGGAATAGGACATCGAATACTTTTCATCCCGATATTCCCACGGGATCGAGACTTACGCGGGTGAAACTGCGGGGTGCAGCTAGTGTTTATATAATTATATGAAGACACTTTTCTTTTGGATGAGATAACGTCTTGCCGTTCTTCGTCCACAAACGGGAGATGAAATTTTGTGAGAGTGTGCTTCATAGATTGTGCGTTTACACTTGCACTTGTTGGTACGTAGATGCATGTCTATGCGTGCGTGCGCTCTCTCTCGTTGTATGGAGGTGACCTTCTGTATCTATCTATTCCGTGGTCTAAGTCCCCCGACCCGGAAGGGCTGTTTAATCAACGCTCTGCTTATGTTCCGGTTTGAGATTACAATGTAACTTGATACCTGATGGCGGTAAAGGCTTTTATTATAGGTATGTTTATGTGCGTAACTCGAAATAATTTTGGATAAGTAAAAGTTATAGATATTTGAGTATTTATAAGTCGGTGCGGTGGATAGATTGACTCTTAACAAGGCTTTTAAAATTATCCATTTTATGCTTCAGGCCGTAGTGGTACGGAAAAGTCCGAAAGGGATACCGGAACCCTTAGCAACAGGCAACTGAAGGAACACGGGTGGGTTTTAGTCAGTAAAATTCTGACACGCCTTCCCGCTCCGCCCGGAGCGGGAGAAGCCATTTGATGATTTCCAATCCTCAAAAAAATTATAAAAAGGCCTACTAGTGTTATGTCTGGATATGGATAGCTGCAACACCAAGGATCTCCAATACGTAGCTGGCCTTAGACAAATTTTAAAAGTCTGCCTTTCATTTTAGAGTACCTACCACGATCACCTTCAACCTTTGAACTGCTACTTGTGGAAAAAATAAGTAAGTACAGTAGACTTCACGACTGTGGGCCTAAAACGGCCATATTAGCAATTCCTCTAAAAGCATTTCATTTCCTGAATTTCCAACTGTCATTAGCAATTACTTTAATTTGATACAAACGCAATTCATCATTATGTGGACCATTTTACGAATCTCCATAGAAAACTGTCAAACAGATGAATTATTTCGTAATATGAATCGCACGCAGATCATATTATGAATCGTCAGTTTTATGACATTTTACGATGATTCATAATGTTTTCCTATTATGATTCTGTGTAAGTGACTGTATACATTGGTAACACTTTGAACAGGCCTAGCGTAATACGGAGTTTTAATAGCATTTGATATGCAGACGGTTTCATGGTGAATGAAACGTTGAACGAAAATGAAACGTTCTGCATATCAAATGCTGAACTGAACAACCAAAGGCTGCTGGTGTAAAATAGTTTGGCAGTAGGCCTACTGCCAAACCATTTTACAACAATTCCTTCAGGACGTACATTCAATACAACAATGCCTTCAGGCATGCGCTGTTGAGGCGTCCACGTTACTGTAGTGCATCAGGTATGTTCGCTGATGCGCACACTGACGATTACTTTGCGATAATGCGGAAGAAAGTTGCCTCAGTAATATCTCGAGTAAGGGGAAGCAGTAACAACATTCTAAATGTGTTTGCAGATAAGCTGGATGGGCCTACAATGGGGAGGTTTACCAAGCTACATGTTGTAATTAAATTACAAACGATAATAACACAGACAATTATTATCGTTTGTAATTTAATTAATATAATTACCTATACAGTACGTAATCAAACTGCTGCTATGTGACTAACTGGAACCTTGTGGGAATCTGTTGTTCTAGGGTTGAGGAAGACTATCCCCTCGTGATACAGTTTATACTAGTACGAGTGGATAGGGCGAATCAGTCTAAAGACAGCCAAACCAACATATTTACAGTGTACCATTTCACCTTCAACGATCTGTTTATTTTGTGTCTATTATTAAGTTACTCTGTATGGTTGTCTCAAATTTGTGAATAAATAAATAAATAAATAAATAGATAACAAAGCTTGATAAATTTTCCTGTGATTGTGTTTTTATTTTTCCTTTTAGTGTTCGTACATGTTACTAATATAGTTTTTAAGTTAGACTTTTTGTTTCATTGACTGTACTTTTCGTCACATTTGACGTGACGGCAACGGGCAGAATTTTTCCAACATCATACAAAAGAACAAGTAGACATGGCGGCGACTCGACGTGGCGGGAATCGACGTCAAGGCTACCCGACGTGGCGGGACTCGACGTGAAGGGAACAAATCATACTAACACCCTATGGGCCTTGATGCCTGACAATAAAGTAAACTGTGTAGTACTGTGTAGTGAAACTGTGTAGTATAGTGTATATATATTTTTTTTGTAATAGTCTGGTGTACAATAAAGTATATATATATATATAAATAAATATAATTTCTTCATTTTTTTAAATTTATTATTATCTAGCTGCGGCCTACGGTTTCACCCGCGTAAGTCTCGATCCCGTGGGGATATCGGGATAAAAAGTCTTATCCTATGTGTTAATCCAGGTTATAAACTATCTGTTTGCCAAATTTCATCCAAATCCATTCAGCCGTTTTTGCGTAATTGAGTAACAAACATCCAAACACACAAACTTTCACATTTATAATATTAGTAGGATAGAATAAGAATCAGTTTAAACTAGTTGGGTTACCACTGGCATACCGGCTTCTGTACATAGAATTATTATAGCTGCTTAATTCAGCCCAGTATCCTTTGCCTCAATTGAAATAAATAATGAATTGCTAAACCATCATAATTATAAATAAGTAAACTGTTCATACATTTTTTCTCAACGCAAGACGCTATAAGGGAAGCTCTAGGCGACGTCATTTAAAAGGGTCAAGTGCGTATTTGAAAAACTCCGCGTTTACAAGTGAACATGCGTGAAGAAATTCTATAAAGAAATGTTTTTAGTAGAAAGCCCGGTATTTTGTGTTTTGTGTGAAGACTATTTCGTTACGAACATTATAATTGAGACCGTTGCATATACACGTTTCTGATACACTTCTGACATCTCTTTAACTAAGAAATAACCTTGTTTTATCAAACTGTTCTGTTCTTCTTTGTATACCAAATGTGATACCGAAATGCCTGAAAGTTCAAAATACCACGTTTAAAAAAGCTTTTTAGGGTTCCGTACCAAAAGGGTGCCAATGGGACCATTTTACTAAGACTTCGCAGTCCGTCCGTTCGTCACAGAGAGCTGTATCTTTGGAGCCGTCATAGGTTATATAACAATTAATAATTAAAATAAAATAAAGTTGTACATGAAAGGAGGTCCCCATACAAGAAAAGTGTTTTTTATTTACACTGCGCGCAAGATAAGTCTGCAGACGGCTGAAATTGGAACTAATCGTATGCCACCGTCTTGTCGCTCATGTAAGGTCAAAATATTATGTAAGTATAGAATTATTTAATTAATTAATATTAATATAAGAATAATAATATTAAGATTAAAATATTAATTTAAATCGAATATTTTAAATATTACAGTATAGAATTAAGCACGGAAGCGCCAACAGCCACGCGCAGACTTATCTTGCGCGTACTCTAGACGCGTATTGTAACGAGCCCGACTCGTACTTCGCCGCTTTTTATTAACTCACTATTTCAAGTAAACCAGCGGTTGTTTATACTGTTATCAACTATAGACAGTTACTAGAAATAATGAGTTAAAAATATGAATATTGATTATGATAAGAAATCGATACCTATAACGTTTGTTTGCCCTTGTAGTCAAGCGAAAACCAGTAAAATGAAAAATGTACATACCAAGCAATATCGATAATCGTTCTAACATAATCGTTCTGTTTTAACTAGACTAATTTAATTAGCGACCGGTGATTGGACACTATTGGATGGAATATTGAAATTAAATTCCTGACGCATTTTGCTACGGCATCAGTTTATCTGCATTTTATCAAAAATATTTTTGTGAATACAGTTTTGATTTACCGCGAAATATATTTAGTAGGTATTAATGCTAGCCATACATGTAATGTTTTACTTGCGCAAATTTATAATTTATAGACTTATGCAAGCCTAAAGGATCGTGGGCAAGAATCTATGGAATAATTAAATAAACACAATAAAAAAAAATGGTTAGAAAAAGTTGTGAGATATAAAACCTAATCTAAACTAACATAACCTATCCAAACCTAACATTTTTTTTTTTGTTTTTTCTCCGGGGTCGAAAATCCTCATGGATGTCCTCCGCCCTGGGGCGGGCGGAGGGGTCTGTCAGACTCTTACTGACTAAAAACCACCCCGGTGTTCTTCCGCAACCCCCGACTGGTGCCGGCCCGCCATCGCGGGCCTCCTCGGGTCAGGGGGGGTGAGGTGTCTGACTCCCCCCGTGACGTCTAAGAGGGGCGCGGGTGGAACACTACGCGCCGCCACCTCGGGTCCTGATGTATGGGGGGCGACGGACGTCCCCGAGTCCGTCGCCCCTGGACCCATTTAGGGGGGCTGGAAGAGGGCGTTATCCGCCCTCCGCCGACGCCCGGTGCGCCTGCTGCGGGCCGGGTGAGTGGACGAGATCTTCCTCTCCCTTTCCGCAGCCTCCTTCTGCGAGACGACTGTCTCGCAGTAGGAAATCACCGCGTCCCAGGACTCCTCGCTGTCGACCATCGACTCAACGACGGCTGGCAGCGAGAGGTCACTGCCTACTTCTGAGATGAGGGCACGGCGCGGCTCCTCCCAAGCGGCACACTCTGCCAGCGTATGCCGCGCCGTGTCCTCCCAGCAGCATCAGAACTGAATAACCCCGGGACAGATTTTGATGAGCCTTGGCCTGAGTAAAGGGAGAAGTAATGGCTTCAAAACTACAGTGGTTTGAACCGTGGCGGAGCTGGGTGTCTTTTGCCCATCATCCTTTTCGCAAATAAATCGTTACGTGTTTGGCTAGCGTTACGAAAACATTCGTTTATTTTTCAATTAGCCTTTATTTCACATAAGAAAATACGAAACTTCACTATTTAATTTATTAATCAATTATTGTAAATAAGGTTTTCCTTTCTTACCTCCTGCTTTATCATATACTAGCGACCTCCGACTTCGTCCGCGTGGCATTTAGTGTCGCATCGTGTTATCTTGCACCACTTAGTTTGAATATTTTAAATACCGAACTTATGAGTTCATCTTCCGAGGATACGACTCTGCCAAGTATTTGTGGAAGCGTCACCGTGTTGCTCTCACTAAACAATAGCTCTTTTAGTATACTGTAATCTAGAGATCATAAGGAACAAATCAAGATGCGTTTCGACCACAATATTTGGTGGGTCTAATCGCCGAACAAAAAAAATTATCTCCTTTATGTTAACATAGCGATCCATATCAGAATCGTTTCATTAATAGACACCACAATTTTTGGTGGGTCTAATCGCCGAACAAAAAAATTATCTCCTTTATGTTAACATAGCGATCCATATCAGAATTGGAGCATACCTAATTATTATGATAAGGATCGTTATCTCATTTCGATTTTATTAACGATTTGAGAATGTACCTACTCACCAGACTTTCATACATTGGCTATACAATTTATCATTTAGAGTCGCATCGATGTAAGAATTTAAGATCCAATGTGTTTTTAACAGAAGGTAATTGTTTTGGGACTAAAGTCTTTAAAAAATTCGTAAAACTTTTCATAAACATAGGTTATCTATAGATCTAATTTTAACTAACTACAAAATTATTGATAAGAATCAAATTGTATTTATTATTATCTATTCAATTATGTTTATTGCTTCTTAATGCTCTTCCTTGTTGTCAGATTATCAGATAAAAAACCAGGTAAGTGTATTCTCTAATCGTTCATTAAGTTAAAGTAAGACAGCGATCTGTAACCCGCGCAATTATCGCCGGGTCATAATGACCCACGATGATTAATTTCGCTAGTTTTATTTCTGCAGAAAGTACCTGTGCATGTGAATTCATTTACCCTCTGTGTCCGTCAGAATCCTTGAATCAGTGCGAATGTGTCTGTGTGGGAACTATGCGAGCTTCAACTGTGAACGTGTCATTATGACCCACCGTTATAGGTATACCTAGTTCGCGTAGTATAATCTCGTGCCCGTTTCTATTTAAAGTCTGCTTTTTAATCTCGTAAACTAATTTGACATTACAAGTAATTGTTGTTTGTTTTTTCAATTTGAAGTTTGACATTTGCATCTGTCAGATTTGTCTACGAGATTAAAAAGCCAGCATAAGTAAGGTACCAATCAGAACTTTTTTTAAATATCCATACAAAGTATCGTCTTTGTTGAGATTTTATGTAGCTATTTATTATTGATTGATGATTCCATTGCACAGAAATGAAAAAAAAACAAAAAAAAATACAAATTATTGAAAACATAATAGGGTCATTTTTACCCACATCATCGGTGGCATAACTTTTAGCAAGTTTTTAGTATCGGGTAAATTCATGTGTACATTATCGTGTTAATTTTTTTGATATTAATCTAAATAATAACTGTAGGCAAAGACAGTTTCTAATCAATTTTAATGGAGGTTATTATAAGGTAGATTCGTTTGGAAAAATTGGCATTTGCAAATAAGATGTTAATGAAATCGGGCTTTTTTCTGTTCCTGCTGGCTGTTCTTCAGGTAAATTAATTACTATAATAGTTTTGAAAGTCTTAGTTATTAACTATTATAGGGTTTATTTGTAAACGAAGCGTGTGAGGATGCGACCTATTTAAAAGCGAACGTCGTGCGATTTCGCGATATTTTTTTTTCGCTTTTCGTGTATATGTCTCTTTTTTTTCGGTGAACATAACGCATGGTCCCGCCGACAGAGGGCGTATTCCTTTTTTGAAAAAGAAGTGACATTTATGAGCGTGATATTTTTTTTGCTTAATAAAAATGATGATGAAACAGACATCAATTATTAAGACATATTATTAATTCTTTATAAATAAACTCCTAAGTGGTATTTTAAAATTACTCAGTAAAGTCCCCTTTCTTCCATTCAACCATTCCCACCTTTAGTCGACAAACTTGTCTCTCCATCCTTGCCTAGGTCTGTACCAACTTGATAAAAAAAGATAACTACGATGTGAGTACATCGTAGTTCTTTTTTTATCAATTTGTATCGTCTCACTGCTGGACAAAGGTCTCCCCCCATAGCTTCCTACTATGTTCTGTTTGTTGCCTACTCCGGCCAATTTTCCACAAACGCTTTTAAGTCGTCACGCTAGCGTTTCCTAGGCCTCACTCGGCGACAACGACACCTAGGGACAAAGATGTAGTAATCTTAGCCCACAATAATTCATCCGACATGAAACAAACTTGTCCGGCCTAGTCCATAAATATCGAGGTTTTTTTTTTATAAAATTTGTGGCCAACAAAACAGCCCCAGACGTAATATAAATAAAATTTCTATTGTGTCGATCAATGTCTTTTAACGATAAATATTTTTGGATTGTATTAATCAATGGATTTTATTCTATATTCGGAAATGCGACGCAATACTCCTCGCGTTGGCTCTCTAGAGGAGAAGGGAGCCGCCAGATATGATACCCAAAGTTAAGGCACTATATTAAGAACGTCACTGGTGTTACCAAACTACTTTGCAGGTATCTGCGCGATACAAAAGTGTGGGACCAGACCTGAACAAGAACGTTATCGAGGACGGTAAGTTAACAAAAAAAAAGTATTAAATTATCCTGTGGGATAATGTAATACTTTTTTTTTTCTTCTTTAGAAGAATAAAGAAAAAAAAGTTAAGTAAAAGTAAGTAAAATTAATATTCAGATTAGGAGTTGTACCTAGAAAATATGCAAATGGAATATAACCCAACATATTATACTGCGTTCGTGATTTAGTTTCCGATCATGTAAACAAATAGTTTTTGGAAAAACAACATAAACACGCACGTATAAAGTTCAGATTTCGCTACAACTCCAAACATTTTCAAGACTATTTCAATTAACAGTACCTACCGACTAGTCAATCTGAAATTAACTTTATTTATACTGGCATAAAGTTGATAATTGCTTCAAAGTGGAACTATCGTCAATTGGAAACAAAAACTTGACTTAAACTATTATGCCTTGTTCACACTGAACCCACAGCGGTATCATCATCATCGTCGCGTATTATATCGGGTTGGGAGGCACGGCCGGGCCAACTCCCTTACCATGCAGCCCTTCGTTTTGTGAACGCTAAAGGTGAACTGCAACAATGTGGTGGTGCCATTGTGTCCAAGGAATGGGTCATCTCTTCTGCCTTTTGTACTGTCAAGTAAGTAACCAATTATAAAACCGAAAGGCCAATTTTAAATACAGTTAAATCTTACAGTTAAAACTCTAAACCAATCAATATTCCTTTTGCCTCGTTTACGTTCATATATCTAGTCATACACGCACGCTGGTTGTGAGTACTACGCACCCTGACCTTTCTGAAGAAACTTACCATTAAATTCACTATATCTCCTCTAGGACGTCCATTCCTGGCGTTTCCCCTCACATCTGCCTTGTTAATCGCCTTACATTCATCCTGTCAACATGACCAAACCATCTAAGCATAAATTATTAAAAAAAAAAAATTACTACATCTTTTAAACCGCACCGGCCGTGCCTTGTATTGCCTTATGACATCATCCCTCAGCCTATAATTATTATAGTTACACCACACAATATTCTTCGCAAAGAATGCGTCTCCATAGCATTCATTCTACTTTTCATGCTTTCATGCTTCTTTTGCCAAAACCAACTTTTACTTCCATATATTACTCTCCTTTTCACATCCCTTGTAAATAGACTGCCAAAGTATACGAAATCACTTACTTGCTCCACATTCTTATCATTTATTTTCACATCATTCACCGATACATCCTTTTCTCTTTCAAACACCATGTCCTTTGTCTTATTCACATTTATATTCATCCCGTTCTTCTTTTAAGCTTCATTCATCACAGTCACCATGTCTTGCAACTGATCTGCTGACGATGCAGGTAGAACTTGATCATCTGCGTAGATTAGGCATTTGACAGGCAACTCATTCATACTCAATCCGCGCTCACCCTCTTTCAAATCTATCAGACAATTGTCCATATACAAGTTGAACATACCCTATCTAACACCCCTCGAGATGCAGAACGGTTCGTGTATGCCCATTAATCCTAACACATGCACTGGAATTCTTGTATATAGATTTCAGTGCCAAGGGCCAGTCTACACCGCGCGGGATAGTGTCGACCACAGTTCATAATGGTTTTAATAACTACCGTAACTTGGGTTTTGACGGAAACCGTTGAATGTGACGTGAACTTTGTTTTGTGTGATTAACAAAGTGATTGTAACATAATGATACAAAAATACATACACAACGTTCTAAATTCTATTTTCTTCTTCAGACAAGTTCTAGCAGTGGTTCGCGCTGGCGTTGTGTCCCTCACTAACCCAGAATACATCTTCGAGACCACGAAATGGTACCGCCATCCCGAATATATGAGCGTATTTGATAATGTGCTGCAGCCGAACGATATCTCACTTGTGAAACTGCAGCGCCCTGTTGTGTATACAAGTTAGTATATCCTTCTAATAAAGATATCAAAAATGCCTAAATTGCAGCACATGACTATATTTACTACTTTATTCAACGATTATTCAAAAAGATAATATTTACATAATATATAAAATATGCAGACTTAAAATAATAATAATATGTACATTTTTAATATAAAAAAGAGGGCAAAGAATCCAACGGCATCAAAAAATTGGTCCGCATCGCTGTCAACAAGATAATTGTCCAAAACGCTGGCAGCATTGCCACGTTGTAAGGCGTTCTTCGGCCAAAAAATAGGCCAACACTGTGGTCTCGTGAAGAGTCGACCAACCGCTTGGCAATGTCTAGAAAAACTCAAGTGGGCACTCGGAACATACGACCCAAGTTTTTCAGCCCCAAACAGATTGAACATGTATCTCCCAATAAAATTGGAATATTTTCGCCTTTGGAGGTTTTCCGCACGTGACTATTATTAACATAGCATAGTTTTTTGTTGAAGCCTTGAAGAAGCTATTGGCAAAAATGTATGGAATTTTTATTTTTAACGAAACGAATTGAAACTTCATTATCATCAGCCAACAGCAGTCCACTATGGGCATAGGACATAGGCCCTACATTTGCACGTCACTCAGACGATTCGGCCACCCTGCAAAGATCGTTACTCCACCCAGCCTGAGAGCGACCTTAACCGCGGATTCGCACATGAACATGATCAATTGAAACATGATTGTATTTAAAAAAAAAGTCAAGTCCAAGCCAAACAACGTGTTTTCCTGTATTATTTCAGTACTCTCTTTCTTTATTCGTATTGTGGGCTAGGTGGTCAGGGGAGAACCCCTGACCACCTAGCCCACCAACCCAGGAACCAAGACCAAGTGGCCCTTGAGAGTAGAGAAGTTGGATTCGCGGCATAACATAAACTTCAAGTCGTTTGTGGTGCGGGTTCCAACTCAGTACCTAGAAACCTTCATGAAAGAAGAGTGTTGGCCGAAAGGTGTGGCGTACCGACGTTTTACTGGAAAGTTACGCGACACCACGCAACGCAACACGACGGCGACACAGTCATCACTTTGTGTACAATAATTTTATGTTATTATAATAAAAATAATTATGTATGTTTAGGTTATGCTATTTGTCTATGGGCCTTAGTCGCCTGAAATAAATGGATTATTATTTATTTATTAAAACGTGAACGTGATGAAACCGGCATTGACCAAACCAAAAATTTTGAAACATGACATCCAACAACCTAGCTTAGACCTCATGGTGAATAACGGCTATGCCCCTCTCATAGACCGTAGGCCTGCGACCCGGGTCTCCCTTGTTTCATCGAAAATAAATTGCCAAATTATCACTTCCCAAACAATTTTCCGCATAATTTCATTTGCCAAAATATTAGTTAGCAAACAATCTCTTCACTAATAATTGAAACGCAAACCTAATGTTTGGCAAGTAACGTTTAAACAATAACTTGTTTAACGAATAGTACTTTTACCAATTTTTATGTAGTCAAATATTTCAGTTGGCGCAAAATAAAATTTGCCAAATGTTTAGTATCGTCAGTTTCGGGTAGCCTGTTTTTTTCCTATACAATCTAGTCGTTTCTGGCACTCGCCGGCTGCTACCGCGGCACCGCTCGCGCGTAGTAGGTCACAGCTTTAACCTAACCTAACCTAACAAATCATTTGACCAAACGTTTATTATCTAAAGATTGTTTGCTGTAATAAATCATTTGATTAAAGACCAAATGCCTAAATGACATTATCCTTGTTAATATTCTGCCAAGTAATAATTTGACCAAATGAAAATGTGCGTACTAAAATCATTCCAAACATTGCATTGGTATAAAAAAAGGTTGCTAAAATTTGTTTGGGTAGTGAAATTTGGGCAAACACTTTTCGGCAAAACGGCAGGATCCCCTGCGACCCAGCAGTGGGAACATTACCTATAGGCTGACTATGCTTAAAATATTGTTATTTTTTCTTTCTTGATGCTTATTACGTATTATGTTTGACTTGTGTTTATGTTGATTCTCACGTAACGCCTTCACCAGGTTTGCTGCAACCGATCCGCGTCCAGTCGAGTGTTGACGCGTACCGTGACTACACCGGCGAGCAGGTGATTGCTAGTGGACATGGCAGTATAGAGAACTTGGGTTAGTATTTCTTTTACAATTAATAGGTATGAGTTTACGTTGAACTGCGTAATGATGTCGCAAGATGTGATAGTATTTTTTATAATTATTTCGACGGTGGAAAGGTTAAATGGCTGAAGCGCCAAAACAAAAAAAATATAAAAGAACAAAAAAAAGTTCTTTACTTTAAAATTCATTCCTGAGATTTCACGTTTTGGCGCTTTAGCCATTTTACCTTTCCACCGTCGATTCGATCTTATTTTGTACATCTGCTATTCTGTATCATCTCACCATGAAAACTTAGGTGAAGTGAGCGTGGAGTGAGCTGTCATTGTCATCGATACCTACTGATGCTAAGGCAGTGACAGTTCACTCCAACCTCACTTCACTTAAGTTTTCACGGTGAGATGGTTACAGAATAGCACAGCTGTTGATTTTCATGTTCACGCGTCAATCATTGATAAACACCTTGTACAAGTAGTGCACACGTGATATGATGTATACAGGGTTAAATTAAAATAGCTAGCGATACTCCGTAGATGTTATGGGTCTCGAAATATCTAAACATGATAAAACAAACATGATATTTTTATTTGAGGCCAATGACCGCTGGAATGTACTCACTTGAAGTATGAGGAAAGCGTTTTTTTTTTTTGTTTTATCATGTTTGGATGTCGATAACCATCAAGTTTACAGAAATAAAAAATGTTTTTTTACAGATATTTCAAGCAAATTTAGTGTATTTGCTTGAAATATTAGAAAATAAATCAATTTAAAAAGAAAACACTACGGTCGTTGATCCCAAAAAAAATGTATTACTAAGACTCCGCTGTCGGTCCGTCTGTCTGTCTGTCTGTCCGTCTGTCACCAGGCTGTATATGATTCTCATGAACCGTGATAGTTAGACAGTTGAAATTTTTACAAATGATGTATTTCTGTTGCCGCTATAAAAACAAAATAAAATTAATATTTAAGGGGCTTCCATACAACAAACGTGATTTTTTTGCCGTTTTTATAGAACCCTTCGTGCGCGAGTTCGATTCGCACTTGGCCGGTTTTTATATTTTGTTTTATCATCTGCAGATATCGATTGCCACCCCAAAAAGTCAAAGCCAAATCATTAATTTCAATTAGGCACATAGCACGTACTTTTGAACGTCAAAAATTTCTATAAAAATAGAACTGATTCTATTCGCCCCTTACAAAAGGTAGTTTTCGTTGAACATAATTCTTAAGTATACCTACTAACAAAAATATGGATCACTGTATCTGAATTCAATAAATGTAAATGATAAATGTATGGAGAAGAATGGGTAAGAAACTCCACCGATATTCTTTGAAAATGTTTTTATATTATTTTGTATTATTACATTAATGACGATGACGACGAAGACGATGCACCTAGAATAAAATTACTATACGTACCAGAATAAGTAAAAATAATTAAACAATGAGGTAACGACTCAGAACCAGCAAACTGAACATATCCCCCTGCGTCGAGGTGTGAGGCAAGGGGACGTTATTTCCCCGAAATTGTTCTCTAACGCTTTAGAGGATGTGTTTAAGACGCTGAACTGGGAAGGACGCGGCATTAACATCAACGGCGAGTACATCTCACACTTGAGATTTGCAGATGACATCGTCATAATGGCTGAGTCGCTGCATGACTTACAGCAGATGCTGGACGGCCTGGTTGATTCTTCTGTACGCATTGGTCTCCGGATGAACTTGGACAAAACCCAAGTTATGGTCAACGACCACGTTAGTCCGGGACCGATTGCTGTTAATGGCGATGCTCTCGAAGTTGTTCGTGAATACGTTTACCTCGGTCAAACTCTGCAGTTTGGTACGAACAACTTTGAGAAGGAGGCTAACAGAAGAATTCAGCTGGGCTGGGCAGCTTTTGGGAAGCTCCGTCGAGTCTTCTCGTCGCGTATCCCGCAGAGCCTAAAGACTAAAGTCTTCAATCAGTGCGTCCTGCCTGTGATGACCTATGGAGCCGAAACGTGGACACTCACGATACGGCTGGTCCATAAATTCAAGGTCGCTCAGCGAGCTATGGAACGTGCTATGCTTGGAGTATCTTTGAGAGATAGAATCCGGAATGAGGTAATCCGGCAGAGAACCAAAGTTGTCGACATAGCTCACAGAATAAGCAAGCTTAGGTGGCAATGGGCCGGCCATATTAGCCGTAGAACCGATGACCGCTGGGGTAGACGTGTTCTTGAGTGGAGACCGCGAATCGGAAAACGTAAGGTAGGACGCCCTCAGGCTAGGTGGAGCGACGATCTTCGCAGGGTGGCTGGTAGCAACTGGATGAGAGCTGCCGAGAATCGAGCTGAATGGCGTGCAATTGGAGAGGCCTATGTCCAGCAGTGGACTGCTATAGGCTGATGATGATGATGAGGTAACGACAGATTAATTAATTATATGATAGACACATGGTGCCCACATATTTACGAACATTGTACAAACAACGTCTGCGGAGTTTTGTTAGCTAATGTATTTCTGAAACCATGTTCTAAACAAAGTGACATTTATGAACGCAACAATCGCGTATTCATGCGACCGATCGCTCTCGGTGGTGCGAGACACGTGGAAGCATCACTTTAGGTTGCTAAAAATTGCACGCACAATGACAGAAGATATTGTTTTTGTTTAAATAACTGACCAGTTTTATTTTGTGACCACTTTTATAATTTCTTTCAACGTTGTAGGTCCCTCATCTGATATGCTGAGATGGGTATACTTAAGGGCGATCTCCAACAATGAGTGTGCCAGACTTTATCCACGCTTCGTTTTCAACACCACCATCTGCGCGCAATACTTCAACGTCACCTCACAGGCTACTTGCTCTGTAAGCTTTGAGGGTTAAGGTCCTCATTTGAATTAAGTTTGGAATTAAATAGCTGTGGTTCCACTTGGAAAAGTGCAAATGTGGTATACTTGCCTAATTCTGAATGATCAAATACCAATTCTGCGACACTTATGCTCGTTTTCACAAGACAGCGCAAAAATCAATTTACCAGGCTCGAGGCGATTACTAGACCAAGTAGTGCTTAGATAACTCTTACAAAGTTGCTAGGCAATCCTAGCAACTTTCCAACACGAGCACCGGACCGACTTAAAACTCAAACATGTCCAAAATGTAGATTTTGAAGCATATGAATTGTCTACTGAGAAACGATATACGAAAAATAAAAAATAAAGTACAAAAAACAAAAACAAGAAAATCCCACATTTACGCAAACTTCATTTCAGGAAGACAATGGTGGCCCACTAGTGCATATTGACTCCGATGGCGTTCCAACACTCATAGGACTCTCCTACTTCTATAGTGTTCCCTGCGACATAAACTTACCTGCAGGTAATATTTACATTACTTGCACATGAATCAATTTATTCTTCTCAGCCATCTTTTTGAGTGCATTATTATAATAATTGCTACAACCGCTATATTATTTGTATCTAAACATATGTATTTCTACCAGGTTTCACTCGTACGGGACCCTTTTTACCGTGGTTCCAAGAAGTAACGGGTATTGATTTCGAAAACCTACAAGAAGATGATGAAGATCTAGATAACACGACCAGCACTACCACTCCCTTCACTTCTACTACCACCACTACTACCACCAGCACCACCACTCCTACCACACCCATCACTGACTCTGGGAAACCAGATGATCCAGATGATGTTACTGAAACCACTACTGCACCACCAAATGACTCTGAGAAACCAGAGCCAGATGATGTTACTCCCGAAGAAAATGCTACTGCACCACCCGAAGACTCTGAAGATAAAGAAGAGGACAAGGACGATGAAGAAGGAGATGATTCAGATAGCTCAGAATCTAATGAAGGCGATGAAATGGCGCAACTCTTAAAACGCCTCCTAGTGAATGTTAAAGTCAAGGTCAAATTCGACAAATTCAATATGACACAGGCTGTAGGAAACGAAATAAATATTGCGAAACATTGATTTAATTAAATTAAATCGTAATACATTTGATTGTGTTAACTTATATAAATAGATGCATAAATAAATAAAAATCGGAGATATTGTTTATTGTTCCTACAGTTGTTTTGTTCCTGTCCCTTTACTTGCGGATGGCGCAATAGTTCATTTTTATGCAAGTGTACAAAGTTTTTCATTGCACTCGATGCGGGACTGCAGCTCGAGCCGAAGGCGAAGACGCAATCGAGCAACTGCTACCTTAGAATTAGGGTAAATTCTATTTAAAAACCTTGATTTGTTTTCTCCTATTACATTTATATCTTGATTAGG
The DNA here is from genome assembly GCA_947363905.1 of Lithophane semibrunnea. Classification (NCBI taxonomy): domain Eukaryota; kingdom Metazoa; phylum Arthropoda; class Insecta; order Lepidoptera; family Noctuidae; genus Lithophane; species Lithophane semibrunnea. The sequence goes on along the minus strand of OX376206.1, from coordinate 2,955,522 downwards.
CTTAATTATATTTCCTCGGACACCATAACGTTCTAACTTACCCTAGTAATATTTTTACCGACTTCAAAAAAGGAGGAGGTACTACGTTCGGATGATTGTTTTTTTTTTTTTTTTTTTTTTATGTATGTTCACCGATTACTCCGCCGCTTGTGAACCGATTTTGAAAATTATTTTTTAGTTCGAAAGGGTATACTCTTGAGGTGGTCCCATATAAATTTTATTAAGTTTGCTTGCGTATTTTTTGAGCTAGCTTCAATATTACGTATTTTTCCCACAGTCTATGTAGACGATATAATTATTAGACTCCTTCACTGTTATTTACATAGCAGGTAGTAACTTGTGTGGGGTAGGTACCACCACTAAAAAGCGAAAAATTAAAACTTTTTACAAAAAAAAACAACCGACTTCAAAAAAAACCCTAAAAAAGTGAAAAATAACTTTAATTTCGGAAGTCGGTGGCAAAAAACGAAAATTAAAAAGCAAAGACACCGACTTCCGAAATTAAAGTTATTTTTCACTTTTTTAGGGTTTTTTTTGAAGTCGGTTGTTTTTTTTTTGTAAAAAGTTTTAATTTATGATTCATGTGATCGAATGCCTTAGACAAGTCCAAAAGTCCGTGCGGCAATAGATTTTTTTTCTGTCTAATCAATTTCAGCAATTAGCACTTATGACTGCGTTTTTATTCTTATTTCTATTTTTTCGAAAAACTTATTGTTTTAGTAAATATATATATATATATTTAAAGTATGAGACCTTTGCTGAATATTCGTTTATAATAAGTTTGAAAAGTGACTATGTTCTTGAATAGGTAAATTTTAAAACTCAGTACCGCTGCAAATATATGCGAAACTAATTTAAAAATCAGACATCAAACAAATAGCCATTAAATCCTGTTCTGTTTGTATTTATTTGCAAATGAGTAATTTTAAATATTTCCTTATCCTATGTGCCATAAAAAGAGTTGTTGTGATTGTGATCATTGGCAGATATAATTTCTAGCATTATCGTTATCCCATAAAAGTATCTTTACACAGATTCTGGGGGATAGTAACATTACCCACTTAGTTACGTTTTAGTTACTTCTTACTTCTTTAATTAGTTACTTACAACATTAGTTACTGGGTTGTGGAGGTCAGATAGGCAGTTGCTCCATGTAAAATACTGGTATTCAGCTGCATTCGGTTAGACTGGAAGCCGACTGATCGCGACGATAGGTCTCAGGAGAAGAATTAAAATTAGTGGACTGTATAATATGTATAATGATGAAATGGAAATACAACGGTTAAAGGAAGTTATGAGAATAAATAATAATTATGAACAATAAAACGCGCAAGCGCAGCCGTGCGTGGAGGCGTGCAACAGCTGACTGGCGTCTCGACGGGGCTCGCGATCGGCCGTGAGGCCGGCTGACTCGCCGCTGTCTCCGCATCCCTCGTTCACTGCCGCCAGCGCACGGCGATGTTGAGAAGAGTGTCTCAACACCGACCCTAACACAGTTAGGAAAAGTCTAGGCAGATTGTAATTTACCTGTCGTTACTGAGACGACACGATACAATAAACTTCACACTATACTCACAAATCGTTTGATATTCCCCGACACGATCTGAACGGAATCCCCCAACAATTCTCCACTGCTTTAACATTCATAGAACATATAGGAAAACATTCAATACGAAATTCTTACATTGGTACGGCACCCCCGATTTTATGTTCGATATTCCCGTCCTACCTTAGGGGATATAGGGGTAAATATGGGGTACATAGTGACCGAAATCATCTAAGTAGAAAAGTGGGCTCCGAATATTAATTCAAGAGTGAGCGGGAGAAGTGAAATGTGTTATCAATTTGTTTTCCTTAGCAAAAGTTGGTTGGTTATTTTTGGTCAAGTTTACGGAAAAATCACTGATATAAAATAAAATTCATTTATTTCAGGTCCTTGACCCATATTAAATACAAAAACAATACACAATATTTGTCAATTTTGTGTCACAATTTTGAATTACGTTAGTAATGTTAGATTTACGTTAGTTTTACGTAGTTAAAGAAGTTGATAAAATTATGATAATAAATGTCTGATCAAATCAATTTATGTCAAAACAAAATAAAAATCAATTAAATAGGACAATGAATTAAAGTAAGTAAATGCAGTTATGTCAGAATCAAAATTTAAATTAAAATACAAAAATTAAAAATTAAAATTATACATCATTACACAATGACAGATAAAGCACAACAAAGATATGGATGTAATCATTTATTTAAGATATCAATCAACAAACTGAAGCACCTCATTTGGTCAAGCAGTCGTTTAATTTTAATAGATTTTCATTTTAAACTTGTTACCTTTAAAACAAACTCGTTAAATACTGAGTTTATCATTAATCGAAAATCCAATTTTAGATAAATGAAGAACACTGTTTCTGAATTGAGAATGTTAAGTTGAAAACTTGTTAAACTCTAGTATTATTTAAGGTGATTCCTTCAATGTAAACCACGATTTTCAAAATTTCTTACGTTTTATATAAATAAATTTTGCATGTTTTCACCTTATAAAGTGCTGGAGACCAAACTCTCCAGCACTTTATAAGGTGAAAACATGCAAAATTAAAAATTTTTGAACTTGAATTTGAATTTGAGAACTTGTCAAAACAAGTTCTCAAATTCAAATTCTCAATTCAAGAACCCGATGCAAAAAAACTCTTACATTGCAACAAACAAGTCAGACGGACTTATCGGATACCAGTACCTCCATTAACAACTGACCCTAATAGTGGAAAACGATCTCCTATGATTAACTTTGTCCCTCTGCACCAAATTCTGAGAAGATATTTCTCATATTGTCTCTTATGTGGTAATAAACTTACTTGCTCTTTGTCCTTGATCGACTTTGGTAACTTTTAGTAGTTCAAGTGTGTATCGTTTCGTAGAAGTTACATTATCTATTGAATTTGGTCAATTCAAGTTGGATTCTTTGGATTGGATATTAAAAAACAAGAAAATAAGTTTATTTGCGCCTAAATTAAAGTCCTACAAAATATATTTTTAGAAATAAATAAAATAATTTTTTTAAAAAGTTTACATTTCTTTTTACGACGCACAAAATCAAAAATAAAGTACAAAAAAAAGAACAAATAGACAGGGAAACTATACGCCACATCCGCACAAAACGGCCTTCGCTCAGCATAATGTTGTAGCACTATGCGTGACACAGCACTGATTTTCAACGACAGCCGGCTTTAGCATGATGAAGTCGACCGGTGCAGCATGGAAAGCACCTAGATAAAAAATTGTATGTAAGTTTAAGTATATAAAACTTTGGGAACAATAATGTAAGAAAAAAATTCGCAATGATCTGCTGATCAAACCATTCCATCCATCAAACCATTGCATCAAACCATTTTGAGCGTTACAACCTTAAATGTCGGTCCCCATATTATTATAAATCTCTTTGGCAATCGGTAACTGTTTCTAATATCCAGAAAATCTGAAGACCGTACCCGTCGAATCTTAGGATATTGATAATATTACCTACCTCGTTTACTTGCTAGATATTGCCTAGGCAGCTAGACCCACAGATACCTAATATTATTAGCAATTTGGTCACGAGGACAGGTAGCAGTCAATTTCATTGCGGTATAGAGCCTTATTTGGTTAAACTGGGTGACAACAAAGCTTTGTCGGAAATAAGCACTGGTATTCTTTTACCGTTTTTCTAATAACCAAAAAAAATAATCAATCTGCCTAGCGTTTCCCAAACTATGTTGGAGTTGGCTTCCAGTCTAACCGGATGCAGCTGAATACCAGTATTTTACTTGGAGCGACTGCCTGTCTGACCTTCACAACCCAGTGACTGGGTAATACGATACTTCTTGGTAAGCCTGGTTGTCAGACTTTCGGGCTTCTGACGACCCGAAACAACTGTCAAAGATCTACGAATCACAGCGGGGATCAAAGTTCACTGGTTCTTCTCACAAGGTGGACGCGAAATTCAAATCTTATACGTTTTTTGCAATTTGCAGGTTTTGAATGACGATTTCATGAAATTTTCATTCAATGCACTTACATGAACTTAGATAGTTGTATTGCTGATTCTAATGTGTATAATTCTGTAAATCCATATTTGGTACGGCCGAAAATCATATTTAGATCAACATATAACCTGATACTGACCTGCAAATTGCAAAAAATGGAAGAAAATTTGAATTTCGTGGGCTACCCTAGCGCTTCCCCCTTAAAGCCACCCATCCGCGGACCCGATTGTCCGATTGTCACCCACACACGGACCAACCCCAACAAGCGTAACTTAACCTGATAAATCAACCCGTTGCGGCGGCAACACGCGCTGTTATTACTTAGCCACAAGCTCCTAATTCTATTTTCGGATAACCAACAAAACTCTACTCTAGTAATTACAAAATAATCAGCCATTCACAAACCCCAAAGTCCGACCGATATTCACCATCACTATATTCATAAACCTCTTTGAAAGTACCCTACAATATCCGATAAATACATAATAATAATACCCTCTACTATTTCCCCTTAATATGCCTTCAAACAAAGATTGCCACTAAATATTTTATTTTCTAATACACAATACCTCTTTTACCCTACTTTACCGGGTGTGCCGTAATAATTTTCAATCGGCCCGGAATATGTTCCTTAGTGTACTTTCATGAATAAATATGAGCATTTTATATTTAACGTCGTGTTAAAAGAAAAGGTTTTTCGTATAGATTTTATAGCAATAGGTTTTATGTCTCAGTTTCATAAAGGTGTTATAATAATATTATGAAAGTGCTTCGATTTATTTGGTGGTAAAAATTACTGAGGGAAATAAGATTATAGATTTTAGATTGTGTTTAATTAGAATAAAACCGGCCAAGTGCGTGTCAGACCACACACAATGAAAGGTTTCGTAGTTCGGATGAATATATCTCAAGAACAAACTTAAAAAACATGTTACAAAAAAAGGGAGTTGATAAAATTTTGAAAAGGCTAACTATATTTCACAAAAAACAGTTTTGTCATCTCAGCGGCACGCGGCGTCCCGCCCGCTGCTGATAGGTCAACGCTGCCGACCTCGCCGCGCATTCCTAAGGCGCGGAACGGTGGCTCCGGTCAAACTACAGCTCAGGTTATTATGGGAAAGTCAGCCATTATGCATGATTACTTTCTGGGCTGACTACCTTTCCATGCTCAGCCATTCATTACCAATATTCTGCCTATCTGCCCATCAAAAACAAAATAACATCGATAAAAATATCCTTTACAACAAATAACAGCCACCTCTAATATAACGGGTGCGTAGTCAAAGAGATCGTATCGTAGTCTGATATCTATTATGATTACAATATGCACGCTTCAACTCACATTGGGTCTAACAAAATGCCTTTTCAATATTCCTCTGTAATCTTCTATTTATTTCGTTAGAGGTAAGTTTCAGAATATAATATTATTTATAATTTAGGTTATGTTTCACTGGCTAGGGAGAAAGCATTGTGATTTTACCTTTTAAGGCTCTTACATACTGGCGCGAGTCGCCACGCGACGCGAATTTTAACAGAACAATTTCTGTGATAACTTCACGGCGAACAATGCGGCGGCGTCGCGTCGCACGGCTAATCGCCCCAGTATGTAAGAGCCTTTAGATGTTTTTACGGACCAACAACCATCAACATCATAAGTGATAAAATTATGCCATTGTCCCTGTTTTAGGTGACCCTTTCCCATTTTCGGTGAGAAAAGCACACAAATTTGAGTATGTTCAAGGTTGGAACAAGCTCGCAAGGCAATAATCTAAAAGTAGTAACTAAGTAATATGAAAAAAGTAATAATTTGGCAATGCGGTTCCCAGCAAAGAAAAAAAAACGTGTGCGGTCGAACGAAGTTCCTTCTCACATAGGATTTGAAACAAAAATAAAATGTTCGCATCCGCCATCTTGGATTTACATTTTAATGTCACTATCGGCGTTTGCATCGTGGAGGAGGAGGCGGAGGAGCTTGTGGCTAAGTAATAACAGCCGCGCGGATAGATTCGTCAGGTTAAGCTACGCTTGCCGGGGTTGGTCCTTGGATGGGTGACCATCTTTACATATCGAGACTCCTCCGTGCCTCGGACAGCACGTTAAGCTGTTGGTCCCGGCTGTCAATTGTGGATCTTTGACAGTCGTTACGGGTCGTCAGAAGCCCGAAAGTCTGACAACCAGTCTTACCAAGGGGTATCGTATTACCCAGTTACTGGGTTGTGGAGGTCCGATAGGCAGTCGCTCCATGTAAAATACTGGTATTCAGTTGCATCCGGTTAGACTGGAAGCCGACCCCAACATAGTTGGGAAAAGGCTAGGCAGATGTATTTTTGCGGCGTTTGCATCGTCGAAAACTACGAAAATGACAAACAAGACGAAAAGTTTGAAAATTTTCGCGTCAGCCATCTTGAATTTACATTTTGTCTTCACGATTGGCTTTAGGACCCTCGAAAACTATGAAAACGACGCATATAACAAAAAATCTGATTGGATTTTCATTTTAACCTCACTTTGGCACCTTCGAAAATCATAAAAACGATAACCCATAATGAAAAATTAAAAGTTTTATTTGCGAAGTTGGTGGTGAATATTACATTACTACATCACACCTGTTTTCCTCGAAGGGTCCGGCAGCGGTGACCATAGTACCTACACTCACAATTGGCCAGTTATGTTTAAGTCCCATGTAGGTGGCGAGTCAACTGCCAACAGATACTTATTTTTAATCTTATATTTTGAATTATTTTTGATTATTTTTCATTTGACATTGTTCTCACATATAGAAGCACCAAGAATACTGTACCCAGGATTTTGTAATATCTATATCCATTTTTAAAAGAGTGTCCTTGGAGTTTCTTGCCCGTTCTTCTCCATAGAGATCTACGATTTGGAATGGGCAACTAGCTTCAACTTTTTGACTAACTGACAGATTCTTTGACAATTCAAAAGTGCCTGTAAATGGTTTAATTGAAATAAATGCTTTGAGTTTGAGTTGAGTTTGAACAACCGGACAAAAAATCCACACTCCGGACTGCTACTAAAACACAGCCAGCAAGTAAAAGCTAAAGTTTTCTTTCCGAAGATTGTGGTGCCACTACTAACAGAAAATAATTCTATGTTCAATGGAAGATTTAAGGCCTAATAAGATATAATCAAACAACTCACGTTCATTTCAGATTATTAAAGCATCACTAACTGACGTGAGAATCAAAAATATATCCTTCCAAGGCTTTTAACGACAATTTTGGTACCATAAACTGTTCATAAATACCATAAAATGCCTCCATTGTGTACTATAATCGCTAATTTATACCCAAACTTGAAAACAATGGGAATTTGATTTTCATTATTCGCAATTCTAGCTTGAGTTTATTGTTTCATAGTAATAAATACAGGCTATTGTTGTAAATACCTTCCTTTAATGGATAGATAGTATTGTCTAGAATGTGGATGAGTCGTTTGTTTGCTATTGTCACAGTATAAAAGGAACAGTATTATATCTTCACTGAAACACGTGCTTCGAAATATCAGTACGTAACATTTTCGAGTGTGCAGCAGTTACACACGGACGTGGAAGAATTATCTACCGAGCGGCGGTAGGTAATTATTTCAAGGTCCCTGCCGAATTGTAACACTGTTACATAAGCTGTGCTATTGTGAATCTTAGATTACAAGGTTTTTTTTTATGTTAGCCTTCCTGTCCTACTGCTGAGAAAAGCCTCCCCCAAATCCTTCAAAGTATCCTTTTGCAGGGCCACGTAGATCCAACCCTTGCGGTACGCGTCTAGCTCGTCTCGCCACCCCTTTCTGGGCCAGCCTCAGGCACCCACCGTGTGGAGATTGTTGCCCAGCGGTCTCTATGCATGCGGCTGAAATGACCCGCCCAATCCCATTTTAGCTTGGCAGCCTTTTTGCTTACGTCTAGGATCCCCGTTTTGGAGCGCAACGTGGTTTTTCGTATTCTGTCATAGATTACAAGGGATACCTAGGTTTTTAAAACTAGGTTCCTAAAGACCAAGGGGTCTAAACCGGCCTCATTAGCAAATCCTCTAAAATCAGTTCATTTCCTGAATCCCAGCTGTCATTAGCAATTCCTCTAATTTGACATAAAAGCTAATAGTCCATTTTAATGTGGACCATTTTACGAATCTCCATAGAAAACTGTCAAACAGATGATTTCCTTCTTAATATGAATTACACGCAGATAATAAATTATGAATTGTCAGTTTGTGACATTTTACGATGATTCATAATATTTTCATAAATTATGATTCTGCTAAAGTGAACGTTTTAACCCCAAGGTCTTTTTGAAGTTACAGTTTTCAGTATCTCATAACTTTAAGCCTGTTTTTCCTCGAAGGGATGAGCAGAGGTGTACATATAGAACACCCTCATTTCGCCAGTTATGTTTGAGCCCCATGTTATAGGGGGTGAGATCAGGCCCCAATCTCAATCTCCCTGATCTCTCTCCGGTCGTGTCGGGTTGCCGTCCCATCGGACTATGAGAGTGAGGGAAAAGAAAGAGTGCACCTGTGTTCGCGCACACCCTTATGCACTGTAATATCTCCTGCGCCGAAGGCTAGTCTCCATTGAGATTGGCCGCCATGGTCTGGAGGACTATATACAGGGTTATTAGTAAAACACCAACAACCTCTTAAGGAGTCATTGTACTCATCATTATGAACAACTTTTAGTATGGGAACTAACATGAAATCGCCAAAAAAAAAATAACTGTTCCGTACATTTTGAAGAGTTATGCGAACATAAATGTACGGAACAGCTGTTTTGTTTTCGCGATTTCATATTTGTTCCTATAGTAAAAGTTGTTCATAATGATGAGTACAATGACTCCTTAAGAGGTTGTTGGTGTTTTACCAATAACTCTGTATATAGGGGCCGAACCTATTGCTATCAATCGGGCACAAATCTAGAATCCGGTGAGCTATTGCTGAGAAAATTCTCGTTGGAAAAACCTAACAATACTTTGCACTTCCCAATATAATTTAACACCCTGTATAAACCTTAAAATATTATATTACTCGCATAAATAAATCCCATTGTTTGGTTCCAGCCATTACATTATTATAACTTGGAAACTAATTAAAAACACAATGGAAAAGTTTTCAAATAACAGAACTCTATCGCCAGCCTTATATAAGTTACAGTAATTCGTACCTTTAATTGGACGAGTTTTTTAATTTATTATAATAATCAGAAAAAATTATATCAGCCTGTATTTTTTTTATTTGAGGACAAAGGTTTTCTCGTCGTCTGCTTAGCCTTTTCCTAGCTATTTTGAGGTCGGCTTCTAGTCTAACCGGATGTAGCTAAATATCATTATTTTATATGGAGCAACTACCTCTCTGACCGCCACAATCCAGTTAGTGGATAATACTCCTTATTGACCCTATGAGCCGCGAACTAAACAACGCCACATGAGAACAACGCATCACACTGACTGACGTTACGCAAAATCCTGCATCGCGCAAGCAAAGTTTACCGCGCGACAAGTATTTATATACTCGTAAAAGGTCCCGAAATCAATCGTCGCACAGTTACCCACCAGACACGACATCCGTCTGTTCGTAGGATCCTCCCTCCCTTTTCTATGGAGGATGAGTGAACTTTACACCCTCCTCATACCTACCTCTATAACCTTATTCTTTCATTTCCACATAAATCTTCGACTACTTTCTCTGAGTTCGTCGTACTAAAACCGTAACCCCTTTCCTGCTACAAGTAAACATTATTTAATAGAGTGTCAGTTACCGGCTAACGCAAACACCTGGAGGCTACAATAATATCTAAAGGGTTTACTTTGAGGCTAACGGTAAGACGATCGATTAGACAGCGCGGTGTCAGTGTAACCGCTGTTGTTTTTATCTAAACGACGGGTTAGGTAAATCGATTGTTTAATCAGCGATACCTGGAAACTGGATACTGTAGTCGCCGTGTTAAGAACTGAGTCGTTGGGACACAAATAATTGTTATTAGGCTGTCTAGCTCGCACTTATGGAGTAGGTAGCAAACTATCGATAAGACGCAAGGAATTGCACATTCTTATTTCTACTGATATTTATGGCCCGATGTCTCAGTTCATAACCTGAGTAGGAAATATCGGGAGGGCTCTAACGTCAGGTGTGTTGTAACTACTCGTACCTGCACAAATGCACGACGGCAACGTAACGTAAATTCTTTCGATTTTTTAAATCGAAAATATAGAAAAAATAAAATCATAAAACTAATTATATAAATTATGTGTGAAACGAGTATTTTCAATTTAAAAATCGTCATAATACATTTACTCCGCGCCTCCGTGCTAAATCTATTCTAAACCTAGTCATATTCATACCTAAATAAGTATATGAATACGGACAAGGTAAAAGGAGTAAGATCATAGGACAATGCATTCTGCAATTGCTAGTTTCTCTCTCTCTATTCGTCACAGAGATACTTTTTTTGTTTAGACTTTATAATATTGGACATACATAATATTATAGTTATTATTCTATCCTATGTAAAGTTTAAGCACTTACGATAAAAGATACTTCGCAGTTATTCTCTGACACTCGCTTATTTTTTTCGTCCCCAACATTGTTACATATTCAACATGCTAATTCACTCCACTTCCCACCAAAAAATAGTCTCAAAAACAACACACCTTGCCTTCGATAGAACCCTTCTATTATGAATAAACATGGCTATTTTTCGAGACTACCTGACGTGGGATATCGTCTAGACAGTTTGTTTTCATCCCTGTCACCCCCATATGTCGACAACAGCCCGGTGATATATTTGTTTTTCATATTTCGCTGATATTTCTTGCTGGGCTCTGATTTTGAATCGAGTTTTTGGGAAGCAGGTTGCACGGTACTTACGTGCATGATTGAAGATAGAGAGAATATTTTTTATAATTTAGCCTTGTTAAACCTAACTAATAATATGAGAATACTAGACATCACACACACACCACACATCACAAAAACACATCATACAAACATTAATATCACAAAAACACAAACATTCACCAATAAAAAAAACATATAGACCAATTGAGAACCTCCTCCTTTTTGAAGAAGTCGACCAAGAGTGAAATTGTGTGATATCAAGGGAGACAAGTCATAAGCTACGTGACGACACATTTATAAATCTAAAGTATTAAAAGTATCTCCCCCACTTCGACAACCTTTATTTAATTAATTTAATTAAGTATCATCAGTCTGGCTAATCTGTGGTAAAAATGACCATCATATTCATTACTGTACCTGCACTGTCCTTAAATGCAGTGTATTCGCTACGAATAAAAAACTTACGTGCAGCCGCACCTCTACTTTGGACACCAACCCAAAACTACCCGTCTATTTCCCAATTGTAATTACATAGCACCCTCATAGGAAATCCCACGAAAATCACTCAAATACTAACTTCCAAGCAGGTGCCATTAATACAGAAACTTCATCAACCACCTTAAATATTTCGCACAACTCATCCCTAGGGATAAAAGACAGTCTCTATTCATCCCTTCTATTAGGAGAAGTTACATTTCGCCGTCAAATAAATACATTCTTAATTTATCACTACCAACTTTCACATCTTCAGTCATATTTTTGCGACAAGACGTGAACTTTTCGACTAATGACGTCACATATAAAAAATGGCGTCTCTGGCGAATTTCGTGATAAATTAATATTGTTAAGGAACGAAGGTGGAAATGCGATATTTATACGAAATGTGAAATGAAGAAATTCGTGTGTGAGTTAATGTTTAATGATATTTGGATCCTGTTTCACAGAGACGTGTTTCTCAAATTTTTGGAATTGGAAATACTGGCCAATTTTTGTTAGAACTAATATTATTTACTGTATATTTAGTAATATCGAAAAGTTGATTTTATTAGCTTAGCTAACGAAACCTTGTTATTCTGTAAAAACATTTCGTTAAGTACAAGTAACATCGCCTCCAGTATTTTGAAAGGACTTGTATCAAATATACGAGTACCTACATAAATATGTTATTAAAATATAATCTTTTGATCAAATCATAAAGAGATGCTCAAATGATAGAACTGAAATTTTATATTTTATGAACGCAGCAAGCTAAAGAGAACGTACAGGAAATATAACAACGCACATAAAAACAAAGAACATTAAATTAACTAAGGATTGTGATTGCTATGTTTGGAAATAATAACCAAAGAGAGGCTGGCATTAAGATTTGGGTACCCAAGAAATTGAATATTATCATGATGAAAAAATACTTTATCAAACTTTTGAAAATAAGAAAGTTTGTAAATGAGATTGGTTTTACAATGACAAGACAAGAAACGCAAGCCGAGATAGTCCTCAAAATAATATTTATATTCCTTGACAACGATTCAAAAAAAACGCTATCACAAACAAAATAACAAAACTAAAAAGAAAATCTAGCCCAAAAAGAAAGAAGGGCTAACGAGAAAAATCTACACTTATGTAAATAACACAGAATGTACAAGCCGTTCTAACAAGGCTCCGCGGGCTAGATTCAATCTTTACCAAACATATTGAATCTCTTCGGTTAGAAGACTGAGACAAAATAGCCGTGCCAAGTGTGTACTAGAAAATGTAAGCAAAATGCTAGTACTGGGGAAAAGTTTCTTCGAGAAAATCTACGTATTTTATATATCTCTTACGATTTTCTCCTATTTTATTAAGATTTTCAATATCGAATGCAAATTTTGCGGTGAGTAGGTAACATCAGGTGTGGTTTATGAGAACATAGACCACGTCTTTTTCCAATAATGCATTTTACAGTAAAAATAATTCTCTTATGAATAAATTCAAAAATTAGTTCTGATAAAAATTACTGTAAGTACTTGTACAAAACATTTTAAAGAGTAACTATGAACTTTTGGAGCCATTCTTCTCGATACAAAACTACTTTTCCAATTTTCATCGTGAGTCTCCGCCGGACATGACGAAATTATAAAGATTCTATTTTTGCCATTTGGCTTCGAAATTCTAAAAACTGTACTCTCTTTAACCAATATGCAAGCAGTAGTCTGCAGCCAAAAACTAGCTCTCTAAAAATTATCATAAATACAGTATGTTAATCACACTTGTATTTCAACGTAGAAAGACAAGTGTGCGTGTACAGTGTTTCTTTTCCGCATCAATATAAATAATATTTTTTGTGAATATTTTACTATAAAAAAATTAAAAAAACTTTTTTTTTAATGGTAATATTTTTTTGAAGCATGTATAGACGCTATACTATTGCAGGTTAACGGGAACGCCCTTAGTTAGATAACACACTGTATATTATTATAAGCAAAAAACCGAATGAACAAGACACAGATAAGGAGCAATCTGTTTCAATATAGTTTACGATTCGTCTTCCTCATATTCAACGTCAACCCTTTGGCGACGATCTTATGAAATGCTAGCGTTTATTTTTATTACTCCCCGACTATCGAATTGGTACTAAGTTTTCATGCCAAGAAAGTACGTGCCTTTATGATCCACCTGTGTGGGGCATAGTGCAACCATCGGCTCCCTTGCCAAATGTTTTAGTAATCTGCGAAGCTCTTGTTAATTCAGGAGTCCATATTTTTTAAAGAGATGGGGATTTCTCTTTTATGTTATCGTTTCTTCTTTTCAAACTATCTTTTAAAGATAACCATACATCAAAGATGAGAATGACTTTGGTTTCAATAAACGATACTTAATTTATTACGTTATAAAATATCGACTACTGAACATAAGCTTGTGTCAAAATGTTGTCTCTTCAAAACAGTAATACAGCTTTGAATAAGAAAGAGAACAGAAAGAAATAATAATATTACCAGCTTTGAAGCAAAAAAAAATTATGTAATTGCTGAAGAGCCTTGATCGCCTTTTATTCCCACGCATTTTAAGAGAAACGCGAACAAGCTAATTTCTTTGTAAGTTAAAATAATATTATGTTTATTGGTAACAAACAAGAATATTTATGAGCTAGCGTTTTGATGTCTTGAAATGTTGTATTTCTTTTTTCAAGATTTGATTGTTCATGTTTACCTACTTTATTGAATGCTTGCATACTATGTCTTACCTTTGCGATACTTACTTCTTCATTTGTGACTGGACAACGTGGATCTCAGGGTTCTTTGTGAATTAACGATGCTCTGCTCTCTGCTATTGCCAAGAGTTGTGCCATATTCACATATGCCTTCTGAACTACTAAAGATTTTACTTGATTCTGTTGAAGCTTCGGTTTAATAGAAAAGTGATAGCATCATACTATAACGGCGGTGATGAAACTTTGTAATTTTAACCAAAGTTTAAACTTTGTAATTTTAAGTATTTGACATTAAGGTGTAAAAAATCTGTAATTTTAACCAGTATTTGACATTAAGGTAAAACGCCCTACCATGAACTCTTATAGCAGGTCAATTATGGATAGTGATTATTTGACCGTTCAATACTTTCTTATGAAACCAACGCTTTAGTGAATACGATTTTTGTTTCTGCGACTATCGAATCGTTATCTGTTATGTAAGATTTGGATCGTACAGACGCGGTCCAAATTTATTTACTGGCACTCAACTTCTGGGCATAGACCTCTTCAAAAATCTTGTCTTTATCATATATTATGTTTTCTGTGAACTACATAATTACAGGATCTTGATTTTTTTGTTTTTGTAAGATATTTTAATTATAAGTTTAAAAAAATGAACACAATAATTTTCAATTTTTTTTATTGAACTCATATTTTTTTACAAAGAAACTATTCACATGAAAATCATTACAATTACCTTGATATTAACAGTAGACAAATAGATCCGATAAAAGATGTCAGACATCAGTTGCTATCACTAATTAATTACAATATTTACATAATTACAGTTGACAAAAGTAAATTCGACAAAGATACCATTATGATATTTCATAAAATTGTATAAACTAAGAATTATTATTCACAGCCAGAAAAAAAAGAATAGAAAATAAAATGAATCAAAAGTCAAGTCTTTTTAGATTATGTGTTAACATGTTCCAACATTTCTGGTAACGCATTGTATGCTACCATATTACCAAAACCTTTAGGCTCTTTCTTGGTAACTATTGCAACAATCTCCTCTTCTGGTGGCGGAGGTGGGAACTCTGCATTAGGGTCCGCGGCCGCTGATATATCATCTACACTAAGAACTACTTCTCTATTGTCAATTTCGATTCTGTTACGCTCTAAAGAACTATCTTCCATAATGCTGTACAGATTTTCTGACTTACTCTTACTATACATTTGTCAGGAATTCATATAAAACGGATCATTTATATTGACTCCATCATTGACTGTATTTCCCTTTTGAGACCACTGTTTTTGTTGATGTTTTATCCTATATATAATTTCGTCGTGTATTACGCCGAAGCACATGGCTGTTAGTGCCAACCCGGTTAAGGTATACGCGGAACAGAACCACAGAGTGGTAGATTTGATGGTATAGTACCTAACACCATTTATTGTTGTATATGTCATACCAGGAACAATATTACCGAACCCAATGGTGCTTAACGCCATGAAGCAGAAATAGAAACCATCTATGATACCCAAATTATCTATTTTGAACAGAACCACTGCTCCAATCACTATGTATATAAATATTGCTGCTAAACATAAAAGTACGGGAGCTAGTATGCTGAGACCATGCATAGATAGCTTTGAATCTGTATCTGGCCAGCTGATAATGTCGTCTTTGGCTGTACTCGTGGTTGGTCTTTCTGAAAGCGACAGATCTTTCTGACTGTCAGGTTTTAGCACGTAACATTCTTCTGTGGGAGTTTTGCTCGTATTTTGGCTGTTAAGAATTTCTTCTTGTTGTCTCTTCATCTTCATTCTTCGTTCCTTCTCCGCCATTCTCCGTTCGTCATAACAGCAGTAGCCACAATTTGAACAGAGGCAGCAGCAAAGGGCTCGGCTGAAGACGCTTCGCGCCATTTTGGAGAGGAGAGAGCCGACACTCGACAGGTAAACCAGGGTTAGTGGTATACCGATCAAAGCGTAGATGATAGTTACGCCTTTTCCAAGGATTGTTCGCGGTGCGATGTTGCCGTAACCTATGGAAGAAATGGAGCAATTAATACTTTCATAAGGACAGCGAAAAATATTTTAGAACCTTATTACATAGAACGGCATAAACGAAAATAATCTTGAAATGTTTTCATGGATCAAGGTTTTTCTTGTATTCAAATACATACATACAACAGATAAATAATTAGAAGTAAAATAATTGTGTGGAATTGTGTGTTATGTTGGCCGTGTCTGTGTTATTGTTTCCTGTCTTTATGTCTATTGATTATTAGAGTATCTTTACACAGTGGTTTTAAATATTTTCAAACATTTTGTTTTGTTGTGAGAGGGTTATAACTATGAGTATTGCACTACAATCGTATAACTAACACTTTTCTCAATTTATTCTCAACCTGTAGAACATAAGCAAGTACACTAACCCAAAACTACTTCTACAATTTTAAAACAAAGTGCGAAAAGTTCTCACCTATAGTAGTTAAAACAGTGAGCGAGTAGAAAAACGCAAGCGCCAAATTCCATTCGTGCTCCTCATAATGGTTTGTGAGGTCACTCCCGAATTCACCGAGCGCCATCTCTCGGTAACTGACGCCATACTGCGACGCCATTTCGGTAGTAACCCTTTGTACCAGCTCGTTTTGAAACTTCAGAATCTCCTGTGCAGCCAGGCGTGTCCAATTCTCTCTATACAAAATATTTAGAGACACTGTTATCTCCCAAATATTTTCAACCGCTCTGCTTCTGGCGTCCCAAAAGTAATTTGCTGACAATGTTAGATTCCCGTAATCGTATTCCTCGTCTGTTTTTTTGTGTGTACTATTTGTATCTTTATGAATAAGTTTCTGTCTATCTGGAAGTATTCTGGGCCTGGCTGGGACTTCCGCACCGCCTTCTATGGCAAGGAAAATAAAAGATCCCAAAAAAGTGTAGGCTAAAAGTACGACGAATATTACAACATTCGTGAGAGATCCGATAATGAATTGTTTTCTTCTATACTTCGTAGTTTTTAGACAAAAGCAGCAAACAACTTTTTGTCGTGATGTTTGTGCTCTTTTTCTGCTATTAGATACCATGGAGTCGGCATCTTGGCATCGGTCCAAAGGGATCCCTCCATTTAGCGAGGGCTTTGCCAATGTGTACTGTTCGAACCGACTGATTGCTTCTTTGTCCAATACTACATGATCAATATCCATTTTGATGTGTTACGTTCTACCTTCGTATGACGTCATTATATCGGCTCATCTGTAACAAGAGAGATAATGCGATTATGTATCGAATATGGGTTTTGGTACCTAGTTATCGGGGGTAAGGTTAGGGGAGGATCAAAAACAAATAAATTGTACATTCAAAAGTATCCTTTCGTCCTTATCCGGGTACCTTTCTTTCTCATCAAAATCGGCTTAGGTAGTTTATCCGTGGAAAACTTCTAAACGGACAGAGAGATACAATTTCGGATTTATGGAAGCTTCTATTTAGGTACCTATCTGATTTTTTAATAAAAATAGAACCGTGTCTCGGTCGCAAGCAAAATTAATTGAACATCAATCAACATCTGATAAAAAACAACGTAATAAGATTACGAACAACATTATTGGAGCATTAAAATGGACATATATCAATGTTATAAGTGTACGAAAACCTGGATCAATTCAGTCTTTAACATAAAATATCAACTCATCGAACCAGACCTGCTCTGAAATTCGTAATTCTAAGAACTGGGACCTAATCAAACGAGATATTACAGAAAGAAGTCGTGTTTTTAAAACTATTGGCTTCAGAAGATGTCCTCTTCTAAAAATACTTATATGGATATCACTTTCTGCTAAACAATGCCTTATCAACAAAATAGCTTTAGGTACTACTCGTATTCTATAACTTTTTTCAAGCATAAAAATCATTTCAAAACTGCCAAACATAATTTTTCAATACATTCTTTCTTCATTATTACTTACTAGCTGCGCCCCGCAGTTTCACCCGCATAAATCTCGATCCCGTTAGAATATCGGGATAAAAAGTATTCTATGTACTAACCTAGGTCATGGTCTACTTTTGTGCCAAATTTCATCCAAATCCGTTCAGCCGTTTTAGCGTGAAAGTGTAACAAACAAACTCACTTTCGTATTTATAATATTTCAAGCTGCGCCCCGCGGTTTCACCCGCGTAGCTCTCGATCACGTTGGAATATCGGGGAAAAAGTATTCTATGTACTAACCCAGGTCTACCCACGTGAATCAGTTTAGCCGTTTTACCGTGAAAGCGTAACTAATAACTTATACAAAAAATCAAATAATTTCTCTTTATATATTAGTTTAGACTTATTTAAATAGAGTTATAAATAGTAATAATATTGACACAAATCTATTTCCTTATCCCATAACTTTTCTATTAAATACTTCGAACCGCAATACGGGAACATTTTAAGCCGATAACCACCCCACTACTTAAGTGGGTAGTCATTTTTCAAAGTCTCTCAGAGGAGAGGGGAATAGGTGACAAATGAAGAAGTATAGACTTAAAGGCATGATTAATGACCGCTCGATATCCTCTTGTGTGAGTATCTCGAAACAACTTATCTGACGTACCTAATGCGAAGGATTTTTGTAGGAAATTGGTGTTATTGAATACGGTTTGTTTTTTGAAGGATTGATTAGGTATTTATTTGTCTTTGGAATGGATTCTGATCCATTAGTCATTTATTATAGTTATTTATGCAACTGTTATATAATAAAGGGTATTAAAACACGGATGTGGGTAAGTATATTATCACATGAGTGTTTTAATACCTAATTATATACAGTTGCATACAAGATTTTAAAAGTTTCTTTGCAATACCAATATCGAACAAAAATGGTACGACGTGAATTCGAATTTTTTTCGAATGTGTTTTGTTTTTAAATTACGGTGCTTTGTTAGTGAAACGCTCGTGAATGACAATGTTCTTTTTTTGAAATGAGTTGCATTATGATATTCAGTACAACATTATAACACCCGTTTGGATGATATTATGGTTACTATGACACTGGATGTTTTAATGTTGGCTATAAGCTAACTGTTTCAGAAACTTTAAGAGAGGATTTATAGCATGGGTGTAGATAAAAGATTTAACTTATTATTTTTTCTTTCCATAGTTAATATGATATGATATTATTTAGTAAACAGGCCGTGGAATTTGGTAGTGGATTTTTTCACCAGGAATTTCTCAGTAGCAGCCCGGACTCGGTATTTGTGCCCGGTTGATAGCAATAGGCTCGCCCCCTATTACATGGGACTTAAACATAACTGACGAGATTTGGCTGTATAATAGGGTACACCTTTGTCTAACCCTTCGGGGATTATTGGCGTGCTTTGTTATGTTTATTTAGTACCTATGTGAAGTAACGTGAACTGTTTTAATTTTGATAATGTCTTTGGTGTTATATACATCACGGGTCGAACCATCAGGTTAAGCTACGCTTGCCGCGGTTGATCCCGGCTTTAATTTGCGGATCTTTGACACAGTCGTTGCGGGTCGTCACAGAAGCCCGATAGACTGACAAGCAGTCTTACCAAGGGGTATCGTATTACCTAGTTACTGGGTTATGGAGGTCAGATAGGCAGTCGCTCCATGTAAAATACTGGTAATCAGTTGCTTCAAGTTAGATTGGAAGGCGATCGCAACATACAAGGGAAAAGGCTAAGCAGATTGATTTTTGTGTCTTTATCACACCCATTTAAACTCTTTCAGGCATTTAATTAAAATAGCTATTTATTAAAGAAATTAATATAGCAGACTCTGATCTAATTAAGCATAAATTCTGCTGAGTTTTTTCAATAACAGACACTTTTAGTCTGCATAAAAAAATTCTATAAAAAAAATTATGATATAAAGAAGCGCCCAGCTAAAAGGCTCCACTACAAAGCTGTGGCCATCCGCATAATAGATCCCTCTATTACCGTCTTTGAAATAACGACGGCCTTTGCAAAGATCGTAAAAACCCGCAAGTCACGGCAAATTTCAAGAGTGAGCCGATGAAATAAATTAGACTTTTGTGACACTTTAATTAGGTTGATTTTTATTTCGGTATTTTTTTGCTGAGCCTTAATATTGGTGTTTATGGTCGTTAGTCATTAATGTTTTAATCAGTGATCTTATTTTTTCCTTTTGAGAGTTGCTGTGAGTAAAAGCTCCCGCAGACAGGTGCAACTTGACTCTAGTAGAACAATTTCTATGAAAACTTTATGGAAATCGTTCTACCAGAATCGCTTCGCACTATCGCCTTGCGCCTGTTTGCGGGAAACATAATACGTATACCATGTATTCGGGAACATTTTCATGAAATTGTAATTTAAGGATTATGTTTTGCCACGGTTTTACCTACAAAGGTAAGTATTACCTTCAAAGATAGGTTTATGTAGGGTAAGCGGAAGTCATTCTGTTCATTGTTATTAAAGCGTACGGTAGGACACGAGTCAGTGGTAATTGCCCATAATATTCCCACTGCTGGGACATAGGCCTCTTCTCGGTGAGAGGGAGTGGGCTCGGTGCAACCCGCACCGGGCCGAGCTGGCCTCTTAAGGGCCGATACTACCTCAGGACAAATTCACTTTTTATCTTGTTCGCACCATACTACTCAGGCCTAAATGAGAGCGAGATGGAGAGGGGTGCTGGCGGCTCCAAGCCTCGGTGCGACGGTGAAAATAATAGTAAATAAAAACATAAGACCTACTGTATAGTTCAGTTATTATGCAAAGTTTCATGGTCTAATTCGAAGTATTTTTTTAATACCAGCGGTTTATAGTTCGGTTTAGATGTAACTTTGGATTTTTTTTCCACCGATAAAATTTTATGTAATTGTGTTTTCGTTAAACATAGGACCAAGCATCAATCCTCAACTTTAACATTATTATTTTCAAAATTAATGCTGCAGTATTTTCGGCAAAACGGAGGATCATGCTAAGCAATTTGAGGTAGGGTAGGTCCCACGCATGGAAATTAGATCAGGGCCGGCGCCGATTAGAACTACATCTGCCAAAGATTTTTGTTGCATAATCGATGGATAGATTGTGTTTCAGTCTTAATCTATTGAAACTCCATACTACCCTGGGCCAGCTTAAGGTCACAGTATTAACACTGACGTGGGGACGACTGTACGTTGTATCTGAATCATGAAAGAAACAATTACTACGAAGAGAAAGCTAAATACAAAAGCTGATTTGCTGATACTGTCTGAAAATTCTTCGCTAAAGAAAATATTAAGAAATAAAAAATCGACGAAATCAAAGACAACCAAAGCAGTCCTTTTCTTAATATACTTTTAATTGTCTAACTTTAATATTGGACGATATTTTAAAAGGAAGGTTCTGTTTAGAAAATAATAAAATAGTCTTTATAGTTCCAAATCTTAAAGGTACTGTAACTTTTTCACTTACAAAGGGTCGGGGTATGAAATCTTTTGAGAACTTTTGGCTTCCATTTTTAGAGAATGGTAAACTTTTTGGTGAAGAAATTGATTTTTTATTTTAGACTATAGAGTTACAGTGAAAATATTTTTATTTTCTGGCGTTTTTTTTTTACAGCAGGCGTAGCATGAGCACCGTTTTGTCGACGGAAGAGTAGACAAAAATGACGTTTCCTGTAGACAGTACGAGACGGCAGCAAAGTAGAAAGAGTCAACTGCACTTTTTACGAAATTCACTCTTTTACATAATTCGACTCAGAATTCTTTGTTTTTTCATAGGATTTATCGGTTGTCAGTGTGATTTTGACAGTAAGGATAGAAAACTTTCTTCCGAAATAGTCTACTTATAAAAAGACCTAGATAAAGATCGTTAGAAATGAAAGACAAAATGACAGATTGTAGAAGGGTTTCTACGGTGGATGTCAAAAATTAAGAAACGAACTGTCACTTTGTATAGAAAAAGCTATGTCTATTCTTCGTAGAGATAGAAAACGCCATGCTACGCCTACAGCTAAGTTTATTTTGCAGATTTCTTACTTGACGTTGTGAAGTTTTGATTAGGATGAGATTATTACTGAAAACTAATATGTATCCCAATCTTCTATTAGAATATCTGTATTTTCATTGCTTTAGGGTTCCTCTTTAGTTATTTATATAAAAGTTATGCCCCAAAACAGAACTAAGGCCTTCCTTTCTTCGTATATTCCAAAATTGATGATAAACGGAAAAAATCTATATACCACTAGTGTACACACGGCTACACATCACTTCCAGTTTATGCTGATCTCGCATTTGTAGTGGTATGTAACCCACACATGCAGACGAACTTGTAAACTCAAGTGCCTGTGACGTCACACGACTCACACGTCCCTTACTTCGGACTCAGGGTTCAGTATTCGGTCACTAGCCGTCAAAGTAGGACACTTATCACTAACCGCATCACTTGTGCGTCAAATTATAATCATCATAATCTTACTTATTGTACCGTGTTTAGTTATAGTACATTTATTAAACTCATTGTGAACTAACCAATGAACATTTAATTTAATTACACTATAGAACCCGTAATCACATCACAACAAAAGTTCTATATTGGTGACCCCGACGTGATTTGATACCCGACGTGATTTGATACCCGACGTGATTTGATACCCGACGTGATTTGATACCCGACGTGATTTGATACCCGACGTGATTTAAAAAATACGGTTCCATACTGTACTATAACCCGCGAGTGCAATTGCGTAAATACAGACTTAGACTCTCTTTAGTGTTTACTGTGAAGTATTTTACGAAATTCCGAGATGACCAACCCTAACACTGCTGCTGCCGCCACGGCTGGCGCCGCACCTGACAACGTCTACGCACCTCAGCAAGCTGCTCCAAGTTACATCGTAGACCAGCACCAGCCGCCAGAGACGGGGGCAATCACCATCAACTCCCGCATCGCCGACTTCTGGTCAGCGCGCCCGCGACTATGGTTCCACCAATTTGAGGCCATAATCGGTGCACAAAAAGCAGGTGACTTACAAAAATACCAATTAGTTATAGCTAAGTTAGGTCGAGACGAATTGGGTCAAATTAGCGACATTCTCGAGAACCCGCCTGAGCACAATAAATATGAAACTTTAAAAGTCAGGTTAATTTCGGCATATGAAGAGTCTGAGTCCAAACAACTACATACGTTGCTTACGAAAGTCGAGTTAGGGGATCAACGACCCACTCAACTCTTACGTAAAATGCGCGAGCTCGGAAGGAACAAAATTCCCGAAGACACTATCAAAATTTTGTGGTTAGATCGCCTGCCTCAAACAGTCCGCGCAGTAGTCACTGTCTGCGACGTTACATTAGACAATTTCGCAGCAATAGCTGATAAAATAATGGAAACTTCACGGCCATCCGACGTCTGTACACTAAATCCTGTCGCTATCTCCAAACAACCAATGGACCAACAATTTATTAAATTGCATCAAGAAATTGCCGCGTTAAACACTAAAATTAATGATTTACAAATCACGCGTCAAAGTAATAATAGGAGTCGTGGCAATTATCAGACGCGATCACGGTCACGATCACGCTCTCGGTATTTTGATAATCAAAATAAATACAGGCGTCAAACAGCGCAACCGGGAGACAAAGATTTCAAGTGTTTCTACCACTATATTTATGGAGATAACGCTAAGAAATGCGGCGACCAACAATGCGTCAAAAAAGCGTTAAACTAAAACCGACACCTGCTGTGGCGAGCGTAGGTGTCGAAGGAACTCATCGCTTGAGCGTCACCGACTGGAAAAGTGGTACGCATTTTCTCATAGACACCGGCGCTGATATTTCAGTTATTGCCTACAAAAACGCGAATCGTCAACCAGCTGATTGAACGTTATTTGCTGCCAATGGTACAACAATCAAAACTTATGGGTCTCAGAAAATGACTTTAGATCTTGGCTTACGTCGAGCTTTTACCTGGGAATTTGTCCTGGCCGATGTACAGCGGTCCATTATAGGGGCAGATTTCCTAGCCAAACATCAATTGCTTGTGGATCTTCACTCAAAAAAGTTAATCGACAAAGTCACTCTGCTCTCTAGGAACGCTAACGTAGAAGATGCGTCAAATATTCCTACTATTAAGGTCATCGACTCGGATAATAAATATCACCGCATTTTAACAGAGTTTCCAGACATCACTATGAGCGAGTGTTACAAGGATCCACCCAAACACAATGTCATGCATCATATTTGTACCCGTGGCCCACCCGTTTACGAAAAAGCACGTCCACTTAACGCTGCAAAATATAAAGCGGCAAAGGATGAATTCCAACGCATGGTAGAACTAGGAATATGCAGGCCGTCAGCCAGCCCATGGGCAAACGCTTTACACGTCGTTCAAAAGAAAAACGGTGAATTACGCCCGTGCGGAGATTATCGTCGTTTAAACGCAATCACCGAGCCCGATCGCTACCCGATTCCTCGTTTAACGGATTTCACATACATCCTCAAAAATAAAAAGGTACTATCTAAAATTGATATTCGACGTGCTTACCATAACATAAGTGTTGCACCTGAGGACATACCGAAAACCGCAATAATAACTCCATTTGGTCTGTTCGAGTTTACAAAAATGAGCTTCGGTCTGAGAAACGCTGCGCAAACGTTTCAAAGATTTATCAATGAAGTTTTGAAAAATACTCTCAATACATTCTGTTACCTAGACGATATACTTATCGCATCAGAATCAGAAGAGTGTCACATTCACGATCTCAAAGAGGTGTTCAAGCGACTTGATGAATTTGGCGTCACAATCAATACGTCTAAATGCGAATTCGGAAAATCCGAACTTACATTTCTCGGTTACCGCGTTAGCTGTGATGGCATACGGCCGGACGATGAAAAGGTCAAGTCAATCATAAACTATCCACAACCCGAAACCATCGAAGAACTGAGGCGCTTCCTCGGTCTTATAAATTTTTACCGAATGAGCATTCCTAAAGCAGCCAACACTCAAACTATTTTAGACAAATATTTGCACAATGCTAAGAAAAAAGAAAAAACAAAAATCGCTTGGACCGAAGAAGCAATCATCGCATTTAATCAGTGCAAACATCATGTAAGTGATGCCGTCACCCTCGCGCATCCAGACCCGTCATCGAAACTAATCTTAATGACCGACGCAGCGAATACCTGCGTCGGCGCAGCACTCCATCAACTAGTCAACAAACGGTTAGAGCCTCTAGGATTTTATTCAAAAAAACTAAGTAGCGCCCAAACAAAATACAGTACCTACGACAGGGAATTATTGGCTATTTACATGGCAATAAAACACTTTCGGTATATGATTGAAGGGCGTGATCTCACGGTGTTAACCGATCACAAACCGTTAATATTCGCATTATCGAAGAAAGAATCTAAATCAGATCCACCAAGACGTCTTCGTCAATTGGATTTTATTTCTCAGTTTTGCAACAAAATTGAGTACGTTCAAGGCGAGCTCAATAACGCCGCAGACGCTCTTTCAAGAATAGAAGAGATTTATGTACATGATATTTTCGATTATGAACAATTATATAAAAGCCAAGTCGAAGATACGCAATTAACCATGTTAAAACAAAAACCTAATCTGGAATTTAAATTGTTCCGCATGCCATATTCAAATCATGAGCTTACATTTGAAACATCAACTTCAACAGCGCGACTTTATTTACCGTCGGAATTTCGAGAAAAAGCGATTTCAAGTGTCCATGCACTTAACCACCCTGGGGTAGCCGCTACGCGTCGCCTCATCGCGCAGCGCTATTTTTGGCCTAACATGAATACTGACGTAGCAAACTTTGTAAGATGTTGCATACAATGCCAGAAATGTAAAGTGCAAAGACATACAATTACACCTCTAGGAGAGTTCGAAAGGTCAGACCGTTTCGAGCATGTTCATATAGATATTATTGGACCATTACCACCTTCCGATGGATATACATACTGTGTCACAATGATTGATCGTCATACAAAATGGCCCGAAGTCGTTCCTGTAAAGGATATAAGCGCTGAAACCGTCGCGAAAGCTCTGCTCGAGCATTGGATAGCACGTTTTGGTTGCCCTGCAAGAATAACTTCGGATCAAGGTCGTCAATTCGAATCCAACCTTTTCGCACAGCTGACCAAACTACTTGGCATAGAAAAGATTAGAACAACAGCGTACAATCCAAAAGCGAATGGACACGTCGAAAGGATGCACCGAACGCTAAAAGCTTCCATCATGGCACGTTGCGATGGTAACAGTCAATGGGCACAACAATTACCTATCGTGTTGTAAGGAATGCGCAATACAATTAAAGAAGACTCAGGATACAGCCCCGCTCAAATGACCTACGGTAAATCTATGCGTCTACCGGGAGATTTTTTTGTTCCCACCGAAGCAAACATCAACAACACCGATTATACCTGCAAACTCATGGAAACACTAGCGAACCTTCAACCGACCACAAGAAGTCAAGCTGATAACAGAAACATTTTCGTACATAAAGATTTAACAAGATCGGACTACGTTTTCGTTAAAAACGAAGTTAAACGCTCGTTAACACCGCCGTACGAAGGTCCCTATAAAATCGTCAAACGAAGCAATAAACATTATGTCGTTCAAGTAGGTTCTCGAAAAGTCACTATTTCTCTCGATCGTCTAAAACCTGCTTATGTTACAACTTTTGTTTCGCCTGAAACCACAACCATAACACCGGTTGGGACCCAAACGACCCCACTTGACAAAACTGAGCCATTTGTCACAACAAGATCGGGTCGCGTCGTAAAAAAGACTGTGAGATTTGACATTTAAAACATTTTTTTATCGCCAGACCCAAAGTAATAAATAAATCAAAGTGAAATTTAAAGTGCAGTGAAGTGTTGTGTGTTTTAAAATAGACCAACTTAACAAGCAATTATGGAGCGTTCTCACACTAATATGTCAACTTATAACGTATTTATTCATACTTATACCACTTGTAGAAATGTTTAAGTTAACTCATAAGTTTAAAACTTTTTGTAACCAAATTTATGACCAATGTATTTTAATTTTTTACCAAAATGTGTCTTTAGTTTAAGCATTCTGAGTGTGGTTTTGTTTTTATATACATTTTAAATGCCTCTTGTTAGCGTAAGGTCTTATTGTATAATTTAAAAGTTAAGTATAGTTAAACACTTTTACACCGCATGTTTATATTAAGTATTTGCAATGTCTTTACAATTATTTTTGAACCTTACTCATTGTTATTTTGATAGTCATTATTATTGTTTTATCAAAGGGGGGAGGACATGTAGTGGTATGTAACCCACACATGCAGACGAACTTGTAAACTCAAGTGCCTGTGACGTCACACGACTCACACGTCCCTTACTTCGGACTCAGGGTTCAGTATTCGGTCACTAGCCGTCAAAGTAGGACACTTATCACTAACCGCATCACTTGTGCGTCAAATTATAATCATCATAATCTTACTTATTGTACCGTGTTTAGTTATAGTACATTTATTAAACTCATTGTGAACTAACCAATGAACATTTAATTTAATTACACTATAGAACCCGTAATCACATCACAACAAAACATTGTATAGGGTTTTCGTTCAATGCAAGTCAGCTTACACTGGAAATGTATAGCTTGATATGTAGACGTGTGTACAATCAATCTGCCTAGCTTTTTCTCAACTATGTTGGGGTCTACTTCCAGTCTAACCGGAAGCAGCTGAGTACCAGTATTTTACATGGAACGACTGCCTGTCTGACCTCCAGAACCCAGTAACTGGGTAATACGATACCCCTTGGTAAGACTGGTTGTCAGACTTTCGAGCTCCGTAGCGACCGTTAAAGAGCTACAAATGACAGCCGGGACCAATGGCATACCGTGCTTTCCGAGGCACGGAGGAGTCTCTGTATGTAAAGATGGTCAATCATCCATGGACCAACTCCGGCAAGGATCCCGTGCGGCTGTTTTTTCTTAGCCACGAGCTATGAAGTTTAAATAAATAAATAAAATCTATTAAAACATACCATCTTAATTCTTATTTCCATTTTTTCCAAGTTTGTAATCAAAGTAGGTTTAATTTAATTAAGTTTTATCAGAGCTGGTCCAAAAATACTTGTGATAATTATAAATCATAAAGTTTTAGTTCACAAACAGAAGTTAATCAGTTTGAAAGTTAGTTATAACATTAGGGAAATTTTATTTTATTTGCGTTTTAAAAGTTATCTTTTAATAGGAAAGCCAATAAAGATGAAAAATAGGTAGACGACAGTACGACACAACTTAGATGGTGATCGGTTTTACGCATTTTATCGATGCATGATACATCTACGTTGTGTCGTACTGTACTGTCTGTTTATTCCACTTTACAGATTTTTGTTTTCTTGATTTGTTTTAGGGAATGTTTCGTAATAAAT
This sequence comes from Lithophane semibrunnea, assembly GCA_947363905.1. Lineage (NCBI taxonomy): Eukaryota > Metazoa > Arthropoda > Insecta > Lepidoptera > Noctuidae > Lithophane > Lithophane semibrunnea. Next base: position 2,927,096 of record OX376206.1, on the reverse strand, counting down.
GGTTTTAAGCATCTATAGGGTATCGAAATTATTCAGTCTACAATAAAAATAAGATAAAAAGGTATAAAATATTTAAAAAAACGGACGTATCAATGGATATTTATACTTCCAGTGGGGTGTCGCATAGTTTTACAATACGAGCGAAACTGATTGTGATATAAAGAACAGAAATACCATAGTCTGTAGATAATAACTATCGTAGTTTTGTGAAAGAAAAAACGTTTCACACCTTTTAACTAAAATGGGTGTTACAGTCAGCCCCTCTATTTGATATGCTCTACCTAAACGACAAGGACAACGTAGAATATAAATTGTTCATAATATGTCAAATTATTTACACAACCCCTTTGTTTAAATATTTTGACATTTTATGAACAACCCCTTTGTTTAAATAATTTGACGTTTTATGAACAATTTATATTCTACGTAGTTATTTATATGAAACCCGTGATGTAAACCAAGTCATCTACTAGCATTATGACCGCAAAAACTTTCCACGCCTTTTATCTAAAATGGGTATTACTCGTACAGCGAGCCCCTCTATTTTATATGCATCTACCTAAATGACAAGGACAACGTAGAATATAAATTGTTCATAAAATGTCAAATTATTTACACAACCCCTTTGTTTAAATAATTTGACATTTTATGAACAACCCCTTTGTTTCAATTAATAATTTGACGTTTTATGAACAATTTATATTATACGTAGTTATTTATATGAAACCCGTGATGTAAACCAAGTCATCTACTAGCATTATGACCGCAAAAACTTTCCACGCTTTTTATCTAAAATGGGTATTACAGCCAGCCCCTCTATTTTATATGCATCTACCTAAATGACAAGGACAATGTAGAATATAAATTGTTCATAAAATATCAAATTATTTAAACAAAGGGGTCTGTCCAAACCAAGCCGGTCAGAATAAAACCGAAAAATATAAATAATAAAACATTGGATATTTTCGATCTCCATATATTTGATCCGAAGGTAAACATATGCACATAATTCACATAAGTTTCAAACGTACTGATAGACGAAACCTCAAGTTTTTGTTTATAATAAATTTGCTTTCAGACCACGTACGTTCCATTGGACGAGGGATGTATGTGTTGCGTGAATTGGAACGGTTTCGCGAATAAAACGTGGATGTGTGAGTGAGATGGATTTTGTTTCACTATCTGACTTGGAACGTTTTTTTTTGTATGTATGCCTGTGTTTTTCTGACATCATAAATTCATTACCAATTCATGGCGAAGATGAAGGGATGATCTCGCCAGTTATGTTAAAGTCCCATGTAATAGGAGACCAGTCTATATTGACATCAACGGTGGATACTAAATATTATTTATATTAAAAAGCATTTGTGTACATTTAGTGAAATTTTATAGACTACTTCGTTGGTCTAGTAGTCGCAAGTACTACTGCTGAGAGTGGGGATTTTTCCATCTGGAATTATTCAGTGGCAGCCCAGAGTCTAGATTTGTGCCCGATTGATGGCAATAGGCTCGCCCCCTATTACATGGGACTTAAATATAACCGATACACCTCTGCCCAACCCTTCGGGGAATACAGGCGTGATGTTATGTTATGTTTATTTATGCAAACAATCAGGAAAAAGATTTTCCACACCAAATACAAATATTTTGATATTTTTCCTCTCAAGCTGTTTCACACATTCTCACCTTCAGAAAGAGGGCTAAAATATTGGTGTATCGATGGGTACTTCCGCACCATATGGGGAAATATCGCATTGTTGCAGAGTGCGGAAAATATTCCTGTTTTATGTATTGGTAGATTTTGTTATGGTTTAGCAAAGGCGAGCCAATGTGGTAGAAGTAAAAAGAAGTTCGAAAATAGAACATCATCTAAGGCCTGAATTCCTCACGCTGATGTCAGTCGCGTACGGTCGATCGCGTACGCGTACCAACGTAGTACGCGCCGCAGACGTCTGCGTCACAGTATGGTACTATATAGAACACAAATATACGCACGCGCGACCGACGTACGCGACCGACATCAGCGTAAGAGGAATTCAGGCCTAATTGTTTGCGAGTAGTTGAACAAATCTATTATAGAGGGTTTTTAGACTTTTTAATAGCATAAAATATTGGAACTGTAATAGATTTAAGGTCACAACTAAAAGCAATCAATTGGTTTGTAACGAAACGTCAACAAAAACAAAGATCTTCATTATTGTTTAAAATACACAAGACAGTTTATAAATAATAGCAATCAACATAATTTCTGCCAAAGTTGGGCGGCTGCCTACTGCGCAAGTGAAAATCCAAAAAAAACCGACAGTGATCGTGAACGTGAATAACAGCCTGAGGCTTGCTACTAAATAGATGAATTAACTGTCTACCTGTCACTATAAAGTGCAATTTTATTAGCTTTTAAAACCACCACGTTTATAGCAAGCGGAGGCAGGAGAGGCTTTTATTTAGCTGTATTTTACAGGACCAATGTCAATGGATTGTGGCTCTGTGTAATATATTTATTATGATTAGAAGTTACGGAAAACATTGCACAAGGATTCAGATATATTTTTTTATAAAGAAAGAAGAAAAGAAAGAAAGCAAGTTGTTTAATGAAATTGATTGATTAAATAAAGTAAAAAAGTTTGAAACATCAAAATAATAAGATAATTATTATATGTTTTTTTATATTCTTAAATATTAATTCTGGAAACCAGAGCCGGAGCCGGAGTTTCTGAAATAGCCTGCAGAGTAAGCAAGCTAAATTGGCAGTGGGCTAGCCATGTTTGTCGAAAGACCGATGGCCGATGGAGCAGACGAAGTCTAGAGTGGAGACCGCGTATTGGCAATCTTAGTGTGGGACGCCGACCAGCTAGATGGAGCCACGACCTTAAAAAGTTGGCTAGGACAGATTGGATGTGGAAGACGGAGGACAGGCGTATGTCCAGCAGTGGACTACGATAGGCTGAGTTGATTGATCTTTACAAAAGGAAAGATGGACTAGATACACTTTCTGCACCAACGATCGTGAATAAGGCATCATTTCATGCTTCATTTTCAATACAGTTCCTATTCTCTTTCAGAAGCCTTCAGGTACTGTGTTTATAGGCAACATGAATAGAAAAACTTTTCTTCATTTACATGTTAAACAAAAAAGAAATTCAATATGAAACTTCCAAAACTATAACTATTAAAACAACCATTCAAACAAAGCGGAAACTTCGAATTTCGAAATTGACAATAAAGATTTAACAGGACGCAGGTGTAAAACTAGTTAAAACCGGTTTAAACTGGTGAAAACCTGCAAAATCCGGTGCGAACTGATGTTTTAACGACTGGCCGCGAGTGTGCAGTCAATTGTAGGCTGGGAACAATATGTGTGGCTCATTAAAGGGCAATATACAGTAACGACATGTTGGCACGAAAGCCGCTAGTCTGTAAACAGCCTATGAAATGGTTGACGAAATGATTAAAGTTCGTGGTTTTAATGGCTCCCTGTTCGAATAACTATATCGGCTAGCTGTAAGTACTTACTTACAGCTTGAGACTGAGAGCCTAAATATAATAATATCCGATTTATGTACATGTCACTGTTTTATCTGACCTTATAATATGTGAGGGACATACCCAACAAACATTTTTGTCATATAATCAAACTTTTATATGACCTTAAGTCTTTTTAAAGTTATTTTATAGTCATTATTTTAACTCTTCGTCATGTACTGGTGTATTATATGTCCGAATAGTCATAAACATTTTTTGTCGTATAATAATGTCATATGACGTTATTTCGACATTTATAAAACTTACTTATACAACTTTTCGTCCTCTAAACGTTTTCGTAGTATAAACGTCATAAAACTGTACATTTTGTCATATAATTACCTTTTAAACATCTGCTAAATGGATAATAATTGTATACACGTAGTATTTGTTACCATTATATATAATTCGAATAAGTATTACGAGTGCGACCTGTATACATCCTAAAGTATCACAAACATGATAATACGACCGCTACTTAATTGATACTCATATTAAAGGTTTATAATTACCTTGTATACAATTTTCGCGTACTTTAATACAAAGTAATAGAGCTCAAGCTGAGAGTGAGCAAAATAAGAAAGGTTCCGTATCACATTTAAATGCAAATTTAACTAATTTAATGCGGATACATTAAATATCGTTTATTACAATAAACTTAGGTACTAGAAATACACAAACAAACTTATAACATCGCGAGAGTCGCGGAGGATGCGTGGTATATAGTACGTGGGCACGTCTTTAGGTCTATTCCCGTCGGTGATCAGAACTTAAACTTCCGCTAGCAACAGTGACGGGCCATTTATAATGCCTCGAAAGTAGGTACTTCCACAGATTCGTTACTTTTGGTGTTGTAGCCTGACGACGTGATGTCCAACATCCCCCACCCGACCAACGAACCAATGGGCGATTTTCTTATCTCGCGAGCGGTCTCCATAAGTAGGTGAGACAATGGGAGCGAGCGAGATAGAGAGTATTAGAGAGTCGTGCTCTTTCTAGGTGGTGGTAAGGCTCGGGGAACAACTTTATTTTATTTATTTATTTTCTTCAAGTTCTCGCGTTACATTCTCCCCCTCTAGCCTAACTAAGTGTCCCACAGTTTGGCTAGTCTAAATACCGCCGTGGCCTACCCCGTTTACGCTTCTCTCTAACTGGTGGTTCTACCTGACCGGCGAAAGGCGTGAGGTGCGAAACGTGATATTTCCCTACGTTTCTCTCAGTCTGTATATTCTCCAGACCGTACGTGGTTGGGCTTATAACCTTATAACCTTCCCTATCTTGTATGGGCCGTCGCGACGTGGGATAAACTTCGCGATTTGTCCGCGTCCTGCGTCGTTCGGTCCTTGTGTCTTAACCCAAGGTCTCCCCCTAGAGGGTTCGTCGGACTCCATGTCCTCAATGCGTGGGAGTGGGTGTCGATCCGGCTCAATTATCGCGTTATGCTTCCGGTAATCAACACATGTCCGTAAACTTCCACCTTTTTTACCTACCAGTACCACGTTGGAGGCCCAAGGGGACTCGCACTCCTCGATAACGTCATCTTGCAGCAGCTTATTGGGCTCCTTCTGCAAGGCTTCTCTTCTATTCTGTGACATCCTGTAAGGTGGACAAGTAATAGGTTCCTGGTGTGGACTCACCTTTATTCGATGCGTAGTGTACTCAGTGGCCGGTCCGCTGCGCGCGAACTGTGACGCGCGTTCTTCGATAAAGATGTTGAGCGTACGACGCTGCTCGGGGTTTAATTTAGTACCTTCATCCGGACGCAACGGTAACTCTGTGGATGCAGCTTGCATGATGTTCGCACCCATCGGGGTAAGCGTGTAAGAGTACACAAAATCATAAAATTGCTCGGGGCTATCCGAGAATGTCCAGATTCCCTGGGCAACATCTATTATCATTCCAGCTCGTGCTAAAAAGTCTACACCTAAAAGCGTCCTATTATCACTGCCAGGTAACACTAACAGCTGACACGTCACCTTACGATTTTCAATAATAATACCTACCTCGGCTGTCAACAGGTTTCTCCAACCTTGTGTTCCATCAGCCAGGTGTACAAAACGTTTAGTCTCACTAAACTTAACTCCGGAGTCTACCAAGACTCGGTATAACAGCGGGCTCGCAATGCTATGCGACGCGCCAGTATCTACAATCGCCACGCCGCTACGGCCCATAACATTAATATTTACCATTGGGTAGGATTTGCGTGTACATATGTTTGCTATCCGTACGCACGAAGTACCACCCATACTAATGTTATCGTTACAACAAAAATCTAAACCTAAATGCATACTATTGAATGAAGTCTTATCGTCTGATTTCGACGATGTCGTCGCGCAAACATCACATTTTGACCTCACTACACCCTCTTTACCACAACCGTAACATCGCAAAATATTTTGCGTATTTTCGATTTTCGCGCCTTCGTTACTATTACTACTGGCTTTATCGCGATTACGACACTCGTCGCTAACATGCCCAAATATTTTACAATAACTACAGCGCGGTCTATTCTTATTATTACTACGCCCCGTAGTCAACGCTCTCGTGGTAGGGGAAGTTGATCGTGTGGGTTTGTCGTCATTGATCACATTGTTATTATTATTGATAAAAGAATTTTTTACCTTACTTTCTTTGTATGCATCCTCTGCGATCCTTGTTTTACACATTAGATCATCTAAACTACGAATGGTATCACGCGGCACTCTTTTTAGCACTCGTCTGTGTAACAACCCGTAACAGACGTCGATTTGTAACACTTCATCAAGCTTATAAGGTAGCTTGGCTATTAATGCGCGCACTTTACACAAAAATGTCTCGGCACGTTCGTCGTCACGTTGCTCGGCGGCGTAGATCTCACGCAGAACCTTGTAGGCGGGCTGCGCCCTGCCGTACATTGCGCGGAGGCTGGCGACCGCGTCGGACCACGTAGTCACCGACGCTTTGATGCCGCGCCACCATACTGCTGCGTCACCTTCCAGCAACATTGGCAATCCTCGGAGGGCATGCTCGTCTCTTACGGATGCGCACTCTTTGAAGATCTCGACGGCGTCCAGGAAAGCTTCCAGGACCTCGGCGTCCTGGGATGACCCGTTGAATCTCGCCGTGCACTTTATAAAGTTTGCACTCGAGCTAGCGCTAGCGGCACTTCCGCTGTTCGCGCTCGTCGATGGAGGCACCCTGACTGGGGTGGAAGTACCAAAATCACCGTTAGACGTCATCAGCGAATTTATAAGACATCTGTTCGCTTCTGCTTGCGTGCGCGTGATCGTCTCGATCAGCGTGGACAGGAACTGTTCTGTGAGGAGCTGGAACGCTGGTTGTTGTGTCGACCTCGAGTCGACACTCGCAGGTTCGTCGGCGCGGACGCTGGCCTCCGCTTCGGTGAACGTAACGTCGTCATCCTCTTCTTGCTGTTCACGGATCGCTTCTCCTTGTCTCCTCGTTATCGGCATATTCACACGTGTGATGATAACGAGTAGGTACGGTAGGTAGAATGTCCGCGGTTTTCGAGCAAGGTAGATACGTACAGTTCGTCACGAAAACACCGGTTTACAGTTCGTACTATCACTCGTTACGCGGTTCGAGCCCCACGTTGGGCGCCAGTTTAATGCGGATACATTAAATATCGTTTATACACAATAAACTTAGGTACTAGAAATACACAAACAAACTTATAACATCGCGAGAGTCGCGGAGGATGCGTGGTATATAGTACGTGGGCACGTCTTTAGGTCTATTCCCGTCGGTGATCAGAACTTAAACTTCCGCTAGCAACAGTGACGGGCCATTTATAATGCCTCGAAAGTAGGTACTTCCACAGATTCGTTACTTTTGGTGTTGTAGCCTGACGACGTGATGTCCAACATCCCCCACCCGACCAACGAACCAATGGGCGATTTTCTTATCTCGCGAGCGGTCTCCATAAGTAGGTGAGACAATGGGAGCGAGCGAGATAGAGAGTCGTGCTCTTTCTAGGCGGTGGTAAGGCTCGGGGAACAACTTTATTTAATTTATTTATTTTCTTCAAGTTCTCGCGTTACACTAATCAATTTAACCAAAATACTACAAGTGTGCCCCGCAGTTCATTTTCCAAAGTTCAGGACTCTTGTTGATTTTTCGAAGTTGAAGTCATCCGAAAATGAAGATAATGTTGATAAAGAAGACACTTCAACCAACAATGATGACTTCAGAGACGGTTAAAAAAGTGGGCTATTGATTTTAATATTCCACAAGTTGCATTAAAGCCAAATAAATCTATATGAAGGAGGTAATAAAAAAAGGCGTTCAAGTCAGGTCAAGTCAGGTCAAGTCAGGTCAAGTCAGGTCAAGTCAGGTCAAGTCAGGTCAAGTCAGGTCAAGTCAGGTCAAGTCAGGTCAAGTCAGGCCAAGTCAGGTCAAGTCAGGTCAAGTCAGGTCAAGTCAGGTCAAGTCAGGTCAAGTCAGGTCAAGTCAAGTCAGGTCAAGTCAGGTCAAGTCAGGTCAAGTCAGGTCACGTCAGGTCAAGTCAGGTCAAGTCAAGGCATTTTAAACGGTTTTTATCCATTTGTATTAACCAGTCGGGTCAAGTCAGGTCTGTCAGTGATTAATGATAACATTACCACAGATATTATAATACTACACAGATAACATTACTATGTAGTTGAAAGAAAAAATTGTTTCATTTTTTTTATTATCCCAGGAACGTAATTAACATTTCAAGTTTTCCATTTCAAATGTGCGCATGTCATTTCAATGAGGTCCATCTTTGATAAAAACTTATCAACATCCGCATAATTAGAGATCACTGTGGGGTTTACCTAAAATAAAAATATTATTTAGACTTAACCGCTTGAGTCCTAATGATGCACGCGATGCATCAATCGGAAATATCCTTCAAACCCCACTGATGAATAAAATGCATCAGTCGATGCCACGCAACTTAGGTCTCTATTTCTACTGAAATACGGGTTAATAGTGTCTATGGGCAGTAGCACTCTAGAGTTGGATGATATTCACGTCAAATTAATCTACTAAATGCTTAATCTGTGCATGGAACGTTTAACAGTGTCATCTGTCAGAGCGCCTGCGCGGGTGTGCGCGGATGGTCTCCGTGCATATTTTAATAATTATTTCGTGTTTTTACTGCCGTAATCGTCGTGAAGTGATATTAAATCAAATTAATAATAGTTTATACATCGTGTGTGATAATAATATTACCAAAATACATAAGTTGAGTGTGCAAAATTAGCGTATCATAAAAATGCCGTGAAAGTACTGAGTGTGGTGGTGATTATGTGAATAGTGTTTGTTTTATGATGTTTACAGCGTGGGAAGCTACTATAAAATATTAATTAGTGTAATTGAATCAATTTGTAAGTGATTTTCACTACTATAACGTCATAATAACAACATTTTGTCGTCAAAACACGGTCCTTGAAATCAAGGTCAAGATGACCTCTAGTTACGTAATAATTTTGTTTTTTATTTTCTGTTATTATCTCAAACTGTTATTTTTTTTAGATTCGTTATCTATTCATAATACTGCCTGTAAAATTTTATAACAATAGAAACAGTGTTTTTAACAGAAATCGTCAAAACATAAGAACAAATAAACTACCACGCACTTTACGATAATATTGTAAATCCTATTGTATTCATCCGTTCACCGTATATAGATAAGTATGTGGTCTGTTTTATTCAAGAATCCAAATTACTTTACGTTATCGAGCTACGATAAGTATAACTCAAGATATTGAGGTTTTACCCGGAGCCGCTGACACGCGGCGGGCCTCCGGGGCGCGATGTCGGGCGAGCAGCGGGCCCTAAAAGAATTACGCGGTCCAGCAAGGAACCTGAGTTAACTAAGTTATAAGTCACGCAAACAAATATTCTATTTTTTTAATATAAATTCTTTGAACTAAGTTAGCTAAGCGTTTTTAATTTTATCACTGATCCCTAAATCAACTGTAATGGCGTAAACATTTACGATGAACACGCAGTTTATAGGTCGGGAAGTTATGTAGTTGTCATTTAACGCAGTCACTTAATAAAATTATTAATAAAATATGTGAAAACGTTAGAGTTTTAAAAGCGCATAAAAAAATTGTTCCAAACCTACCTCACATTAATCAGTAAACTTGATTGCACAGTGGTTTACGACTGATGAAATGGTTTTATCACCTCAAATAACAAAGAAAGAATGCAATATATTAACTCAGCTGTCAAAAACACCGCCATATTAAATTAACGTGATATAATCTGACACAATATAATTTCGTTCAATATGAGCATCATCTTTAAATGACAATAACACAACGATTACATTATATAAAAGTCGTATTGTGTACCATAAGTCGACCCGAAGTCGAATACACGCCGCGACAGCTATCATTACATGATATTTAGTCAAATCGCCGACGTGTATATGACTACTATGCGACTAAGTAGGTATTTATATGACTGTTACACGAAACTCTTAGCAACTTAAGTTGAATAAAATGGGCCCTAATGCCGTAGAGTAAACGTCCTTATGACATTTATACGATTATACTGAATAACATTAAGTTGCCACCAAAACGTCTACTCAACGTCGTAAATGTTTGTTGGGTATTATGGCCCAGTGGTAACGGCCGCGACTTAAGAGTCGTAGGTCGGAGTTTAGAACCCAGACAGGCGTTTTATTTTTTGTAAATAATTTCATCACCACTGCTCTCAAAAAGCTGAAAGAAAATAATGTGAGGATACCGGCATGTCCTAGAACCAAACATTCGAAGACATGTGACATCTACCAACCCGCACTGGGCCCGCGTGGCCCAGTCCCTCTCACCGAGAGGAGGCCTTATGATCACAAAACTACCATTTCCTGAGTTAGCACACTCCATAAGTACTACTTTAATGGATATACGAACAAGTTCCTCTTCAATACGAGTAAGTCTCACTGAGACAGACTTTAATCTTAACAATAAATCTTCCTAGCCTTTTCCCAACTATATTGCGGTCGGCTTCCAGTGTAACCGGATGCAGCTGAATACATGAAGATGATGACTTTACATAATGATGATTTTATATGGAGCGACTGCCTAATTGACCTTCAAAACCCAGTAACTGGGTAATACGATACTCCTTGGTAAGACTGATTGTCAGACTTTCGGGTTTCTGATGACCTGTCAGCCATCAATGACAGCCGACAGATCAACAGCTTAACGTGCTTTCCGAGGTACGGAGGAGTCTCGCCGGTATGTAAAGATAATCACTCATCCACGGACCAACCCCGGCAAGCGTAGCTTAACCTGATGGATCGGCAATTATTTCTTAGCCACGAGCTTCTCTCAACTTTACTTTAGTCTCAATAATAATAGAAAGGTATCTCCGCCAATTCCAATAATATTTTCAACACCAAAATAGCCACTTACAGCTTTGATATTTTTTTACAAAAAAAATCTTTGATATGTTGATATTTCGCCTTGTGTTATTTCCTTTCTACTGCTGTCGAAATCTTGAGAAGGGTCTACGCTTATTACATTATTTACTAGGTAGTTCTCGCCAGTAATAAGTGGTAAATGGTATGAAACACAGCCTGGTAAATAAAATATTTGTATTTGTTTAGGAATATGTGGGATTTACTAGACATTTTTCGGGTTTCTTGAATTTGGGCGGGTTCAAATAAAGTTATTTAAAGAAAAAGTTGAAATGAAAAGATTAATTTGTCTTGAACTTACAACTTGAATGATGTAACCAATACTTTGATATATAAGAGTGTCCATGGAGTTTTTCCATAGGAACCTACTACGCTTTGGAATGGGCAACTAGGTTCATCTTTCGGACTGACTGACCCCTTGGCAATTCAAAAGTGCCTGTAATTAGTTTGAGAATTAAATGAGTGCTTTGAGTTTGTGTGTTTGAGAACAATTCTATGTAATAGGTACCTATATTTTTAAAACTGTTAAAGTCACTTTTAAGGCGAAATTCAATCAGTAGCCCATTAGTTCCAGAGACAACCCTTGTCTGGTCAGAGGATCCTCCCTTTTCTATAAAGGATAAGTGAACTTTACACCCTGTTCCTCATACCTCTATAAGTTTGTTTGTTTGAACGCGCTAATCTTTGAAACTAAAAGTAGGATTTGAACAATTTGTTTTACATGTTATAGTATGTTTGAGGAAGGTTAGACTATTTCATATCACGCTATGGCCCTTAGGAGCTGACCAAAACACAAAAGGCAGAAAAGAACGCTATGCGAAAAAGAAGTAATAGCGCATGCAGTTGATGCGATGCGACGCGATGGGTTGGGGGAACAAGAAACACGCGGACAATATCGTGGGCTGAAGCTATTTATTTTATAACAAATAAACTGTCTGAAAACCTTTACATAATAATTAATCAAGCCTTTTTAATAACAAATCAATTGAAAATTCAATCATTGCTTTGGACAGCTCATTCATCATTTTAAAAGTTATTAATAGTTTTGTTCATGAAAATAACACAAAGCGTGAATAAATTGAAGCGCTTTTTACCAGTAATTTCGAAACTCATCATCGAAAATTACTATTATATTATCATACATTTGGAGGCTTTACTAGCTATTGCCCGCAACTTCATCTGTGATGCAGGATGAAAAGTAGCCTATTTCCGTCTCCAGATCATGGTTTACCCATGTGCCAAATTTCATCCAAATCCGTTCAGCCGTTTTAGCGTGAAAGCGTAACAAACAAACTCACTTTCGCATTTATAATATTACTAGCTGCGCCCCGCGGTTTCACCCGCGTTAGTCTCGATTTTGTGAGATTATCGGGATAAAAAGTATCCTATGTCCTATTCCAGGTCATGGTCTACCCTGTGCCAAATTTCATCTAAATCCGTTCATTCGTTTAAGCGTGGAAGCGTATCAAACAAGCAAAATCACTTTCGCATTTATAATATTAACGTGCTTCGTAAAGATGGTGCCCCATCCACGGACCAACCCCGGCAAGCGTAGCTTAACCTGATGGATCGACGCGTGCGGTTGTTATTACTTAGCCACGAGCTCCCAAGTACTGAAGTACAAGTAAGTAAAGTAGTAACTACGAGTAGTAGTTAGTGGTTTTCCTAGTACAAGTGAATAGAAGTGACTACTGTACTTTCTTATGCCTATCCGCTCGGGGAATACAGGCGCGATGTTATGTTATATTAAGTTTTTTTTGCAAGTTTTTGAACTAAAAACTTCTTTAGGCGCGTTGAGCACTTTTTGGGTGAACAAAAATCATGGAACTCGTGTCATCGTCACGCTTGAAGTCATTTTTTATTTAGCGCCATCTACCGTCTACCGCTTGAATTACGTTGAGGTTACGCATTGTTGCTTAGTTTTCACTTCTATCGGCACTCCCCAAAGACTGTCACGCATGTTTTTAAACATTTCTACTTAATACATTAAACACATTTACAAAACAAAACGTTAATTAATTTCAACACAACACATAGATAATAATCCTGTTGAGTTAGTGACAAATATCTTACATTAGCCGTTCTGCTGAGTTATCATCTTTTTGCTAACAAAAGGGATCCATTTACAGACACATTTCGGTCTCCTTTGTACACCAATCGTGGGTTTAAAGCGGTTGTACCAAATTTTCGTCCGTTTTGGTTGGTATTTTGTGTGTATTATCTTAAAGTGTGATCTTGGTACAAAATACGGTATTTTTAACACTATTCTACTACTACTTACTACTTGGGTATTGAGATTAAAAGTACCCTTTGTGTTAATCTAGGTTATAAGCTATCTGTGTGCCAAATTTCATCCAAATCCGTGAATTGTGCCAATTCTGTACATACATCCAGACGGACAGACAAACGGACAAAAATTCTTAAAACTATATTTTTGGCGTTAGACTCATTCCCATTCCAAGCAGGTTTTTTTTTTTTTTCAAAATTATTCAACGTACAGTTTTAACTGCGTTACTTTTTTATGTATTACAAGCTGCGCCCCGCGGTTTCACCCGCGTAAGTCTCGATCCCGCGGGAATATCGGGATAAAAAGTATCCTATGTCCTATTTCAGGTCATGGTCTACCCCTGTGCCAAATTCCATCCAAATTCGTACAGCCGTTTTAGCGTGAAAGTGTAACAAACAAACAAACTCACTTTCGCATTTATATTAGTTAGGATAGGATAATACTCAGGGCAGCACGTGTTTAAAAATGCGATGGTCTTAATGTACCGTAACTTTTCACGTTATCTGTCTCTGCTGAAGATTACAGAGTCATAAAATAGGTCTGTCATATTATCATTATCATCTGCCTAGCCTTTTCCCAAATATGTTGGGGTCGGCTTCCAGTCTAACCGGATGCACGGCTTTAAAACTCTGACACCCGCTTAGTAATTAACCACACGTAAAGAAGAATACCATTGACTCCAACAATTAGTTACCGTACAACACCACCACCTCAAAATCACACAAGAAAATACCCTACTAAATTACATATTAATGGCAAGCAAACCCAGGTGTCCAACTAAACAAAGTTATATTAATATCAGCGCGCCCCCAGGCTTCTCCCTCCATTTATCAAACGCGTGCAGTATTACATGTCATCTAATTTTATGCTAATTATTCGAATAAACCTGCAAGCTTCATTAGCAAGGCGGAGATTTTTAGAAGAACTCGTCGTTATTATGCGAGTTCGTATAAATTTTCGGGTAATTTTGACAAGGGTCTTTGTTAAATGTGTCTTTCTGGGGAAAAGTAATTTCCGATAGAAATCGTGATCACATACATTTTTGCTTAAAATAAATAGAAAGAAGAAAGAAATTGGCGAGTTGGGCGAAATGTTATTGAGTTTTTCTGTTAGGAATTTCTCAGTAGCAGCCCGCAGTCTGGATTTGCGCCCGGTGGATGGCAATAGGCTCGCCCTCTATTACATGGGACTTAAGTATAACTAGCAAACTGTATATACTGGTATAACTGGCAAATTGTGGGTGTATAAGAGAGATTTAATGTGAGAGACAGAGACTTTCTTATCTCTTGATAAGAAAGATATGTCTCTGTCTCTCACATTAAATCTCTCTTATTCTTTGTTTTTATGGAATTTAATTTCCATCACTACGGGTGCTTCACGCGCAATTCTTTGGTATTTGTGGTCAGTAATTACACATTAATTTTTTTTTCGGAGACACTTTTTGAAGTAGATAGTAATAACAAACGTTTCTCAATTATTTTCCTTACTGGGTTTCCTGTTACATTTAAATTCAACCGTTATTTTTCCAGCTTGATGAGCTAAAGCAACTCGACTCCATCTAAACATGAACATTTTGAGAGAGAAAGCAAACAAAGCGAGAACCCCAATCTCCGATCTCCCATTTTCCAAATGGCGGACAAAATGGCGGTAACAGGAAACCGGAAACGGCGCCATTGTATTGAAACGAAAATATATCGAGAATGATTGATGGATCAACAAATGGACTGTGGTTAATTATACGTAATTCGTTAAAATGGAGTCTTTGTGCGAAAATGGAGGTCGTATATCATAGGACGGACAATGTGGTCGTAGGTAGCCTTTCATATGAAATATGTTTGCTTTACATAACCGAAATCAAGAAAATATTTACGGGTATTTTTGTAATACATACAAATTATTGACGACCAGAACTATGTTAGTATTCAAACGGAAAATACTAGATAATATAATGGAAAATTTACGTAGTGTGCTAAACTGCTGAACACAATATACCTGACTGCATATCTACCTATTGAAACGTTAGAAACCAAGCTGCAGTAATAATTAAGTAACACCCAAGCTAAGCCAAGTAGAAGTGACTCGTAAACTGCTTGGGGACCATCGTAAAAGCAAGTCTTTATAGCTATTAAGTAAACGGTTATACCTTGGTGTACCTAAATTATATTGTTGCTCCCGTCCTTAGACAACATCGTAAAATGGGTAGAGTTGTTCTAAAATGTTTGGTCTCTTAGGGCTTTTAAAAAAAGAACAAAATTGTGGTGATATAGAAACTCCTTTAAGTTTCTATGATCTTAAAAAAATGTTATTTTATCAGTCAATACGACTGTTCTATTCCCTTATATTTTTTCTTGTATTTTGCTGATTAAAAACATTTATCCTTACATAATTATATTATAAAACAAAGTCCTCCGCGTGTCGTCCTGTTCGCGATAAACTCAAAAACTACTGCACCGATTTTCATGCTGTTTTCACCAATGGATAGAGTGGTTCTCGAGGAAAGTTTTAGTATATAATAACCGACATCCACGCGGGCGAAGCCGCGGGCATCAGCTAGTTATCCTACTAATATTATAAATGTGAAAGTTTGTGTGTTTGGATGTTTGTTACTCAATCAGGCAAAAACGGCTGAATGGATTTGGATGAAATTTGGCAAACAGATAGCTTATAACCTGGATTAACACATAGGATACTTTTTATCCCGATATTCCCACGGGATCAGGTGAAACCGCGGGGCGCAGCTAGTATTATAATATGTATCACCACAATAATACAGTGTTGCCAACTCTGAGGTAAACAACTTTATTTTTGCCATCAATCATAGGGCCAATCCCGCATTTTTAAGAATGGTTGCATTTTAGTCTCAATCTGTCAAAAATACGTCTAATATGACATTTCATGTCAAGTTCTTGACATTATTATTGTCGTTGAGATGAGATTGCGTCAAAGTTTTTTAAGTACGAGAATAATTGAAATTTTGATTTGGCTGGCGCCTGCATTTGTCTAGTCCATTATTTACATAGGTAAGATGCCACAAATTCGGTACCGATCACCCTGAATTTGCAATTTACACTAAAACGTACTCGTAGTACGTTTTAGTGTAAATTACTGTACTGTACTGTATTGTAAACCTATTCATGATTTATGGGTGTATTTAATAATACGTAGATATCTCTCCTACAGAGACATGTAGACCAAGAACAACAGTAACTGTCAGGCCATTGTTTTATTGATATTAAGTACAATTCTAAATGGTACCTATAATAAATAAATAATAAATAATAAATAATGTTTATTTCCAGTAAAAATGATTACATATGTTACAAGTACAGTAGTATGGTACAACATGAAGTGCATTGGGTATTATCTCCTGGCTCCCAAACTAGGTTAATAGCCTGTGACTTGGGGACCAGTGATTCCATAAAGGTATACATAGATGATCAAAATGTTATCTATCTATTTTGATATTCCCAGAGTTCCCAGGTTATATTTTTATATAATACTAGCTGCGCCCCGCGGTTTCACCAGCGTAAGTCTCGATCCCGTGGGAATATCGGGATAAAAAGTATCCTATGTGTTAATCCAGGTATTATAAGCTATCTGTTTGCCAAATTTCATCCAAATCCATTCAGCCGTTTTTGCCTGATTGAGTAACAAACATCCAAACACACAAACACACAAACTTTCACATTTATAATATTAGTAGGATTTATACATAAATAAACTCGGGAGGAGCTCGTGGCTAAGTAATAACAGCCGCACGGGTCGATCCATCAGGTTAAGCTACACTTGCCAGAGAGCCGTGGGTGGTGCCCATCTTTACATTCCGAGACTCCTCCGTGCCTCGGAAAACACGTTAAGCCGTTGGTCCCGGCTGTCATTCGTGGATTTTTGACAGTCGTTACGGGTCGTCAGAAGCCCGAAAGTCTGACAACTAGTCTTACCAAGGGGTATCGTATTACCCAGTTACTGGGTTGTGGAGGTAAGATGGGCAGTCGCTCCATGTGATATACTGGTATTCAGCTGCATCCGGTTAGATTGGAAGCCGACCCCAACATAGTTGGGAAAAGGCGAGGCAGATTGATTGATACATACATAAACTCACGCCTTCTTCCCATGGGAGTAGACAGAAACTGCAGAACGCCACCTGCTACGATCCTTACATTACTCATTTTACTTCATTTACGGTCTTAAACGCAAGCCAGATACGAGTACTACTATCCCAATCCTAACTAATATTATAAATACGAAAGTAAGTTTGTTTGTTCCGCTTTCACGCTAAAACGGCTGAACGGATTTGGATGAAATTTGGCACAGGAGTAGACCATGACCCGAAATAGGATATAAGATACTTTTTATCCCGATATTCTCACGGGATCGAGACCTACGCGGGGGTAACCGCGGGCGCAGCTAGTATTTTTATAATTATATTCCTGGGCTAAGGCGTCAAATAGGCTACTGTGGTTCAGATTTTAAGGGAGAGATCGAATTTTAGTCCCATAATAATAATGACGATGATTAAGTTAACTTGTTCATTGTTTTTTAGTGTCCTGGCTTATTTTATTTAATTATGGAGAGTGGCTGGCTTCGTTACATAATTACAAACATTTGTTCACCCTCTAGCATAATAACATAGCGTACTCTTTATTATCTTGTATACCATTATTATTGTACTTATGTTATTAACAAATTAATTGAGTTATAACTTAAGTCTACTAACTGACTGGCAGACTGCCTCGTTGGTCTAGTGGTCGCAAGCGCTAACTAATGCCCTACCCTCTCACTAGGAGTCGGGCATTGGTAGCTGCGCCACAGTTTTTAACTTTTGCAGCTATCATCGTTTAACATTGTTTGTCTTTGTATGTTTATGTTTTTTGTTCCCAATAAAACGATTAAAAAAAAAAAAAAAAAATGAGCATGAGGTCCTGGGTTCGATTGCTGGGTCAGGCAAAATATTATTGGGTTTTTCCATCGGGAATTTCTCAGTGGCAGCCCGGAGTCTGGATTCGTGTCCGGTTGATGGTAATAAGGCAAAATGTGGGTGTACTATAGGTACACCTCTGCCTTACCCTTTGGGGAATACAGGCGTAATGATTTTATGACGTTAGGCTAAATAAAACTTTAGCCTAACGTCATAAAACTGCCTGCCCGGGTTGCGGGTTAATCCGAAAGGGATAGCGGGACCTTGGCAACAGGCAACTGAAGGAACACGGGTGGGTTTTAGTCAGTGAAAGTCTGACACGCCCTTCCGCTCCGCCTAGAGTGGGAGAAGTCATTGGATGATTTCCCAAACTCAAAAAAAAAGGCTAAATAAAACTATAAGTAATGTATACCTGCTATTACTTGCGATCCGATGAATTATTTCTGTTTACTAAAAATCTAAGGCGCGGGACCTACACAAGTGGCATATGCGTTGCGCCGTTCCTTTCATATTTCATAAAAAATGTAGAGGAGCGACGAGGCGTGGAACATATACAGGTGGCGGGCGCAGGCGAAATATGAAAATAGCGGCGCAACGCCGCCGCACTGTCACCTCCACCGCGCCACGCCTCTTGTGTATGTCCCGCACCTACTTATTAACTTATTCCTTAGCCCACCTTTTAACTTTAACCACACGTTAACTTATGAACCACACACATAAGTCTTATCATATTTGCCAGTACAGTAACCCCTTTTTGGAGCACATAACCACTTCATACGTAGGTACCACATTTACTTCTAAACTCCAACGTGGAAAGTCTATCAAAAGGCAAATTTTCTTTGAAACTTTGTCACACGTAGGAAATTTGCGGAATCCCGGACTGTTGCGGTCAAAGTGCCAAAACTTGTGAACTGTTGGAGTAGAAATGTTACGCTTTTACTAACTTTTAGGAGATCCACCGTTTGTGTTAGTTTTAGTACTAGAAAATGTAGGTTTGAGGAGTAAAATGGCTGAAAATTTACTGAGGGATTATTTCAACGAGGTTGGATATTGATAAGGAGAAGATATTTCTAAGATTACCTACAAATCTCTTGAATAATGTCCTTTATAAGGAACAGGGTGTAAAGTTCACTCATCCTTTATAGAAAAGGGAGCATCTGTTGTGTCTGGCGGGCAACTGCCCAACGATTGATGTCGGAATCTTGTATTATAATATGTCCATCGCGCGGCAGACTCTAAACGCGATATACAGGATTTATTTGACGTCAAGGTTTTTGTGTGACGTCAGGTCTTTAATGCGTAGTTCGCATGTAGCGATGTAGATACCGCCACATCCTCTTGAATCAAATGACTATAATTTGTTCCGGTATGGGATGGTTTGCAAGACACATGCCAAATACTTATTTTACAGCTTTAGTGAGAAATCTTGGTAGATTCTTAACCAAAACTTAGGTACTGATTAAACTGTTTATTTAAATTAAACTTACTAAAAAGATAAAGGTGTTTTAATGTCTCATATTTGTAATGATTATGTATAAATGTCCATCCATAAAAATATTATCACCCAAGCCATAATATTTAAAACCTTTCATGAAAGAAAACCAATAAAGCCCTAATCTAACGACGCCTCTTTCCTACCATATTTTCCCTAAGAATATTTTTAATCACCCCTTTTTATTCCCCTGCATGCAACGAACAAAGTAAAACAAGCAAATTCATTTTTCTTACAGGTATCGCTACAAGTTTAGTGGTAATAAAACTTCACGACGTTACTGGGTGAGCAGAATTTATGGTGCATCGTTTGTATTGGGAGGTGCTTATAAATCATCGTATCGAAGGAAACAGTGTTCGAGTGATAAACGGTTTGGTTACAGATATTTGTGTGCTTCTTATAGGGTACAATTATTGGCGAAATATTTTGATAAATAATATTTTACAGAAAGGTTAGAAAGTTTTTCAGATTGATGGATTTTCTCCGTGGGAGAAAAATTAATCAGGCGTCCCATACATTTGGATGGAGGGGTTGAAGTTTTGTATGAGACAGTTGATAATTTTTTCGCCATTACGATGTAGGTCCCTCGGAGAAATATGTTCAATTCAGACCACATCATTTTGATATCTACTGTATTTACCTATGCACATGCACGGTTAACTGCTTGTTCGAGTTTTTTCACTTCTCGACACTAAAGGTAACACGCGGGCGAAGCGGCTGGCGAAAAAGTAGTATTCTATGAATGGTTTTCTTTTTTTTTTTTTTCATTGCTCTACATTCTTCAGCTTTTTAAACGAGACAAAAATTATTAAAATGTTAACAATGAACTGACAAAAATAGTACTGTGCTAAGCATCGCATTGTAGAATTTAATCTCTTAAGGAGGTTTATATCCGCAGTAAATACTGAACCGTTTGGTTGCATAAGGCCCCCAGTCCGTTCTTCTAAAAATATAACAAACCGTAATACGTAGGTAGGTTCGTTAAAGTAAATCTACCAGATAAGTTCGATCAAATCCATAGTTAATTGATTCAGGCGTGACTTTGCGGAAATCCATTATAAAATACAATAGACGCTGATATATTTAGTAACCTATTCCGCTTGACTATTCTTCAAGAGTCATAAAAACCCTGTAAGAAATCGACACGTGTTTCACCTCTCAACGAGGCATCTTCAGGATGATGATTAACCAATTGCAAACCAGAACGCGACGTGTTACCACACCGAGCGCTGGACGCAGAGTGTCGATTTCTTACAGGGTTTTTATGACTCTTGAAGAATAGTCAAGCGGAATAGGTTACTAAATATATCAGCGTCTATTGTATTTTTGATCAAATCCATATTAACAAGTATATAACAAATACTATCTCCACAACTGTCATAGGAGACACAGTCTTAGAGCCAGTATACAGGATTATTTCTTATCTTCGACTGCAGCTGCGTAATCTTTGACGTCACACGGGCTGTATCGTGGCGATATCTTGAGGGGAGGATCCCTTATATTAATGAAGGGATGTTGTTTTCTTATATTATATTTTTACTGGAGTAATTGTGTTCAGTTTTGCACAAATCTTTCCTTTTATTTATAAAAACTTGACGTGTTTATTTTGTCTTATTAGGAAGTTTTGCTTTTCCTTGTAATTTTCGTGGAAATGGAGTGAGAGCAATCAACTTTAACACATTTTTGGAGTTATAGACAAGGAGTTTTAATTATGAGACGTGTTCAGGGATTTCTCAGTAGCAAATCCGGCCACAAATCTAGACTCCGGGGTCTGGATTTGTGGTTGGTGGCAATAGGCTCGCCCCCTATTACATGGGACTTAAATATAACTGGCGAAATGTGGGTACGTATTATAATATAGGTAGGTACACACCTCTGCCTAACTCTGCGGGGCTTACAGGAGTATGTCTTTCTTCCGAGTATTCGAATTAGTTATTAATTAGTTATTTTTTGGAAAAAAGACAATCTTTAAATGAATCTTTCATTATTCATGATACACAAAAGTAATTCTGAATAAGTTATCACAATATTCGTAGAATGTTCAGTGACTTACTCACTCAATAAGTTTCTTTTAAAGACAACAAGGAAATAACAAATTCTGTAATTAAATTCAACTTTCCTTACCATTATTTATCTTCTTCCCCAACTAAAATAAAACCATCCTGGACTGCATAAAATGTAACAAATAACTAAGGATTTAATTAACTAATGTGATTCCACTGTGGTAGTGAAAATGGTGGGGCTTCATTGCTAGAGGGAATTTATAATTTGTGTTTTTTTGTCTATTGACTGCCTTGTCCGCATGCGTGTTCACTAAGTGATTCCTGGTTTTGATCCTCGAATCGTGCAGTCATCATCATCTGCCTAGCCTTTTCCCAACAATGTTGGGGTCCGCTTACAGTCTAACCGGATGCAGCTGAATACCAGTATTTTACATGGAGCGACTGCCTATCTGACCTCCACAACCCAGTTACTGGGTAACACAATACCCCTTGGTAAGGACTGGTTGTCAGACTTTCGGGCTTCTAACGACCCGTAACGATTGTCAATGATCTACAAAATGACAGCCGGGACCAACGGCTTAACGTGCTTTTCGAGGCACGGAGGAGTCTCGGTATGTAAAATAATAATAATAATAATACCATTTATTTCAGGCGACACAGGCCCATAGAAAAATACCTTAACCTAGACATACATACTTTTTATGAAAACTTGTGTTAATAAATAAGGCTTAAGACTATGTTAGTAGCACTTCACTTTGCTCTAGATGACTTGTCCGCGGAAGCGACGGAACACCACGTCCTGCGGACAAAAGTCTTCTTCCATGACGAGGGGCAGATAACAGTTTGGTACACGCACCACGAACGCCTTGAAGTTGACGTTCCCGTGCGATTCCAGCAACTGCACCCTCGGCGTGTACTTGATCTTCTGGCTCACGTACTCCACGTCCTCCGCCTTAGTGGTGTAGTGCAGGCGCGATATGTACACCTTCTTATGTGTGTTCGGCTTTGCGGCACGCAGGTGCACTGGGGACTCAGTAGGCGCTTTACCGCAGCGGTTCTTGTTAGTTTTGATCGACGCTTCCTCCTTTGCACCGTCACAAAACCGTAAATGTAAAGATGGATTAATGGAGGAACCTGGAATCGGGCAGTATTTAACGGTTTTTACATTTAGTTTCTTCGTAACAACTCAGAGTGGGAGAAGAAAAGCTGCCGGATCCAGAACATTTATGTAACTCGCGAAAGGGTCTAGTTTGTAGACCCGAATTTCCACTGCTGTGTCGTTTTGCGCCACTGCTTCTTCCCAGCTAAAGGACTAAGAAGTGGCGTAATTTTGACGTTCGAAAAGTGCTGTTTCTCAGCCTAGTTTGAATAAATGGATTTTGGTTTTGATTTGTAGGCCTTCACAAGGTGAACTGATGACTGGGTGCTGAATCCGGGATGTAAAGGATCAGTCGTTTTTTGTTATGCTTGAGGTAGACCTACGTTGGTTTAGGAGTCTTTCCGATTAATCTTGATGATGAGGATGCCATGCCCTTGAAACGAGAGAAGAAGAATAAATACCACTGCCAATCTTTTCAGTAAACTTTTTATTAACGACTATCTTCTGCCAGCGGTTTCTCCCGTGTGTTATAGTGTTAATAGCTCTCTACTAGTAAAATATTTTTTTCTGTTCAGTTTTTGACTTTATTAATTACAAACAAATTACAAAACTTTTCTCTTTTTACCAATTTCCAAAATGGAGGCGGTTCTATGTCCGACTATTATTATGTATGTTTTTTTAATATTTTATTTGATATTAATTTAGACCTAAGCCTCGTTCGTGTTGATTTTTTATTTCTTTCAGTGGAACCACACCTCGTGGTCGGGTAATATTTAAACTGTCTTCCACAATATATCACTTTAGCTAGTATGCACTGAACTGAATGCTACACGAAAATATTGCGTTTGTGCTTTTTTTTTATCATATCCGAGATAGTTGAAGAGATAGAAGATGAGATGGTTGAAGAGTGTAACATTATTGTGACATTGATGATTCATGGCGCGGATAATTTTTTGAAGGGTTAAGGTTATATACAAAACAGAAGAATTTTAACACTTTTGGTAGGGTTATTTAAAGTTACAAATAAAGTACACTACGATTAATTACCTACGTAGTTCATGATAAAGATTTTATGAAGATAAAACTAAAACGTGTTAAAAAAATACATCAATTGTTAAACGTTTTGGAATCACAAAGCTTTGTAAGAAATAGCTTAGCATTATTTTATTAGTTTTCATTCTTTTATAACACGTAATACGATCATCAGTCATACTAAAACAATATTTTTCAATGTCAATACAAAAACGTTCATAATAATAAAAACAAACAAATCACGAAAACTCACTCTATACAACCATTTTCACTCACAG
Source organism: Lithophane semibrunnea (assembly GCA_947363905.1). Classification (NCBI taxonomy): domain Eukaryota; kingdom Metazoa; phylum Arthropoda; class Insecta; order Lepidoptera; family Noctuidae; genus Lithophane; species Lithophane semibrunnea. The sequence continues at coordinate 2,903,069 of OX376206.1, read as the reverse complement.
ATCTTCTCAACAAATCATCTAAAGAGGCTTCATTCAAATCTAGTACAAAAAGAAAAAAGAAAGAAAAAGCTTCTAAACATTATCCTTAGTCATTGATAAAAGAAATAAACTACAATAGAAAAGATATAAGTTATACCATAAATAGATACTGTAAGATACAGCCCTTTGTGCAAAGATAGTATTGTATCCAGCGACAGTTACTAATTTGAAATTGTCGGGGGTTGAAAGTTAAGACAAAATTCTTTAGGTATAGTTAAGTACTTCTGTATTTGTTCCACAACCGGGAGCTTCATCTTATAAAAGCGTTTTCAGAACAAAGATGACATGAAAGCTGAAGTGGCAGTGGGCTGGCCATGTTGGTCGAAGGACCGATGGCCGGTGGAGCAGACGAGTCCTAGAGTGGAGAATTATTTTGAAAATTTTTATACTTACTTTCATCCCATATTGTTACTTGGGGATGAAATTTTGTATGAAGATTTGTCATTTCTGAAGGAAGAATCATGGAAATTATATTTTGTATCATGGTTTTTTGACATCTCATCCCTAAAGGCTTCTGCGAATTTTATTTGTCGATGGGAAATCCCTCCGGGCACTCGCCCCGTAATTCCATAAAATCCTGAATTTAAACCTAGCTTTCAACACCCGGAACAATAATTCTAAATCATTGCATGTATTCCGTATTTTTAATCCTAAAAATAAACATTTCCAAAAAAAAACAGAGTGAAATCGTAAAAAGCGGTTTGCGGGACCATTATTAAATTAAGTCGAGAATAACGCGTTACCCTACAAAAGATAAATAATGAATGCGGAAAAATTGGTTGGACGAAATTAAAATGTATTTTTGTGGTGCAAAAAGGATGGGTGGGCTGGTCTTTTTTTGGGTTGCTTAGACAATGGCACATTTCAAGACTAAAAGATTAGTTCCACATCTAGTTTTTTAAATATTATGTTATTTTAAAATGTAAGAAATAATATCATTTAACATTTAGTTAGTCAGCAAAGTTGGTAATGGGGCCTGACCACCTAAAAGTGCGCTGGAGGTATAGGTAACGTTACTCGTAAATATAGGTTAAATAATATTAAATATACGTACGGGTTTCACCCGCATAAGTCTCGATTTCTTGGGAATATCGGGATAAAAGCCTATATCCTTCTCCAGGTTGGTCTACCCATGTGCCAAATTTCATCCACATCCCTTCAGCTTTTTTAGATTTTGTAACAAACAAACTCACTTTCGCATAATATTGGTTACGATTATTTATTTTAAATAGAACGGCCGTAGCCAAGTACACTAGAGGAGGTCGTTGCTAAGTAATAACAGCCGCACGGGTCGATCCATCAGGTTAAACTACGCTTGCCGGGATTGGTTCGTGGATGGGTGACCATCTTTACATATCGAGATTCCTCCGCGCCTCGGAAAGTACGTCAAGCCGTTGGTCCCTGTCATTCGTGGATCTTTGAGTCGCTACGAGTCGTCAAAGTCCTAAACTCAGACAACCAGTCTTACCAAGGGGTATTGTATTACCCAGTTACTGGGTTGTGGAGGTCAGATAGGCAGCCGCTCCATGTAAAGTACTGATATTCAGCTGGTATTCAGCTGCATCCGGTTAGACTGGAAGCCAACCTCAAAATATTTGGGAAAAGGCTAGGAAGATTGATTGGCCGAAGCCAATTACACTATTATTAGTATGCTTTAGGTGGTAGTTACCAGTCTATTCACCTCCGCCTCCATTATCTACAACATTGCAATCTACGTAGAGATGCAGTTGCAGCAGCATAAGTAGCAGTAACCGAATTCCATCAGGGCCATCAAGTTGTTTGCGAACATAAAAATCAACCTCAAAACCATAGTTTATAAATTCAATACAACGCCAACCATTTTACGCACTCAAAAAATGGTTGCTCCGAAAAAATCGCGCGATATTTTTACACAGCAAAAAGAGTATGACAAAGCAAAGCAAGTCAGGCCAAAAATATTTGGCCGACAAAAGCAGGTGTAGCTCATACCGACCAGCCATTGTTCCGTTACCGCGATAAATTTGTACCAACCTAAATGTCTCGACCAAGACATACATTTTTTCATTGTCCTTTACACGACCGACCATTGTAATTAATCGTTTTATTCTGTTTTGTACTCTTTTATTGTGAAGCTGTGCTTTTTGTGGTTTCATGCTCATTGTTTTCTGATTCTCTGGTGTGAATAATAGGAAACGCTATTTTTATGGACGGTGCAGCCGCATTTTACTATCTTGTGTGAGCTTTTCAATATTCATACATGAATAATTATTGTAGCAATATTGCTGAAGTTTATGGCAGAGATGTTTCTTATTGAGGAATAAATACTGTCTGTAGTCAGGGTCTAGATTGAGTCATTATGGCTTCAGAAAAAGCAGCTGTATGCTTTTAGACTGTATTATTTGTAGCGAGTGTAAGTTGTATAATGACCGCTAAGTCGACATTCAAAATGTCAAGGACGTAGATCGCCAAGATGAGATGCTTTATTTCCTTACCTTTTTCGTCTTTTACAAAATCCTTATCATAAAGGGCAGTCATAATTATAATCATCTGCCTAGCCTTTTCCCAAACACGTTGGAGTCGGGTTCCAGTCGAACCAGATGCAGCTGAATACTGGTACTTTATTTGGTACCCCAGCCCTTCACAACCCAGTTACTGGGTAAACACGATACCCCTTGGTAAGGACAGTCATTATCATCTTTCACAACTATAACGGGGTTATTTTAAATTGGCTAGCTAAACGCAGACGCAATAATAACCCTGTATAAGGCAATCATAGAGCCAATGACGATACATTTTAAATTTTATCACCAACAACAGCTTCCATATCCAAAGAAAAAGATGTAGATGAATAAGTATGATATAAAGCGGTAACGGTTGAATGGGCAGCTTCTCCATAGCGTTGGATAAAGGCCAATCGTAAAATAAAAATGTTGCTGTTACGATGTTCCCTTGTAAACTGTTTATCTTCGATAAAAACTTCCGAATGCCGATTCTAGCATTTCTATAGCTTGGTGATAGTTTACTGTTTATTTCATTCGTTGGTTTATTTTGTCGTGACGTTGGTAATGGATTTATTTATGGTTCTTGGTGAATTGGGTACTTCTCTATTCATTTAATGTTAAAATGTCTACTGATTAATGGTACTTCGATGATTGACATTTTGTAGAAAACTATGCGTCAGGCAGAATCTGTCTGACATACCGCCTCGATTTAAATATCAAGTAAAACGAAAGTCTCCTGAACACTATATTTCAACATGGCACAAGACGAATGGACTACAAATTTTTATCCTTATTATAGAAAATGTATTCTGGCAATGTGCCAAAATCTAGACATTTCGAATAAGACATGTTATTAACGAGCGCTTACTATAAAAGTTAATATCTCTAACTTTATGTCCGAGAAGTCGTGAGGCTATATTTTAATAAAAGAGGGATAAAACCTCAATAACATCATTATAAATTAAATGCTAAATGATATGGACATTTATCGTAAAACTTCTTTTGAAAGAATTCGGTAGAGAATGTTTAATCACCAATCCTGTTGGTGCCAAGCATTATCGTGACTGATTTAAAGGATATGAGTGCTAGTAAACCAGTCACCAAAGGGCCGAAAGGTTCTAGAGTGGCAACCGCGTGACAGAAGGCGCGAAGGCGAACCGATAACCTTATGAAGACCGCGGAAAATAAAATAAAAATTGCTGGATGCGAGAAGCACAGAAGCCGTAGACAAAGTGACATTCGATCCGCGATAACGATGATGGAAAAGGCAAAAATGTATGAAACTGACTTATGCTCGCGAAAAGCTTATGTCAATCCTGTTGAAAGTCGTTGTAGAATTACGAAACGCTTTCGAAACGATTGTCACTTGTCTAGGTTGTTGTGCCGAGTGACCTTGGGGGAGGTATTTGTCCAGCAGAGGACGTCTTTTCGCTGAAGGGATGATGTTGAAACCAGACATAGAAGATTTTTCCACAATGGCTTTGGATGACTGTGGTAACCTCCAGATAATTTACCTACAATAGTTAAGTCGACTATTCCAATTTTAAACAATGGAATATTTACAATTACATATTATAAAACAAAGTCCTTCGCCGCGTCTGTCCGTCGTCCTGTTCGCGATAAATGCAAAAACTACTGCACCGATTGTCGTGCTGTTTTCACCAATTTAGAGAGTGGTTCTCGAGGAAGGTTTTAGTATATAATAACCGACACCCACGCGGACGAAGCCAAGTGGGCGAAGCATTCGCTAGTTTTAACATACACGCCTTTTTTATACCTATCACATTCTCAAATCCTCTCGAATTTCTGTTCAGTCTGTTCTAAAATAAATAAAAACATTGTTGTTAATTTTGTGAAAACCAATTTAAGCAGTGTTCTTTGATCTATTTACAAACTCGTTTCACGTCCGTAATCTCTCTTTACATACTCATACAACCGATTAGTATGAATACTGAGTGAATTACCTCGTAACAAAGTACATAATTTAGATTTTTACTATAGGTACTTTAGCCTAGTTAAGAGCAGAATAGAAAAAATTATTAATAAAATACAATAGACGTAGATTTACTAACCTAGTCCGCTTGACTATTCTTCAAGAGTCATAAAAACCCTGTAAGAATTGAAGACGCAAAATCAAGTCTTTGCGTCGAGCGCTCAGTGTGGTAACACTTCGCGTTCTGGTTTGCAATTGGTCAAACGTCATCCTGAGGATGTCTCGTTGAGAGGTGAAACACGTGTCGATTTCTTACAGGGTTTTTATGACTCTTGAAGAATAGTCAAGCGGAAATAGGTTACTAAATATATCTACGTCTATTGTATTTTATAATGGATTTCTGCAAAGTCACGCCTGAACCAATTAACTACTTTATTGATGTACTGTGTTTGTTACTGTACCTAACAATTTTAGATGAATATGAACAGAAAAACAACAAATCTTTTTGGTCAGAACTTGTTTCTCAATTTTCTTTTTTTATTGTGAGTCTTTATTTTGGGCATTAATCAAGTATGTGGCCTAGTTAGATAGTTGTATGGGATGGCCACCGCCTATGAGCTGGGGAGTTTGTTGTGCCATTTCTTCTTCCCAGCTAAAGCACTAGGAAGTGGTGAAGGGTGGGCGTTTGGGCTGTCTTATGTAATTTTGACGTTCGAAAAGTGCTGATTCTCAGCCTAGTTTAAATGACTTTTGATTTAGATTTTGAACTACTGCAATAACAGAGACACCGAATTTATACGTTGCAGTCACAAAGCTAAAAATATTGTTGCATTTGCTATCAATTACATCAGCACATGTACTCACAAACCGAAACACAACTACACTGCTAAAGTCTGCTTTTTAATCTCATAAACAAATTTGACAGGTGCAAATGTCAAACTCCATATTGAAAAAACAAACAACAATCACTTGAAATGTCAAATTAGTCTACGGGATTAAAAAACAAAACCGGCCAAGTGCGAGTCAGACTTGCGCACGAAGGGTTCCGTACCATTATCTATAAAAACGGCAAAAAATCACGTTTTTTGTATGGGAGCCCCTTAAATACTTATTTTATTGTTTTTTAGTATTTGTTGTTATAGCGGCATCATCTGTGAAAATTTCAACAGTCTAACTATCACGGTTCATGAGATACAGCCTGGTGACACACCCTTTGGGTACGGAACCCTTAAAAGAGGGTGTGTGCTTATGATCACATGATAGAAGTGACAACTTACGACTGGAGCTGCGTATACGCGATTCAGCGTTACTGACCGACTGGAGCCGAGTATACCCGATTCAGCGTTACTGACCCGAGCGTGACAGTTCAGTTTCGTTCACTGTTCAGAAGTGCTAAAGAAGTTTTCACTTCAAATAAAAAATGTTTCATTCTACCAATGATTAAAAACCACAACAAAACAGTTTCAACATAAATTCGGCCCATTTTACCAAAAAAACGCAACATTTATTACATATCTGATAGCGAAACGATAAAAATTTAAAGCGTAGCTGTGAGGGGCGCCATAAACGTTGAACATTAAAAATATTATGTCGGCTACATTGTAAAGGGTAGTGTAGACGGCCGATTTGCATTGCGATATAAGGATGAACTTTAATACTGAGATAACTTACATAGTGGAGCTGTTGTGACTTTGTATTGTAGGTAATAAGTAGCTCATTTTCGTTGATGCGGCTTACAAAGATCCTGGTTGCGAATCGCAGGTGCAGCAAAATGTTTTTGAGTGTTTTTATCGAGTGTAGATAAGTGAATGTTTCTGAAAAAAAATAGGTCATAACTAGAGATCGGATAATCGGCTGCATATTTACCTACAGAATTTAGAATTCTGATTATATTCCAATGTTTATTTACTTACATTCAGGTTTTACCTTATATGCCACTTTTGTACCGACCCAAAAATCCCGCGATTCCCGAATTGATTTTAGGATTTTTTTACAAAAGAAATGCTAGCTAGTGTTGTAAAGTAGGTTTCCAAACTGGTATAGCACAGTGACAAACCACTCGGTACCTCGAGTTTCGTTAAAACATGTTTAAAGTATATTAATTTTTATGTTAACACGGAACACCGCGAAAGCAACCTTCATAATAGGGTTGATAAGTCGTTTCCATACCATGTATACGATTATTTGTGCAATCCCGGTATTTTTTTGGAATTCCGTATTAAGAATATTTTTATTAAAAAGCTGCTTCCGTAATTTCTTAGCCAAAAATTAACTTTAGGTTAATAAGCATCCGATTATCCGATCTCTGCTCATAACACCGTGTTAAGATCGAGCCAAAAACACGTTTCTTCTCCCATACAAGAAACGTGGTATATTTCTCGGCGTTTAGTTTTATTTCTTTTTAAGGGTTCTGTACCCAAAGGGTAAAACGGGACCCTATTACTAAGGCTCCGCTGTCTGTCTGTCTGTCTGTCCGTCTGTCACCAGGCTGTATCTCATGAACCGTGATAGTTGGACAGTTGAAATTTTCACGGCTGATGTATTTCTGTTGCCGCTATAACACTAAATACTAAAAACAAAATAAAATAAATATTTAAGGGGGCTCCCATACAACAAACTTGATTTTTTTGCTCGTATTTGCTGGATATTGATAAGGGCAATAGAAAACGCTTGAAATATTCAAAGAATATTTAGTTACATATTCACTTTAAAAATAAATAATTAAATTAAAATAAAACAAATATTTTATACAACTCCTCCCATACAACAAACTTGATTTTTTTGCCATTTTTATAGATAATGGTACGGAACCCTTCGTGCGCGAGTCCGACTCGCACTTGGCCGGTTTTTATTATAGTGGCAATGGAAATACACAATGTGTGAAAATTTCAACTATCTACATAATAAAGAAAGAAATATATTTTATTTGGGACACGCACACGAAAAACAAACAGTAATAAAAAGTACTACGGTTCATGAGATACAGCTGACAGACAGACAGACAGCCCGGAGAGCGGAGGCTTAGTAATACGGTTCCGTTAATAAAGTAGCTCTATAAAGGTAGCGGGGCTGACTGCCCTAGGTGCATAACGTCATGCTCCCTTAAGTAAGTATAGCTTTGACTCGTGAAAGCTATTTGACTGGAATTTCACTAATCTAATACTACATTATCTACACAGTAACTGTAAAGCCAAATACTAAGCAACAATTGACGCGCAACATGTGACGTCAACTTGTCTGGCAACGTTGCATAATTCAGCGCGACGTTGACAGATGGAGCGCGACGTGACATGCGGATGTCCGTGGAGACGCCTAATCGCCCTAGTGGGATAAACAATGATCAATAGAATAATGACCTTCATAAAGATCAGTTTGTACCTAATTACCACTGTAACCCGTATAAGGCATATAAGAAGGTCAAATTGAATTAGCGAAATTCCGCATAATTTATGGAATTTCTTTAAATATCTGTTCTATCACCTTTACAAATCCAACGAGCCCATAACTGAATAGGACAAAATAAAAATAAAATATAAGTAAAAATCTTTTTGTACTTCTATCTTTAATTTTATTTATATTTTATTTAGCATTACAATTTCTATGAATATAGAAAGAAAGAAAGAAAAATATTTTATTTGGGACACGCACAGGAAAAACAATCAGTAATATAAAGTAAGTAGGTACTAAATTAAATTAAAAGAAAAATTAAAACTAACAAAAATACTTAGGCTACCTGTGCGAGGCCAAAAAGGCTCCTACCTCAGCATAATGCTGCGATATTTAGATAAATAAATACCGCAGCGCTGGTATTCTGATAGGGCCCGCTGTGATGTCACGGACTCGCCTACAGACACAATATATAAATCTTACCTTATGGGTTACAACATAAAAATAAATAAATAATAAAACAATAAAAAATAATACAATAATAAAAACCGTAACTATAAACGTTAATTTGTGCATGAAACACGCCAGACGTTCCAACATCACTTGTCTATTGGTGTTATCTGTGGTGACAAGCAAAGAGACGCCGCGCGCCGCGGGCGCATTCACGATTCACGCATTCCGAATCTGCGGTGGATTTAGCTGTCAAAGTGGCATGTTGTAATTGTAATCAAAGAAGTAAAATATGGAAAAACAATACGTGAAATACACTACCACTTCTATTAATGTTCTGGTTAGACTACACTACGCATTAATACGAATAAAACAACCAGGTACTATGGCAAGAAAGTGGTACAACAAATATTATCTAGGTGTTTTGAGTGTTGTGATTGACTGTTTAATTGTAAATTGGAAGAAGGGCATTCAGTGGAGTAAAACAAATCGATTGAAGCAAAATCGTGCTGCTAGGAACATAAGACTCCGCCAAAGTCTCCAATACCAACTGCGTGCAGTCCCCAGGTGAGTTTAGAAACTATTTTCCTTTTGTAGTCGTATCAAATGTTGTTTATATGTAGTACTAAAAGTCTTAATTGTATTTATAGCACGAAAAGGAGGTGGCAAGTCGTTCCAGCAGCGAGAGGCAGCGAACTTAAAGCTTCCACGGAATGCAGCAGTTTTGTGCGTTGAAGCCAACAGAAGGTAGGAAGATGCTCTTGTTTTTATTTTATTTATGTCACGTGACCAAGTCAATTTCCTATACAGATATTCCGGTTTTTTTGTGAGAATTGTGCCAAAGAGTAGGGTAGCCAGATGAAGCTTTCTGCGATCTGACATTCTCATCAGATTACCCTTATTTAAAAATGGAGTTATGTGAGATCGGGGAGGAACGTTAAAACAAAATCTCGCACAAGCATTCTGTACCCGCTGGATCAACTTATCACTCCTACCGAGAATGCACGAACCATACACAGTGTCAGCGTAGTTCAGCTTGGATAGAACAAGTGACTCACACAGCATGACACGCATATCCACACTTATGTAGGGCCGTATACGGTACAAAAGCTTTAACCGGTAAAAACAATTGCGCACAGCCTCCAAGATATGTGTCTCAAAATGCAGGTGCTCATCAAACACCACCCCAAGATTACGGGCTTCTTGCACCCTATCAATAGAACACCCGTCAATCTTCAAGTCCAGATTATACCCTAACATCTTATTCAGAAAATCTCTGGATCCCATGAGAATGTACTTGGACTTAACTGGGTTCAGAACCAGAGAGTTTCTCATTGACCATGCTGAAATCCTTTCTAAATCCTCGTTCATTTTTGTTACAGCTTCACCAGACTCCTGAGGGCGGAATGAGAGATACATCTGCAAATCGTCAGCATATAGGTGGAACTTGGTGTTCGTCAGACATTTGATGATGTCAGCACTGTACAGAATGAAGAGAAGAGGGCCCAGGATCGATCCCTGTGGTACGCCACGGTTCACTTGCTTAGGATTAGAGGACATAACATCTCCAAAGCTGTCACTAGTGACCTGAACAAACTGAGAACGGTGACTCAGGTAACTCCGAAACCATTGGACTGTTTCTGGCTGACATCCGTAGTAAGACAGCTTGGAGAGGAGAAGTGAAGTATTAATTGAGTCGAAGGCACGAGAAAAGTCCAGCAGCACAAGCATGGTACCCATGCCCCGCTCTCTGGCTTCCAGGATATTGCCAACTACGTCAAGAAGAGCTGTGGCTGTGCTGTGCCCCTTACGAAATCCTGATTGGGCCAGTGGCAAAATACCGTGCTGCTCAAGATATGCCCGAAGCTGGTTAGACACCACTTTCTCCAGAATCTTGGAGAGACACGGTAAGAGGCTAATTGGGCGAAGATCTTTTATGCTGGTGGGATTCGATACCTTGGGGATGGGCCTAACTATAGCCAATTTCCATAAATCTGGAAAAGAGGACGAGGCTATGGATCTGTTGATGATGGCCGTTATAGCAGCAAGGGTACGAGGAAGAGTCATAATTAGCATCTCCAGAGAGATATGGTCAGAACCCTGTGCATTCGACTTAAGACCATGCAAAAGCCTCAGCACCGTTTCCTCCTGGACTGGCTCAAGCTGAAAATGAGTATTATTGAATCGGTGGTGTTCAAAGTAAGTCAAATCAGCATTACTAACCATACCACTGCCAGGCACATCCAGAAAGTGTTCATTTATTTTCTCAGGGTTATTACAAAAATGAGGTAGACTGTGTTCTGATTTTTTTGAAATAGCTATGGATGATTTGATATGGTTCCATAACCTCTTAGGCTGTTTAATGTTTTTATTAATATAAGTTTTAAAATATGCACACTTTTCACTATCAAAAGCGGCCCTAACTAAGTATTTAAGCTCCTTGTATGAGTTTATGTGATGTTCAGATTTAGTAGCTTTAGACTTAACATGGCATTTGTCACGTAACTTCATCATTTCTTTGACAGTATATGTTATCCAGGGGTACGATTTTTCTTTAATTAAAACTTTCTTAAGGGGTGCATGTAAGTCAAAGAGATTTAAAATATACTCATTGAATGTTGCTACCATAGAGTTCACATCCTCTAGACCTACAATATACTCCCAGTCCATCTTATTCAAATCATCATTGAATTTATCCAGCAGTATATCCTTAATTGGCCTATAGGTGATCCAGTGTGGAGAAGGTTTTTCTAATTTAAAATTAAGTTCAACGGATATAACTGCATGTTGGCCAAGCTCAGGTATATTTGATACAGATACCCCACACACACGGGCATCAGTGCACACAACATCAATAAGAGTTTCACTATGATCTGTGAAATGGGTAGGTTCAGAAACAATTTGCTGCAGCTTGGAGCATAATAAAATATTGTTAAGTAGTTTTGTTTTATTTTCCAGCTGGTTTAACATATTAATGTTGAAGTCACCAAGCAAGATAATTTTATCCGCGCTTGCAAAAGAGGAAAGAGAGTCGGTAATCGCATCCAGGAAAACATTCACATCAAGCCACGGCGGCCTGTATGCAGTGCCGATGATAACTGAATGCGCGTTAACGTTGAGCCTGAGCCACATCTGCTCGACCTGAGGCGCCGGCGGGTGCGGCACGGCGCGCACGCGCACCCCGCGGCGCACGTAGAACCCCACGCCGCCCCCGCGGCCCCCGCGCACGTTGTGCGGGCGCGGCACGTGCCGCAGCCTGTAGCCCGGTACTATCGGTGCGCGACCTTCCTCTCCCTGCCTGAGCCAGGTTTCATTTATCGCCATGATATCTACTGAGAGGTTCTCCATAGCAACAAGGAACTCCTCATGGCGCGAACCCAGTGAACCCGCATTAAACAATCCAACTTTTAGATTTTTCGCCTTATTCATTTTTATAAATATTGTCGTATATAGTAATAATAATATATTGATTGCAGTTAATATGAGAAGTGTCATGCAGTTTAGAGTTCAGTATAATAATATGAGGTGTAAATATTTTCAAAGTCATAGTATGAAGTGTAAATCGCAATAATACAAAGTAAAGTATAATGAACATTAGAGAATGCATAGCCAAACAAATATATAGAATCCGTAAGAATAGATATAAATTGGTAAATATAATATACGTGGAGATAGAGAGCTGAAGAACGAAGTATAAGTAATGCACATAAATAGTCATTGACTGAGCAGCTGGGCCACCACCAGAAGTAACCAAAGTATACTGAGACATGAAAATGACCAGCCTCGCATAATACAAACATAAAAAAATAATTAAAAACAAAACAGACATAAAAAGGTAAATTTTTGGAAGCATATTGACTACATTAAGGGGCCTGGCAGCAACCATAAAATTAAACTTCCTTTTCGGGGGACACCGCACAACTAAAAACACGCGCAAAGTCCTCCTCTGAGCGGATGCAGTGGGTAGGTTTGCCGTCACCCTGTTTAGCCAGAATACGGCCGAACTTGGTCCATGTATACCTCCATCCGAGACGGCTACCAGCCTCACGTACCCGGTAAAACAAATGTTTGTTGGTTTTGGTGAGTCTTTCGTTCAGAAAGAAGCGACGCGGGGGTGCGGGGAGTCCAAGATCCTGTGTAGTGGCACCGCGTCGTACGCGCGCGCTCTGCAGTAGGTCGTCACGCAGTGCGCGCCGCGTCAGGCGCACCACGATACGCCGCCCGCGCGCTGCCTCTGCCGCTTCTCCCACTGTGCTCGCGCCGCCGCCTTTAGTCGCGCCGCCCGCAGAGGTCCTTCGTACCTCTCGCTCAGCTCGCAGGCCGACCCGTTGCGCGAACACTATGTCCCGTTCGTCGAGTGCCACCCCAAGCTTTGCCGCCACCAGTCCGACGGTGTGCATCACGTTCTCGCCCTGAAACTCCGGGATGTTGGAAATCTCCAGGTCAGAGCCAAGTAAATCCTGCTCGCGGTCGTTGAGGTCAAGCTGCAGCTGCATCACTACCTGTTCGAGCCGGCTCACTTTTTCGTCTGGAACTGCAGCACTGCCCTTACTCTCCAGAGCCTCGATTCTGGCCTCTAGACCTTCAATCCGCTCGGTACAGACTCCCATCGATGAGTGCAAGCCAGCCATCTCCCGACGAAATTCCCGCATTTCGTCCCGAACCTCCCTTAACTCAGATCGGAAGAGTCTTATTTCCTCCCTGAGAGTCAGTTGCGTATCAGGCGAGGGCTCTCCATCAGTACCCGGTTCGCTCCCCGCCCGAGATAGTACCTTAGCCACCGCAACGAGGGGCCTATTTAGAGTTCCCTGAACCTCCACCGCCGCAGGCGACCTGATCATTGCGCCTTGGAGTGGTACTGCAACCGGAGCTGATGCTGCCGCAGAAATCTCGGCTGCCGACGATGCTGTTGTAATAACAGGGGGACCACTACTCAGGTCCTTGACAGGTGTGGCGCTATTGTCACCCCTGGGCAGTCTTTTTTTGCACTCAGGGCAGAGCCAGTCCCTACCCAGTTGGATCGGACAACAACAAACATGCGAGGTGATAGCGATTGTGGCAAGAAAAGTTGCTACACGTGGCGCCCCCTTTTGTCGGCAGAAACTTCCCGCAGGCTGCACACTTCACCATGATGGTACGGGTAGGAGCAGCTAGATGGCGCACTCTTGTCTTACCCCTCTTTTGACCGCGCTAGATGCCGTCTGCTACACAGAAATATCGATTTCAATGTGCAGATCTGTGGATATGATTTAACAGCACTTGTCAAACGTATTACTAGTGTCACTTTTTGGAGGTACCGGTAGAACCATAAAATCTTGCAAGTCACTTCAAAGTCTTCAAAAGTAGTCGAAAATGTTATTGGTTTTTACGGATTCACACTACCGAACAAGTAAAGAATTGCCTTGCTAACGTACACACACGTAAGTAACACCACAGTGCTCACGTAAACACGAAATTTACGCGGAAAGTATTTATGCTTTATTTAAAAATAGTGCAAACACGAACAGCTGATGTGTACCGTAAACCGTCCGTGACGTCACTCTCAATATCTGTTTAATCACCTTCACAAATCCAAAAAACCCAAAACTAGAATTATCTATCAAAAAGAAATATCATTAGAAGGTCATTAAGCTTCTTTTTTTTAATTTATAATTTATAGCTTTTAGAAAATCATTTAAATATTAAATGTTGCTCACTTAGTCTATCAAGACTCGTGGCCGTTGACGTTATGTAGTTCCAACATTAATAATTATTATACTGGTGTAAATCAAACACGAGTGTTATAATAATATTATGATTTCAATGCTGACAAGTAAAACTCAATGTAATCTCCGGATAAAAACCAACAGAACTCACACTGAATACATTACACGAATCGGATTTGAGGACTGTCCGACACAATTGTTAAACGTTTGTTGACAAAAATATCGATAAAAAAACGTTGACAAATAATTTCAATGGAAATGGAATTTTTAAATGGAATTGGTCGTTTTGGTGTAAAGCGTTAATTTATTTATATTTTTATGGGTAAATGTTTATTTTTGTTATTAGGTTAAATCACGTTTATGGAAATGGTTTGTTAACTAACGCGCAGCAGTGTTAACGTGGTGAGCGATGCTTGTTCCTTATTTAAAGAATCCTATTTTCCTGCAATGAGATGTGTAATAGACTGATAATAATACTATGTATGTATAACGATGATGTATATGTATAACGATTGCCATAAGTATACCTATACCTACACTCATATAATTTTACTAAGTACAATAAAACCTTAAAAATCGCGGACAACAACGACAACAGATAACGTACAGTCCATACGCCATTAAACAAATAAAAGAAAAGCAGCAAAATTATTATACAGGGTGTTAGGGTAAACTCCGTTATCCTTGCAACCAGTGGTTTGGTTTCATTTATAGAACGTAAAATCAATGGAAAATTACAACTTTTTTTTTCCCTTTTTTAATTCTACGTTTTACCACAAGAGACGTAAGTTCGTTGTCCTATGCGCTAGGGCAACGAACTTGCGTCTCAACACGGGCGGGGGGTGCGGAATGTGACCTGACCGGCCGCAAGCGCGACCCTGCCTCAGTCAGTCAGCTGTTTCGCTAGAGAGCACGATGTCGGATATAAACTTTTTAAAATCTTTTAATGAAAATGACGTTTTTTTTTTGTTGTGTTCGGTCATTTATTTTTATATTTAAGTCAACTAGCCGTGGTTTGAATGACAAGACTGTTTACCCTTACAGCCTGTATTTTTTCAATAAAATATCACTATATTAAACAAATCAATATACCTAGCCTTTTCCCAACTATGTTGGGGTCGGCTTCCAGTCTAACCGGATACAGCTGAACACCATTATTTTACATGGAGTGACTGCCTAGCTGACCTCCACAACCCAGTAACTGGGTAATACGATACCCATTGGGAAGACTGGTTGTCAGACTTTCGGACTTCTGACGACCCGTAACGACAGTCAAAGATCTAGGAATGACAGCCGAGACCAACGGCTTAACGTACTTTCCGAGACACGGAGGAGTCTCGATATGTAAAGATGGTCACCCATCCACATTAACCTGATAGGTCGACCCATGTGGCTGTTTTTGCTTAGCCACGAGCTTCTCAAAAAAGTGCACCAAAAAATTATATTTCAAAACTCCTACGCCTGACTGTAGAAATAACAGCCGGTCTATTCTGTAATTAAAACTTAGGTGAAGTGAGCTTAAAGTAAACTGTCACTGCCTTACCATCAGTAGGTATCGATGACAATGACAGTTCACTCCACGCTCACTTCACCTAAGTTTTCACGGTGAGATGGTTTACAGAATAGCAATGCTGGTTAACGTTTTTAAGCAAACAAAGTCGCTGTCAACTACAATAGTAAGTATTATTATTATACCTGTGACCTTATATTGCCTTTTACTCTCCCAGTTATAATAATTTGCGAAGTAAAATGTCACAATATTATTTCAGTACCTATCATGTATACCTTTCACATTCTAAATGTAACTTATAAATAAACTTTTCTTTCATTTAATGGACTCGTAACACTTTTGACCTTTTCAATTCTTATCCAAATGACACCGACAATTTTGTTTACTGTGTAAAGTCTTTTCAAAAAATACATATCTGATGAAAATGTAAGCTAACCTTTTTTGTTATCCGTGGAAACCTAGTGGATTGTACTGTAACCAACCATCCTTAAATGTAATTTAATTTTATAATTATGGAATTCACGCTGTACAATTATTGTTTGTCTTCCCAAATAAAACATAAAATAACCTGTACTGGTTAAATAAAAAAAAATACTCACAAAAGGGGATTCAACAATCATCATTTTAATTTTATATCTCACCAATTGTACCAATAATTCATTGTTTAGATTTATGATTACAAATTATTATGTATTTATTTATTGATTTGAATTTCTACATTTATATCTGTATTTTTATGGTGTACATAATAAAGAGTACTCTATTCTATTTAAATTCTATGATTAATTTTTATTTTATAGTTATATTTTATTGTAAATAATCAAATCAAAGCACTCAATTTGTAAGTGACACTACAAACTAACATCCACAGGTACCTGATTCATTTGTTTACATTTTCATCAGATACTTTTGAAACAGATCATACAATTTGGTTTGATTTTTTTCTACTATCTCAACCATGTTGAACTCGACGAAATACACTTCACAAGTGGAAAAAATTGCAAATACCAAAAGTTCTACGGTTTTAACTTCTCCATTGCGTTTAAAAAAAAATCTCGTAGCAAAATAAAATAGGACAAAAAGTAGATGTTTTGAAGCGCCTGGATACAACTTTGTCTCTGCATTTGTGACATACTGCTGTTGTATTTGTAGGAATGTTCTAATGTATTTGCAATTAATGCAGTAAGAACTTTTTTATGTTGGCAAACAGGGTTAGGTCCGTAGCTGCTGAAAAATAAGAAAATATGTTACTATAATATATATCGTGGGAGTACTTCCTCTATAAAAATCTTATCTAACAATAAACTACCTTGGCTAAGTTTTTATTAAAATTATGAAGTATAAAAGCAAAGATTTTTTTTAATTTATAATTAGTAATATATACACGTCCACATCAAATTCAGTTAGAATTTAGAGTAACAGCGCGGTGTTAACATTGTAACTCTAAATTCAAAAGCTCAATGCATCACGTCCACCATCAAATCAAACGAAAGGATAGATTCCGGAGTCACGTTACGTCCAATGACAGCCTGTGAGCAGACTAGCTAAACCGATTTGTTGCAGTGACTGGACCGAGCTCAAAGCCAAAGCAGCCTTTGGACGTGTTAAGATCTGTTTACGTTGGGAACTACGGTCTGATGCGAGTGTGGGTGGAAGGCTTAGATAACCGGGGACGTGCGATGCAATTATTTATGTGTAGTTAGCTTTAGCTGAGATAGTTGGTCTTGTTTGATCTTTGAGATGTTAAAGGTACCTTCATGTTTCAGTGTAATGCTTATTTTTGGGTTGTTGTATTTCTAAAATAAGTAAATGAAGGGCTCTAATTTAATAAAATTACTGATGGTAATAAATGACATACATCATGATTATTTTTCAAAACGTTGTCAAAATCAAAACTATTTCTTTACCGAACTCGTACTCGACGGCGTCAACAAATCTCAAGATTTAACAACAACAAATTGCACAGAATTATGAACTGAAGTATAGTATACAAAATATTCACATACAGATTTTCTAATTTGTCAAAATCCCGATTATACGAATTTCAGGTCAATCTCAACCGCATAGCTTTGAGATGCATTGTTGTATGATAATAGCAGCTAAACAACTAATTAACAACATAGTCAAACTATCCAACTGTATGTCCCCGGCCATAAATGTATCGTCACAAAGAACTGTTGGACCGAAGTCCGCCTGATTGGTGGCTAAGTGGAAAACTTGTCCGATGGCACAGAGCAGTCGCGTTCAAACGAGTTCAGTACAGCCGTGTATTGTGCAGCTGTTGTCTGCGACATTTCCCACTCTTTGATTGGAAATTATTTTGCCTTGTGTTTTTTTTTTTGAGAAATTTCAATTGCTTGAACAAACTTAGTAAGCGTTTAATGAATGGTCGAGAAAATTGAAAAAAAAATTCAGCCTGCAAATTTTTTTGTCACACATATAACCACAGATACACTGAGATAAACATTATGTACTACATTATCATCACGCTCGTCTCGGAAAGCACGTTAAGCCGTTGATCCCGGCTGTCATTCGAGGATCTTTGACTGTCGTTACGGGTCGTCAGAAGCCCGAAAGTCTGACAACCAGTCTTACCAAGGGGTATCGTATTACCCAATTACTAGGTTGTAGAGGTCAGATAAGAAGTCGATCCATGTAAAATAATGGTATTCAGCTGCATCCGGTTAGACTGGAAGCCGACCCCAACATAGTTAGGAAAAGGCTAGGCAGATTGATTATCATCACGCTTGTTTCTCCCGAAGGGTTAAATAGATATTTTGAACATACACACTACTTCATAAATCTGATACAATCATTCTAATTTAATTGGTTAGTTGAGGAAAAGAGCAAGAACAGCAATGTTATAGATTAAAAAAAAAATATACGTTGATGATTATTTCATTTCTAAATACAGTCCAAAGAATTCTGGCATGAAGCAGTGAAAACAAAATACCTTTTAAAAACAAAATCCTGCCGAATTCATTCTACTAAATAAAATAATGGTACATTAATTTGACGTGAAATACTGCCGAGCTACGTAGTTTCAGAGAGTACTACAAATAAGTCCGAAGTTTATTTCAGAGTTATTTCATATACCTTAATTGAATACTTTATTTGTGATTTTTGTTCCTTCTTAAATCATTTTCTGAATAAATAGGTACAATTTATGGAACACCACGCCCACGTTCCTACATCATGTGTAAGTCTGCCTTTTTGTTTGTCCAAGTTATTCTTCACTCATAGTGGTATAATTTAGTACATCATCATTATCAATTTTGTAACATGTTCAAAGTAAAAAGAATCGAAAAAACGTGTTTAGCACTAGAATAGGACTCCCATATAAACAAAGGCACTTTTGTTAATAAGCAGTTACCGCATGATACAAGCAGGTCGAAAAACTTGAAAATACTTATACTGAAGAAAAAGAAACATCTTATACTGTTGATGACCTGACCCAAGTATGAATCCACATCATACCAAAAGTAAATGCTGATTTCTAAGCCAAAAACCACAACTAAATTGTAATAGAAAAAGTACAAGCACTAAACAACACTGTACCCCATCCACCACCATTTCTTTCCACCCATACCAATGTATCACGTGACATATTAAATGTTGCGACTAACGAAACATCTCGAATGTTTCGTAGCCATCGCTCAGAGAGCCTTTGTACTTGTAATACAACAGTGAAAAAGAATAATGACTCGGGAAATGGAGTTGAGAAACGGCTACACCAATTTCGACCCTATTACTTTAAAGTTAAAGGATAGTTTCCTTCGAAAGGTAAAGGCGTTAAATAAACTTATAGCGGGAAGGGTGTATATTTTGTTGGCGATCTTCTAGATATATCGTGGGGGCTTATTGCAATTTTTATTCATGCTCTAATATATGATTTTGAGGCTTTTTTGTTATTAAACTGTTGTTTTTTTGTTAGTAAACTGGCGTTTTATGTGAATTTATTAAGGTTTGAAGTTACTGCAGGGTCTGGTTCCAAATTGCATTATGCCAACAAATTTTCTCGTTGTCATAATGAAGTGACTTTTGTGTATTCTACGTCTATGTTATTGAGGAAAATCTTATTATAAATATGCGTGGACAATAATGTTGGATTAACATTAATTTGCCTTTCATATTAGTTGCCCACTGCCCAGGCTATTATATACCTAAGTAGCCAATTTTACACAATATGACCAGCACGCGTAGCATGACCACTGTAGAAACGGGTTTTGTCGAAAGACAAAATGACAGATAAACAATCACAATCTGTCATTTTGTCTATTCTTCCATCGACAAAACTGGTTTCTACGGTGATCATGCTACGCGTGCTGAAGTCAATACTTGGATATCAACCTAATTAGTGCACTAAAGCAGAGAAAAAATTATACTATGAACAATGTAATCATTAATAAGTGTTGATAACTACTACAGACTAAACAAAACAAAAACATCATCCAAATAAACAAGATAAAATAGACAACAAGATGTAACACTTGTTGCAGTAGAAGCAGTTTGCGCTATATATCTCTCTGTCACGGGATCCAGCAATAACTTACTGTCGACACACTCATGTAGGTATAATGTACACTCAACTGGGCTATCCATTCTGTAACCAAAATTTGGTGATATCCATTACTTGGGTCCATTCATTGTGGTTCTTATGATTAAATCTTTAAATTGGTATTATAGCTATTAAATATACGACATTTTTACTCAACATTATTATTTTGTCGCACTCTTATAGCCTAAGGCAACATGTATATAACATCATCAGCTTCATTATTGACATCAAAGAGTTCAATATTTTAATTTCGTAGTATTACTTCCAAAATTATTGAGTATTTTAGTTTTTAATTTATAATATGTATCACATAAATCTTTATTTCAATCTAGATTAAATATGTCGATACCTAACACACCACGGCACGATCGAAAGGCTATTCCATGAATATTTTACTTTTCCTTTTCGGGTCCACATATTCAATATTTAGATTTATATCGCGGGAAGCATTGAGATTACCTATTTGATTTATGGTAATAAATCTTGGTTTAACCCTTTATTTTTAGGGTCATGGTCAATTGTTGGGTAGAAACGAAACGGTATTAAAATTGGCAGTTACATGTTGGATTTGGATATTATAATAATTTAATGCTTCTGTATGTTTTAATATAATTTGGATTATGTTCAACGTATTGGCAGTATAGCACTGGGATTTCCTTCTTCAATGTCTAATTAGGGTTGGTAAAATTAATACTATAATTATCCTCCTGCTTGCCCTTATCTTAATTTATTTAGGATTGACGCAGCATATCTCATTGTTCCATTCATCTTATCTTTAGCAGAAATCATCTTTTACTCAATCCATCTATCTTGTTCGTTGTTCTTCACCCACTTTTATATCTGTTCTCATTCACACTCAAAACTTTTAAGAACATCACTGTAAAAAATATCATTAAAATCAGAACAACAAGTAATTGTATAAGAGCCCACAGAGCACTTGGACCGTGAGTGGTTCTACCCTAGTTTTAGACAATGAAAACGCCAAGAAGGAAAATTTTCGTTCCCAAACTGAACTCAAAGTTTACACAGGCGACTGTCGTAGAAAAATCGACTTCAAAAGAAACCTCATGCAATGCAAATACAGAAACTTAATTCACCGTGTTCACAACTTATTCAGTACATTAGGACCCTAGCAACACTGAAAGGTAGGGACTCTAAAACATTCCTACTGGAGCAAAGTACGTCTTTCTTCCACATAATTGGTTTTCAAACTCTGTACAAAATTGATGGATTGGCACTGAAGTTGGTCTTGCAAATTGTTAATTATGAAAATTCTCGCGTCCTCAATTTAATGGCAACTGAACAAAAGTTACCTGTTCGGAACAAATTTGTTTTGTGGCGTTTTTAAAGGTGTTTAACAAGGTTTAAGGAATGGCCTTTTAGAACTTGGTTTTGTGAATAATGTTTTTTGATTATTTGCTGTTGGCTGGTGAGGGGTTTTATAATGAATTCGCAGCGGGTTTATTAAATGGCGAAGTTTTTGGATTTGTGAGGACAATATTTTGTTTGATGTTGATGAAAATTTTTGTTTTAATTTTCAATTGTGTTTAAGCTTGTGACTATTGTTATGTATAGTTATTGTTCTTTAAATAGAAAACCAAAAAATCATTGGCTAAAGAATAAAACTTTTATCTACTTTTATTTAGCTACAAAAGACAAAATATCATCATTCAAATTCAAATTCAAATAATTTTCTTGCTTATTACATGTCAAAAAGATGTTACAGGTATAAAAGGTACATTGTATTATAAACTAATGAGGTGTGCAAATTAATAAATTAGGTACTAGTCGCAATATCATTCGTCATTATCCCTATAAATATCCACGTCTAAAACCATTATACTGTTTACTAGCAACATCGTTTCCATTCCAACAAACAGGTAAAAAGAAGCTCCATGATTAATTTATGATAACAAATGCTTTACTTTTTTATCGTTTCTTACGCTTAAAGCTACTTCTTTATTCTGAAAAATTTCTTTTATGAATGATTACAATATAAATAAAATATTAAACGAGTTTATTGATATAGGGTGTCTGGAAGAGATACTTTTGTAATTTAAATTGGAATAAATGAATATGATTTGAACAGTAAGCATTCAACCTCGTTTCTGACAGTAAATATTAAAAAAGAAAAGATAACGTAACATTATCTACCTACTATGAACAAAATATAGTACTGACGTACATTTTATTATTGTCACTAATAAAAGACCGCACTTTTTAATCTAGCTATACTCTTATAGCTACATAAAATGCTACCAAACATAACATCACGCCTGTATTCCCCGAAGGGTTAGGCAGAGGTGTACCTATAGTACACCCACTTTTCACCAGTAACATTTAAGTCCCATGTAATAGGGCGCGAGAGTATTGCCATCAATCGGACAGAAATCCAGACTGCGAACTGCCACTGAGAAATCCCAGATGAAAAATCAAATAATACTTTGCTCGACCTGAGGATTGAACCCAGGCCCTTGCGACTACCACACCAACGGGGTAGTTGTGGCAATCATGGAGTCTATTTTAATTTACCCTATCCGATAAAAGAGCTTATATGATACGACATACATAGAAAATCACGAGTATGATACTAAAAGCGGCTCAAATTATACGCAAAAATAAATAAAATCAACTCAACATCACTTCCAGCATGCTTACATCTAGAGAAGGCTGTAAATAAGAGTACCCCGTCCCGATAAGACCGGGGAGACGCCAGATATTCATCATCCCCTTAGCATTGGATTTATTATTATTTTTTACCCCTTGCGCAAGTATCATTGAATTTAATCGCGAAGGCATTTCTTTTTTTGTTTATTGATTGCTTTTGGTATCTTTGAATAACGTTTAGATCATTAGTTTTAGTTAAACGTTGTTCTTTTGAATCAATTGTTTATTACTATCGATTTTGATCATAGTTTACTTCGATTTGTTTAACTTGTTCTTATTGATAATTAGCTTGAAGAGCAATCGTTTCTTTGTTTCTACTAAGTGTGAGTTCATCTTTATCCTCATATTTTCCATGAGTCCTTAAATCATCAACTGTTCATCTAATTACCTACCTATTGGTTTAACTCAAACATACCTCTATTATTACTTATAAAAATAACCATGAAAGTCACATTATTATTATTTTTCTCAACAAATTTTCGTTTTTTTTCAACTCCGTATCATTAGAATACGAAATTATCAAAATTAATGATCATCTACATCTCTCATCAAAACAACCTACGTATTTTTATAACGTTTCTTAAAACATTTAAAACAACACAAGAAATTAAGAACATTAAAATTGACATAAAATATTAAAAAGACTTTCCTTCCAATATTCTTTCTCTTTAAATGTAAAAACTAAAAATACTCCAGGTAAGAATATCCGGAGTCTCTAAATCTCAACTGTTAGCGATTCTCAATAGGAAGGTATAATTTACTGTCTTGAAAAGCAGTTTGTTATATGAAAAATAAAGTTTCCACCATCAATAATAAGTTCCCGGTTTGTTGAAACTGTTTTCGTTGTTGAAACCCATTTAGGTACTGATAATAATTTTGGACTCTCCCTTTCACACCTTTTCGTGTTTGTTTTTTGTTGAATGGTTTTAGTTTTTTTTTTTTGGTTCGTGATGACCATCTTTACATACCAAAACCCCTCCATGCCGCAGAAAGCATGTTAAGCCATTGGTCCCGGCTGTCATCCGTGGTTCTTTGACAGTACTTACGGGTCGTCAGAAGATGGAAAATCAGACAACCAGTCTTACCAAGTTGTATTACCCAGTAACTGGGTTGTGGAAGTCAGATAGGCAGTTGCTAATGCAAAATATGCATCCGGTTGGACTGAAAGCCGACTCCAACGTAGTAGGGAAAAGGTAAGGCAGATTGATGAAAATGGATCTTTTCAGAAGGTTAAGTATATTAAACTTGGAAAGAAGTAGTGATTTTTAATGCTGAGTCAAAATACTAGGGCAGTATTTTGACTCAGCAGTTACCGAGACTCAGTTTTTACCGAGATAGGTAGATTTAACTACGACCAAAAAATGACTACAGAATGACCTATACACCCTTCAAATATTTGTGGTATGGCCAGTACGTAAATTTACGCTATTGCACAAAACTGTGCACAACCAAGGAAGTATTGGACAAAATAATGTAATCTGTTTTTTGGGTCATGTAGGATTACCCTACAGTATTTTTTTTTTTTTCCTAGCCTACTCTGTCCCACTCCTGGGCAAAGGCCTCCCTCCACTCCTTCCATCTTTTGCGAGCCCGAGCGTCCTCTTTCCAGTTTTGATGGAACCTATCCAGCTCGTCCCGCCATCTCCTACGTGGTCTGCCGTGACCCCTTCTCACTGTCTCAGGGCACCAGTTCTGCGCTATTTGGGCATGTCCTGCCCAGTTCCATTTAAGTTGGGCAGCCTTTTGAGCCACGTCAGCTATCTTTGTTTTAGAGCGCAGTATTGAGAGAGTATAGAGTATTGCGTAAGGATAAATAAGAAAGCTTGTATGGATTATGTACCCCAATTTAATGAAAAAGCAATTTTCTAACTATGTAATATACATGTTACGCAGTTAGAATATTGCTTTTTCATATAACTGAACAATAAATAAATCGGAATCAAAACTTTAGGCGAAGTGAAACAGAATTATATACTAAAGTTTGCAGGTACTTTTTACCATAACAAAAGAAAAATTAAAACTTAAGTTTCCCAACAAAAACAGTTAAGAGTACATTACTTTTAGTTATAACAGATATTAGAGGTACATATTTTCTGGCAAGATGCCAACTTTTGTACTATACTGAGTTTAATTTGAGCTATTAAACTGAAGGTATTATTACTTTTCATCATCATCATTTCAGCCGAAAGACGTCCACTGCTGGACATAGGCCTCCCCCAAGCACCGCCACTTCGAACAGTTCTGTGCTTCTCGCATCCAGCGCATTCCAGCGGCCTTCACCAGGTCATCGGTCTGTGGCGGTATCTACATCGCCACATGTGAACTACGCATCGAAGACCTGACGTCACACAAAAATCCTGACGTCACATAAATCCTGCATCGCGCAATTAGAGTTTACCGTGCAGTGAACATACACCCCTTTGCAAAAAAAACGGGTGGTTTTGATTTTTGTACATTATGTGTAATCATTTAGTTGTAAACAGGTTTTAATAGCCAAACTATGTTACTGGCACTTAATAAAGAGTCTGGGTAAGAAAAAAAGTTAATTCCAAATTCGAAACTTTTGTTTAAAAACAATAATAATCCCGTTTTCCGTTTGTGACTTTTACTAACATTTTGCAGGTTTGCGGTTAGAAGGTTATCCTGGCAACTAAAACTAACTTCTCGTTATTTTTAGTAAAATAATTTATGTTTGTCGCATAATCCAGCCTTATTGTGACTTATAAGTGATATTTTTGTGTCGATTGTAATGGCAGAAAAAGCAATAAGAGCTAGTAAAATTGTAGCGCTACTGGAAGAGGGGTATAGCCAAAAAACTATATTCGTATTGATTATAACAAATTACTAGTCATTTATGCTAATGACATAGTAAAAATATTAATATTATCCATACAAAAGCCAATGACTGTTAAGGTGCCCGTTTTTTTTGCAAAGGGGTCTATATACAAAAACCCAATACCAATCATTGGGCAGTTGCCCGCCAGACACAACACCTGTCTGGTCGGAGGATCCTCCGACCAGACAGGTGTTGTTCCTCATACCCCTAAACCACCTTGTGGGGGCCTTCCAACGCTACGTCTTCCGGTACGCGGTCGCCACTCCAAAACCTTTCTTACTTTATTACTTTTGGTCTATCGGAATTAATAAAGAGAATTATAAGAACGATTACTATTTCCTTCATTTATTGAAATTAATATAAACACAATGATACTACGAGATAGCGCTAGTGGTGTGCGTGATAGTACTAGTGGTATGCCTTATTACCACAAAACCGTGTGTATCAATTGTTTAGCCTAAACGCCTTTTAAACATGACATTTCTGTATGGAGTTTGACAACTGACATTAAACACGCGTTGAACATGAACAAGTGTCTAAGTTTCTGTGGTAAGACCCACAAGGCCTGTATGTTCAAAGTCAAAGTCAAAGTCAAAGATTTATTTGCAGATAAATAATGGTTACAAAAGTTCTTACAATGGTAGTATAATAGTAGCTTAACATAATATTTAATCGTAACATAATGACATGCAAAGTTTTGGTATGCGATTAGATTATTTAAATTCAAGGAATTATTTTATAGTATTGAAGGAATTCTCAATTAACCAGCTGGGTAAAGCCCTTCTGAAACGGACCATTGGAAGTTCTTTAATTTGGTTAGGAATCTTGTTATAAATCTGAATACACATAGGATAGCAACTTCGCCCAGTTCCGTTTTCATTCTAGGAGTAATCAAGCTATTAGGATATCTAGTTTTAAACTTACATTTTATCTCCCAGTTTTTTAAACATCTCAGGGTCAGATTTGGTAATAAGGGGCGAGCCTATTGCCATCAACCGGGCACAAATCCAGACTGTTACTGTGTGAGATATTCCAGATGGAAAAACCCAATGACACTTTGTCCGATTCGGAAATCGGACCCAGGACCTCAGCAGTAGCGCTTGCAACTACTAGATTTTTTTTTTAATCCTATATTATAAAGAACTAGGTTCTTTATAATTAATTACAATCTAGCCTCTAAGACTAATAAGTAATTTTTAATCTAACTAAATTTTCTACGTAAACATTATTTAAAAAATTAGAATAGTGTTGATTGAACTTTACGCAGTCCGTTTTTCACTTTCTTAGTCTGATATTATATTATAAACACTTTGTTCACGAGTTATGTGTGTCATTGTCACTATTATTTCTACACTTTTTACACTACTAGATCAACGAGCAATTATTTCTTATTTTTCTTTTCTAAAATATACTTTAAAAGTATTTAATTTTAGCTGGTCCGTTGCCTAACTCTACTTGTCTCGTCCAGCTGTATGAAAGCTAGCACATTCCTTTTACTCTCAGATCTGGCTGGAATTCAATTACAAAATGGATTCTACATTCAAATTTTTTTCTCAAAGCTTTGCGCTTGACCACGAATATTTTAAGGCAAAGAGCACGAGCACGACAAAATTAATTCTAGACAAAAAACTTGAGTAAATTAAACCGAAATTAGTTTTTTTTTAACTATAATTTTAACATCCAGTTTTCCTGAATATGTTATGTGTTTCCTTTTTTTTGAGCGTGGGAAATCATCAAGTAACTTCTCCCGCTCTGGGCGGAGCGGGAGGGCGTGTCAGACTTTTACTGACTAAAGCCCACCCATGTTCCTTCAGTTGCCTGTTGCCGAGGGCCCCGGTATTTTAAACATAATATATGTGTGCACTTAGCGACATGTTGTTTGATTGTAAATGGTTCTAAATGTGTGCGTGTGAGCGTGTATGCACAGAGCGGAGGTGTAGTTTTGGCAGGCTTCACTGTATTGTTCGCAGCGCTATGACTTGGTATTTTATTCGGGCCGCACCCGTTAACAGTATATTGAAGAAATAATAATTGAAGCGGAAATCACTTCCATCTCACATATAAGGAAATGAGTAGGATAAAGGAAATTGATTCCATATACGTCAATAAAACAGCAAGTACAGCCAGGGAAATTAATTGTTAATTTAATTGAAATTTAACTTAAATTGTCCATAAGTATATTCAAATGACAATCTTTGACAGTAGTATGAAATGTCTATAACACGGCAAATTGACGTACTGTGTCAATTTTTGATACAACATTTAATTGCCCTGACTGAATATAGGAATTCATTTGACTGTAAAGTTAAGATGTGGATGCCTCCATTTCTTATTAAACTTGGTTTAGTAGTTATCAATAATTTCAGCAATTCTTTTCTGACATCTGTTTTTATTTTTTTAATATCCGAAACTTCTTTCGTTTATATAGGAGATTGAAAACTTCTAATAGAATGAATCAGTGCAGCACGGAGTGACTCTATATACACCGTGACATTTTAATCGTCTTACAAAGGTGGTCCACTCAATGTATCCGACATAAAATACCTCCAGACACGATTTTTTTTTTTTTACCATTAATTAATATAATAGGTACAAAGAAAATTAAATTTTGCATTAGAATTCTGAAACATCCTGTTATTAATGTTTACGTATCAAACGGTAGAACATACGCAGCGCGGGTCGAGTAGATCATTCCAATACCGAAAGCCAATCAGGCATAGTCCACGTGGACTGTCATCCAATGAGGAGCTCTAATGCTATCCTTTGAGTAGAGCCGCGCGTGTCACGCCCCGCCCCTTTCACTCGAAAAATAAGTGAAGGTCAATCTCGCTCGCAGCGTCTCAGTTGCGGCCGAATACCGGAAGTGGAAGTGCGCGCGCGCTACCGGATATCAAACGTTGTTCGCGATCGTTACAGTGCAAGAAGTGAATAGTTCCTCATAATCATTGTGAAGTAGGTATTCACAATGATTATGAGGAACTATCGATACTCGAATATCGAGTACCTACAAATGGTGCGCCTGTACGCAGTGAGTGGTGACAATTTACGGGGAGCAAGGAGATTGTACGCTGCGCCAAATAATCTGAAAATGTTACGCAACCGAGGTGTGATCAACCCGCAAGTGCCAGGACTGCAATTTCAGTAACTACATATCTTTTGTTTGTTATTTGCTAGGTTAGTAGACATGAGTCAAATTTCTATCTTCAATAGGGTCGAACGAAGACAAATTGATCAGTTATTGAAATCGGCCGTATGTTTGTAACTTTCTTTTTTATTAATCTGCACTTACTATGTACCTATACCCCATTTGAAATAAGATTAGATATTGAAACAAACCTTTATACAGTCCGTTCAACCGATTTTGACTTCTATTCGGTAGGCATAAGGATGGCATTAAAAGAAAAAAAGGTTACACACATTTTTGCAATAGGGGGAATGAACTCTATTAAAGATGCCGCCGCTTCAGTCCGTGCCGCCTTTGGAACGCATAACAGGGTGTTTCAAACTACGTCATGCGTCTTACTATCGAATTTTTTTTTTTTTTTTAATTACTCAAAATGTTCATAAATACCTATCTTTTTTTTATGAATGTGTAGTAGTCATTGGATACATGAAGTGGGCTGCGGATGAAAGACGATTAAAATGCCACGGTGTATATATATTGATTTTCGTTTACGGGCGTCGGACTGGCTTAGGGAGTAGACCCCCTGATCATCATCATCATCATCATCATCATCTGCCTCGCCTTTTCCCAACTATGTTGGGGTCGGCATCCACTCTAACTGGATGCAGCTGAATACCAGTATTTTACATGGAGCGTCTGCCTATCTGACCTCCACAACCCAGTAACTGGGTAATACGATACCCCTTGGTAAAACTGGTTGTCAGACTTTCGGGCTTCTGACGACCCGTAACGACTGTCAAAGATCCACAAATGACAGCTGGGACCAACGGCTTAACGTGCTTTCCGAGGCACGGAGGAGTATCGATATGGAAAGATGGTCACCCATCCACGGACCCCCTGACCCCCTGATCCAGATCAGTATCTTGTAACAGAACCTTACGAAGTATATAATAATATATTGTACCCTACATATGTCAGTGACACGTACAGTATAATTTTCAAGAAATTAATTTGACATACTCAAGAAAATGAGATGAATTTTTCTTAGAATTTCATAAGCTTATGTCGGAGTGTATGTGAAGTGATGTCTGTGTATTATGTTAACTTCATTTAGCAAGAAATTTTATTGTAATTTGACCGAGTGTTTTGTTGATTATAATCAGCCTATAATGTTCCCACTGCTGGGACACAGGCTTCCTTAATCTGAGATAGAGTATGCCGGTATGGTTCTAGGATGCTGGTTTCCTCACGACGTTTTCCTTCAACGTTTTGAGGGCAGTGGTGATGAAATAATTTAGTACACAAAGTCGCCGCTTTGGGTTCGAACCTTCGACCTATAACTCGTAAGTCACGGCCGTTTTCACTGGGCCATCACTGCTGTGTTTTTTGTTAATGATAGCAATTCATTGTAGCGTTTCTAGCCTTTTTTGTATAATTATCTATGTTATGTTAATAAAGATTTTTTTCTAAACTAAAACTAACACTTTCCATACAAACTAAGCGTATCACCGTTTACTCGCATAAGACAAAAATCACGTATGGAAACTGACGACTTTGAATGGCTATCGTGACAACAGTTGTGCTCTCAGCACACTTTCGGAGCCATGACTTTTATTAGTGGTGTCGGATCTAGATTCTACTGGCGCGGCGATTCCGTGATCTGTGGCCGATCTTTACGCTCCTAATGTCTTTTTTAAATGTGCTTTTAATTTTGGCAGAATAAACAATTTTTCTTTATTTCTTTCTTTTCCTTCTTTCTTCTGCTATGACTACACACCGCCCCAAAATTTCTACCCCCTAAAAAGTACCAATGTCATAATAAACGTATCTAAATAATAGTCCTACCACTTCGAAATTGACGATGGAAAAAATCTCAACAAGTTGTCAATCTGGTGTGTAAATATAGGAAGGGATTCGATTAGCTTGTCAATAACATAAGTGGGCATATATTTGATCGTCATCCGCCATCTTGGAATCCCGTTTTTATTATGACAGCGAAGTTCTCACAGGATTTCTTCTTGGTAAACGTAAATTGAAATCAGAATGGAACGTACACATCTTTGTTTTTATTCAATTTGAAAACAAAATTGAAAAGAAAGTTCGTAAATATAGATACCTACATAGATGTTTTTGTAATCTAAAGAGACACGAGGTTTCTGGAGTGGATTAGAATTTTGGCTAAAACTATAATAGACACCAAATGAAAACAAAACGATAGTTTGAACAACAAGAACTGACATAGTACATACATTTTTGATTTGTTGAATTAGTCTAATCCTAAATGTTGAATATAATGCTGCATGGGTACACCCGTAACAACTTACTTGCGCAAAAGGCTTGCATAAAATTGATCGTTACGTGCGTTGAAAGAAATTTGGGCTTTTTCCAATACACGTAACGATAAATTTGGCGCAAGCCTTTTGTGCAAGTAAATCTTTACTTGTGTGGCTACCATTGCGATGTTGTTAACATAATCAAACGACCGTCATTTGTTAACTGACACAGTAAAACAAACGGTGACAAAAGACAGTGTTTGATGACAAAAAACACATCAAGAGACAAAAAACTTAGGCAAAAATGTCTTTGACTTTAAGAACACGTCATACCGACATTCAACACATAAATTCACAACATACTACCATAGAAATTAAATCCCTTAAATTAAATCCTTAATCTCCCCTGTAAGCGTACCTTTCTCAACCCTTGTCAAGGGGGAAAATGTCCGCAGAAACTCAGCCATTGCATTCTTGCAGTGGTTTAATAATTTATTATTCAGAGAAATATATTATTGGAATAACATTAGGACCCATCTCTGGATGGGTATTAATAAGCCTACGTGGTAAGATCGTTAAAGGTAATTTTAAAAGTCAAAGTGGTGAGAAATAAGAATTTAAATTTAGATTGAACAAGATAAAATAAAAAGATTTAATAATTATTTTTTTGGGAGGTAACGATCTCTGTGTTGTTACTTGAAGTATGATCTGAGAAAATCTGTTTTCTTATGTAAATATAACACTTTGTCCGACATAGGAATCGAACCTAGAACTTTATGCTCAGCAGTAGCTTGCGATCACTAGACCGAAGAGGTAGGCTGGATTTTTGTCTGTTTGATGGCAATAAGCTCAACCCCTGTGGGTGTTTTTATAGCTCATCATCTACCTAGCCTTTTCTGAACTATGTTGGGGTCGGCTTCCAGTCTAACCGGATGTAGCTGAATACCAGTATTTTACATGGAACGACTGCCTATCTGACCTCCACAACCCAGCTACACCTCTGCAATCCTTCAGGGATTACTGGCGAATTGTTAAATATGTTATGTTATCTGTATTATATTATATTATTTTGTTTATTTATTTTGTATATGTTTATATAATTACATTTTTAAATATTTTTATAAAAACATTAAAAAAACATTTACACATAAAAAACAAAAAAAATATAATATTATTATTGTTAAAGGTTTATGCTAGATTAACTAAAGATGTCCCTAAAAACATTCCATTAGACACTTCCAAATGTGTAGTAGAAGCAAACATTCCCTAACACTTAGGCTGGCACGAAAGCTAACTAAATACAATTAGCACTAAACTTATTTAAAAAATTCCGGTACCTATTTAAATTGAAGTTTATTGGTAATTGTATTTAGTGTCGAAGCTGTCTTTTACTTAGGTACCTAAAATAATCTCAACTAAATAATTATAAATCAAAGTAATAAATAATTGTATCATGACAATTTATTATTGTTACAAGCTAATTGTGAAATAATTGCGTCAAACATTTTAATTATACATAAAAAGAATTGTGCCTTTAATTATTATAACATCAAAAGTCTCTTTCAATAATTGTATTAAGTCACTTTGTTAGACTCCTAATGAGCAAAAATCTATATTTAGGTACTGTTTCAAATAAACAAACATTTTAAGAAGAAACTTCGGATGTTTCTGTAGCAGCCAAATATGAATTAGCCGTACCCCTCTGTTTTCTATTTGTTTGGCTTCGAAACTTCCTCAAAAATTGAGCTATCAAAATAATGCAAAAATAAATATTTTTGAATCCGACTGTTAGTTTTGGAGACAAGCGCGTTCAAACAAACAAACTTTTCGGCTTTATTATATCACTAGCTCCTAACAGCGACTTCGTCCGGGTACTTGTGCCCCCGAAAAATCCCGTCGCATCGCATCGCCTGCCCACGCTATTACTTCATTTACGCTTAGCGTTTTCTCTGACTTTTTTTCTTTTTCTCGGCTCCTAACGTGATGTTAACCTTCGTTTACCTAATACTAGCCTTCCTTAAGAATTGGCCTATCAAATGCAAAATATTTTCAAATCCAACTGAAAAATCCAGAGATTAACGCGTTCAAAAAAAAACAATTTATTCAGTTTTATTATTATTATAGTCTGATAGAAGTATAGATTGTGTCGATATTGGAAATTCTTTCACTAATAGAATCCAAATTGGGATATTAATATAAACATGGAATTTTCCCTTCAAATGTAGGGCGTTGGCGGGGTGAGCTCAAAGTCTAAAATGTTCGTAATAGACAGACATGCTGGTGAATTTGTTTAATATTTTAATTTATGGTGGTAAGTTTATATTTTCTTTTTAGTACATTCATTAAAAAAAAAGATAAATTATTTACATAAGCTAACAGGCTTGAAATTGTAACAGTTTATGTACAAATATCAAAGTCAATAGAAAAAGTGCCCAAAAACAGCACTGCCACGTTGTAGGGCAATGAATGTTGTATTTAAAAAACTTTTTCATAAACTCTATGAAAAACTTTTTACTTATGTCATGTGCCAATGTACCTACATATTATTTTCATTCTTTCTCAAAGATTTAAATCGTAAGATTCGTCCTTTCGCGCCAAAATATCGTCGCGTCTCTGTTTCGTTTTAACACCTTTGACAGACACGTCTCAGAAACTTAACTTGACTGTCAAAGAAACGCCATTACCTATTATTGTGTGAGTTCTTTAATGCGTTGGGGATGTTCGCGGATGCGCATGTAGACTGTTTCTACGTAACCATGCGCTAAAGGTGCGCTTCCATGGTGCGCAGGGTGTGGAGCAGCTCCAACAGTATCTTAAGCATGATTTCGAGTCACCTAGACTGTGTTTTCGTGGGTCACTGTTGTGCCATCTCACATGGGTTGCCACAACGACGATTCAATACTATTTGTTTGCTTTGTGAAGTGTCAGTTCTTACTAACATAGTTGTAAGTCTTACTAACCATTTTTGAGTCATGTTACTTGATTAAAGATTATTCTATTCTATGCAATAAGGACCAATTTTCGCGCGACTTGATTCGATTGATGACGGAGTATCATGAGTATCGCATACAACATAGGCACTCACACTAATGAACATTATTACCCTAAGGCTGTTCAAATGTGAATACGTGGTCCTATAAGCATTGCACTTTGCAGACAGATTAGAACTTACAACTCGTTGACACAATAATACCTACTGCTGTCTTCACTCACCACATCATGTTATTGTTCATTGTCGTCTGCCTAGCCTTTTCCCAACCATATTGGGGTCGGCTTCCAGTCTAACCAGATGCACCTGAACAGTATTTTACCCGGAGCGACTGCCTATCTGACCGTCTCAACGCAGTTACTGGGTAACACGATACCCCTTGTTAAGATTAGTTGTGTCAGATTTTCGGTCTTCTGACTACCCGTAACGCATGTCAAAGATCTATGAATGACATCCGGGACTACCGGCTTTTTTTTTTTGAGGGTGGGATGTCATCAAATGCCTTATCCCGGTCTGGGCGTGTCAGACTTTTACTGACTAAAAGCCACCCGTGTTCCTTCAGTTGCCTGTTGCCAAGGGTCCCGGTCTCCCTTACGGACTTTCCCGCAGGGACTACGGGCTTAACGCGCTTCCTGAGGCACGATATGTAATAGATGGTCACCCATCCACGAACCGACCGCGGCAAGTGTAGCTTAACCTTCGGTCGAGCCGTGTGGGTGTTATTATTTAGAATGAAACCACCTCTCACTATAATAAATTATGTTGCTGAAAATAATTAATTCGTCTGTTTCAATTAATTGTGAATAGAATAGAATAATGTAACTGAATAGCCTTAAAAAGGTTCTTCGGGTTAGTTTTAGCCTTGAATAAGATAGGAGTTGAAGTGAAGTATCATTAGTTAATGTCCAGGGGGCGTACCACTGCCTGCCAGGGTTGCGGGTTAGTCCGAAAGGGATACCGGGACCTTGGCAACAGGCAACTGAAGGAACACGGGTGGGTTTTAGTCTTTAAAAGTCTGACACGCCCTTCCGCTCCGCCCAGAGCGGGAGAAGTCATTGGATGACTTCCCAACCCCAAAAAAAAAAAAGGCAGTATTCTTTTAATATTACTTCAGTGTAGGAGAGAGATGAAGCTATAGGACGTATAGCAACATCTCTTTCCCCCACGAAGTAAGATTAAAATAATACTGCTGTAAGCGGTGGTGGTACGCCCCCAGGCCTTGTCTATAACGCCAGTATTGTCTCATTGTTACTAAATTATTAGGAAACTGGGGACCCGCCCATGCCTTGCACAGTTTTGACGCTTTCACGAAACATCGAGATTTCTATATACAGTGTGATTCTTTATAATGTGCACATAATTAGAAATGAGTTACTTTGCTTAATTTTATCGTTAGCAAAAATATTTAAAAAAATATAATTTAAAAAAAAATTCCGCTACTGTGATTTTACGTTACACTGGGGTAGTGTAAAAAAAAACAGTGTAACGTAAAATTTAAAAAAAAAAATGTTAAAAAAAACTGTTTTTGTCAGACAGACACGAATACTGTCTATACTTAAAATTATGTATAAATAAATGGCTTAGTTCCGGATCATTTTCAAATGCAACCTTGCCATTATGACCCCGATCAGAAATCGAATAACTTTTAAAAAGAAATTCAGAGTCCATTGCTTCATGTACCTGAAATATTCGTCTTCTCGAGAGCGTAAATCCCGCAATGAATATCGTTGAACTGTCTAAATGGAAGGTATTGCCATTGTAAGTGTGTTACGCAATTGGGCTGCTGCGCTGTATAAATCCAAAGAAAGTTGGCCATACATGTAAATGAGTTTTTTTACTGAATGAAATTAAAACGAGTCTTAGGAAAGTACGAAAAAATATTTAGTATATTTTCTGTACCTCAATATTTTGTCGATCATTTTTGTGTAAAGTAGGCTGTCATTGGCATTTCCAATTGACTTAATGTAAAAAGACATGCCTTAGCAACTCCTGAGTTTATTGAACTCTGGTTCGATGATCTCAAACAAACTGTCAGACCAAAAGATAGATCGATGATATCGCCTTACAAAATACAAATACTAGAGTTTTTAAGTCATTGCCAACCTTACAAAGAAACTGTGAATTTCTCAAGCTTGTACGATTACCGAGGTAAGTATTCCACTCAGAGCACTGATTTCAACGGCAAAATAGACCAACGGCACCGAAACTATTCCACTAACCACACCCAATTACCCATTTTCTATTTTGCTAAGTACCGGGTACTTATTGACCGGCCTACACTGTCCTCCCACACCTATTAATTAACACTGTAATTTAAAAACATTTTAAAAGAAAATTATTATTTTTAAAAGAGTAACCGTGGAGTTTCTTGCCGGCTCTTCTCCATAGAAAAAGACCAATTGGTACCGTGCACCTAGCTACTGACGTTTAATGCGCCAATGTATGGTTTATGAGAAATAAAAAATATTTTGATTTTATCAAAATTTTGTTTCGGTACGGTTAGTGGAACAGCTTAGGTCGCCATTCGGTCCAGTGCCGTTGAAATCAGTGCTCTGAGTGGAATACGTCAGATCCACCCAAATCCCAACTCAACTGCACACAGCAGCAGCAGTTCAAAGCTTTTGAAGTTCTTAAAACTTAGGAATTCTAACACTAGTAGCTACCTCCTATTAAAATAAATAGATATTTTAATAATCAATAGATGGAAATCTTTTGTTCGGAAATTGTTGAAATTGCTAACAAGCTCACTGGGGAACTAATTCAATACCAACCAACATCGAAATATGAACGAATGAATGAATGGTTCTCTTACTGAAGGTACATTTTGATATAGAATAAAATATGAAATGTATCGGTTATTCTGGGAATTCGTTAGTCGATTGCGGGAATTGGATATCCAAACTTCAATATTTTTATACCAACAGTTTCGTTTTCACGAAAATTGGCGTTAAAAAGTAAAACTAGTAAATTCCGTTGAATGAAATAAAGTCTGACAGTCAAAAGATTGGGATAAACTACAGTAACCTTGCTGGAAGAGTAAAAATCATCATCATCGTCATCATTTCAGTCAAAAGACTTCCACTGCTGGACATAGGCCATCCTCAAGCACCGCCACTTCGACCTGTTCTGTGTTTCTCACATCCAGCGGATTCCTGCGGCCTTCACCAGGTCATCGGTCAACCTTGTGGGGGGGCCTTCCATCGCTACGAAATGGAACAGTAAAAATAAAATAATAACATTTTTGAAAATTTATATTTATATCCTTTTATTTTGATTAAACATGTCTTTATTCCACAATTTTCGTTATTGCACCTACCACTGTCTCTGCATCACCCAAAGGTTGACTAGTAGAAAATGTCAATGCATTTGTGTGCTTGAAGTATTAAATAAATAAATAATTACCTATGTATTTCTAAAAACATAATTCCTTGAAGAGTTCGGCAAAGATGAACCTATAGTACGCCCACATTTCGCCAATTATATTTTATTTAGGCCCCATGTAATAGGGGCGAGGCTCTTGTAATCAACCGCACCCAAATCCAGACTCCGGACTGCTACTGAGAAATGCCTGATGGCAAAACCCAATAACACTGCTTGACCTGGGAATCGAACCCGGGACCTTATGCTCAGCAGTAGCGCTTGCGACCACTGAAAACTAAATTATTAAAAGGTAGAGTTATGTAATATGTTACCGTAATGAAAAAAAAGTGCTCAATCAATCATTCAAAGAAAGAAAGAAAGTGAAGGGAAAGGGAAGTGGTCTGAAAGCTGCCAGTCAATTCAAAGTCAGACCGTTTATATACCTACGTTACCTATGTTACTATGCTAAGCTACACACGTAATTATAGGCCATTGATTACATTGATAGTATAGCTTCCGGCAATTGACAATAAACGTCTGGCGTGACATCTTGATTGTCAGATACTAATATCTGTAAACTTAATTAAACACAAGTAGGTATGGAATGTTACCACCATAACTCCACGATACCTGCTGGGGTTGCGAGAAGTCCGAAAGGGATACCGGAGTCCTTGGCAACAGGCAACTGAAGGAACACGAGTGGGTTTTAGTCAGTAGAATTCTGACACGCCCTCGCGCCCCGCCCAGAGCGGGGGCTTGATGAAACCCCCACCATCAAAAAAAAAAGCTCCACGATTACTGATAAATGCTTGCACTAACCCGACAGGTCCACTCAAATCTGAGTGGTTCTTTCCTCAAAAGACCATTTCAGACACTAATCTACATGGTCCTCATATGGCCTGACCAAGATTATGTCTGAACTTTAAAAGAGACTGCGACCTCTGAGTTTGTTTCGGCCTTTCTTCTCAGTGTAGTCAGATAGGAAAAGCCGACCTCATCTTGGTTTTTTATAATATGACGTATAAAAGTGATTCCGATTTCCTATAAAACTGAATAAACAATTTCATTTAGTTTCATGTAATAGAGCAAAATTGATCCTTGTCTATGGCAATAGAGTACATAGTCCGTCGCAATTCATTGCAGTATATAACTGTCTTGGATAGCAAAGGTCATAAAGTAGTAATAAAAACCGGCTAAGTGCGAGTCGAGCTCGCACACGAAGGGTTCCATACGGAATTAAGATCGAGCAAAAAAACGCCAAAAAAACACGGCTCTTGTGTGGTTGTTTTTGTAACTTCTACCAACCGGGTCAGATATGGGCCATGATCTTTGACTAAGACATTTTCCCGGTCCAATAAACAAAATCGAAAAAAAACCTCTATATCCCTAAATTCTCTACCGCATACGCTAAAAGCGTAATAATGTATGTACTCACAAACCGACAATCCGACCTTATGATTACGTATGCAAATCCGGATTTTTTATTGGTTGAGCAATCATTTGACGTGGTGTAGCCGAACGGTTAAAATCACAGGGCTCTTGTTAAAATGTTAGAGAACATTTTAGGATTTCAACATGCTATTTTTTTGTTTTGAAAAATGTTAATTGATTTTCGTTTTACAGAGAACGTATTCTTGCCAATTAATTTGGAAATAATGAGAATTGTTTATGTTTTAACATTGTGAGAGCTGAAACGAAAACGGTCGTTCTCAATGATCTGTGACTCTTGTAGTAGACTACAAACAGGGTGGTTCGTAAATTGTGATTCAGCGTTAAGAGGTCGATGCACCGTTTAAGCATCTATCACGTAGCACAATCTGAACGATTTTTTCAGGACTCAGAAACCTAATTAATAATAAAAATGGGAAAATGTGTTTGTTTGTTCGTTACGCTTTTACGCTAAAACGGCTCAACGGATTTGGATGTGGCACATGGGTAGACCATAACCTGGCTTAGGACATTGGATACTTACTTTTTATCCCAAGATTCCCATGGGGTCGAGACCTATGCGGGTGAAAACGTGGGGCGCCTCTAGTACTAGTATAATAACATTTTTACACAATAACAACAATACAACAATAAATGAAAACACTGGCAATACTAATACATAAGAGTATTTTGGAACTATCAAATAAATCCTAACATCGAAATTAAAAAAGTCATTTTTTCAAACAAACTAAATAGTAGTGATGGGCCGACTATGGGGTTTGCCGATCTTTGACTAGCTATCGTAACTAAACTATTGGATATATTTGATTAATTTTTTGTATGTAGACCGAGAACGTCATTAGATATACGGAGTTTCATTTATTGTTGTATCGTCGTCTCCACCTTGTATATTACTCTTTGCTTTAATAATTTGGCTGTAATTTCTGTTTATTTTGTGTGTTTGTGTTTATGGTTGGGTTGGCGTGCTTTTAGTATAATTTAAACTTCAGCATTTCTCTTCTTTTCGTGTGGTTAGTGACTAGCCTGGTGTCAGAATTTTAAACCAACTCTGACTTGGCTTCACATGCCGTCAAGAAATATCTCTCTGGCATGCCGGTTCCCTCACGATGTTTTCCAATGTTTTTTCATATGTTTTGAGTACTAATTAATTACGGTACCGAGTTTTATTAATATTTATAACGATCATTATTTGATAAACTCGCGATCACACCTAATGGTAAGTTATGATGCAGTTTACGATGTGCACGCTTCCCTAGAAGTTACTTAGTCAGTCGAGACTTAAAGACTTGATTATTATTGTTTGAAGCTTAATAATTGATTAAGGTGACAAGTTGTTTGCTGTCAAAATTGTTTTGATTAATACAATATCAATAAAGTTTGACCACGAGAAAATTATTCTTTGTGGTCAAATCAGTTGGACCAAATAGTTTGACTACGGCGAAGGACACAAAATATCAGTTTTTGCTGAGTTTTTGTCTCTCTATCGAATATCACCTAATCAAACTCAAAGCATTTATTTCAATTAAACCATTTACAGGCACTTTTGAACTGTCAAGGATTCGGTCAGTCAGAAATATGAAGCTAGTGGCCCATTCCAAAGCGTAGTAGGTACCTATGGAGAAGAACGGGCATTAAACTCCACGGACACTCTTAAAATCAAAGTATTGTTACAATATATTGGTTACATTATTATAATTTTCTTAATGCTATTATTATTCTTCCATAACCAATCATTAAACCAGCAAACGTCACTTCAAAGTAAATAAAATGTTATATCCACCAAAATCTTTTTACAGATAACTTCATCCAACCGGAAGA
The DNA here is from genome assembly GCA_947363905.1 of Lithophane semibrunnea. Lineage (NCBI taxonomy): Eukaryota > Metazoa > Arthropoda > Insecta > Lepidoptera > Noctuidae > Lithophane > Lithophane semibrunnea. The sequence goes on along the minus strand of OX376206.1, from coordinate 2,862,491 downwards.
ATAAATCTTTCGAACCCATATTTCATATCCAAATCATCGTTTAAAAGGAAAAACGCTTTGAAAATTCAGTAAAACACATATATCTTGTTGGGAAAGCATTTTCTGGATTAAAGAAGTGTATTCAGTGTATTAGGGTTCCTTACTCAAAGGGTTCGCATTGCTCGCAAAACAGATGGCCAATGGGGCCGAAAGGTTCTGGAGTGGCGACCGCGTACCGGAAGACGTAGCGTTGGAAGGCCCCCCACAAGGTGAACCGATGACCTGGTGAAGGCCGCGGGAATCCGCTGGATGCGAGAAGCACAGAACCGATCGAAGTGGCGGTGCTTGGGGGAGGCCTATGTCCACCAGTGGACGTCTTTCGGCTGAAATGGTGATGATGATGATGACTCAAAGTGTGCCAACGGCACCCTATTACTAAGGCTTCGCTGTCCGTCCATCTGACGTCTGACTGTATCTTTAGAAACGTCACTTGAAATGTTCACAGAGTGAGTACACTGCCGTGTGGCCGCAATAATAGCAAAAATAATAAAAATTTAATTAAATTAAAAATTACAAGGAAAGTGTATGTTTCGGCATTTTTTTTTTTCCTAAGTTTTTTTTTAGTCTGCCGTGTACGTTGCTACGGGACCCTTCATGTGCGAGTTAGATTCGCACTTGGCCGCTTTTTTACGACTTTCTGCGTAGTTAAAACGGCCCGAAATGAAAGATCTATTATGGAACGATAAAATTTCGATTGGAAAGCGGGAAATGCAATCGGGTTTATATGAGATGTTGGAATAAAATGGTTTTTATATGAATTGAACGATTTTTTCAGGATTAAGAGTTTTGGCTGAATTTGCCGTTTGTCATGTTTAGCTGAAGTGAAACTGGAAGAGATATTTTTATTTTATTTTAGTGTGTGAGCATCCTTCTTTGTACCTTCTCATCATCTGCCTAGCCTTTTGCCTAACTATGTTGGGGTCGGCTTCCAGTCTAACCGGATGCAGCTAAATACCAGTATTTTGCATATAGCGATTGCCTTACTGACCTCTACAACCCAGTCACAGGATAACCTAGGGGTATCACCTTATCACCCTAGGTTACCTTCCTGGTTAGTTTACTTTGTCTGTTTTTTTTTAAGATGATGGATAATACACATGGGAATAACCTTTTGCGAATAGCGACATTTACAGTATTTAGTTCCAAAGAATTAATAAATTACCTACCATTAATATTAATTGTTTTTATTGTGTAAGAAAAATCGCAGCTTATCATGCATAATGATATCTAATAAGAATACGAATTTAATAATTAATCATTCAAATCATTAGCAACAAAACATGAAACACCCTTCTCAAATTAAATAATTTACCGAGCATAATCTATTCAGAATCAATCCAGTGGTTTCCGAGCTCACCCCACACAAAGACACATATATTATAAGGCATGTTAGAATCTGTTAGCATCTCAGAACAATGTTTGCTCGTAAGGTTTGCACAATTTCGTGGTTTCATTTCGGCATCCTTTTGATCTCAATCGTCCAAGATTTAATAAGGGAAGGAACTTGAAATTGTATTTTGAGTGTGTGGAACGCAATATGTTAATTTGTAAGTACTGCTTGTGTTCAATAATAATATTAATGGCTATTACCTCGGATTTAAACATAACTGGCGAAATATGGGTGCAATTTCGATTTGTTCCCTTCACGTCGAGTCACCGCCATGTCTTTTTTTTATTTTAGCCTATACTGTCCCACTGCTGAGCAAAGGCCTCCCCCAAATCCTTCCAACCACCCTTTTCCAGGGCCACCTCGATCCAACCTTTGCGGTACGCGTCTAGATCGTCTCGCCATCTCTTCCTGGGCCGGCTTCGGCGGCGCCGTCCATCCTCAGGCACCCACCGTGTGGAGACTGTAGCCCAGCGGTCGCTATGCATGCGGCTGACATGATCCGCCTAATCCTATTTTAGCTTGGCAGCCTTTTTGCCTACGTCTAGGATCCCCGTTTTGGAGCGCAACGTGGTGTTTCGTATTCTGTCAGTTCGGTTTACGCCCAGAATGCTGCGCTCCATCTACTTGTTCTTTTGTGTCATGTTTGAAAAATTCTTCCTGGTGCTAATTAAAGCTTAATCTTTAATATAGAAAAAAAATCAGCAAGAGATTTGTAACTTCCCTGTACTAATCAGTCCAAGCGAAAACATTCAATAAAAAAATTTTTGCAACAGAAAATCAAAGTTCCTACAAATTCCTCTCAAAATATTTTTGCTAACCCTTTTTGATACATGCATAAAGTATAAATATTTATAGATATAAATGGTGTAGTTAATTCATTTAACACATCCGTGTACGAGAATATTAGTCTTGCACCAGAGAGCCCCTGGCTATTTTCATAACACATAGAGTTAGGAAGGCGTAGAGTCCTCAGTTCTGGATCTTTGCCCCCTTAACGACTTGTACGGGTTGTCAGAATCCCGAAAGTCTGACAACCAGTCTAACGAAAGGGTATCGTATAGCACAGTAACTGGGTTGTGGAGGTCAGATGGGTAGTCGCTCCATGTAAAATACTGGTATTCGCTGCATCTGGTTAGACTGGGAGCCAACCTCAACATAGTTGGGACAAGGCAAGGCAGATGATGATTAAAATAACATAACACATACATAACATCAGGTTTTTTTTTTTTTTTACTGTGGTAAATCGTCAAATTGCTTTTCCCGCTCTGGGCGGAGCGGGAGGGCGTGTCAGACTTTTACTTACTAAAACCCACCCGTGTCCTTCAGTTGCCTATTGCCAAGTTCCCGGTATCCGTTTCGGACTTTCCCGCAACCCTGGCAGGATAACATTACGCCTATAATCCATTTCACTGTCCATATAATATTTCCCCTGTCCATATTATAATATTTCCCCGTCGTCAAAGATGGTTTTGCGGCCATCATACGAAAAAGAAGCGCTTCTCTGCTTGTTCGTCTTCGTCGCGGTACCAACACTATTTCGAGTTTATTCGCAGATAGATGGGAGTATCCAACATTGGATGAAACTCCACACGAAATAAAACTTGTATGTCTACTCACACTCGCATTTTAAGACCATTGTTACAAACACTATGGGCGTAGCCTGAAATAAATGCTATAATAGTAAAATGGCTTAATTGCCAAGAGCCTCGACAGACACCTATGGAGGCTCTCGTTGGGCAGGCGGATTAAGGGCTTGTTTCAGAAAGCAGTACTCCTGGATACGGCTCGCATTGTTAGGAGGTTCCTCTCCCTGGAGCCCTGACCGCCGTAGCTTGGACCCTATTCCCGATACCGATGCGATGGGCGACTATTTTTTTTATATTTGAATAATATAAATGTTTTTATATTATTTTTATTCTAATATTTTAATATAATATAATTTTATTAATATGTATAGAAATGAAATAAAGAAAAAAAACAAATTTCTCCTGTCCATTATAATATTTCCCCTGTCTATTCCCTACTAGGTCTATGTCCGGCTATCTGGGTAGCAATTTGCCAGCGGCGACCGCGGCCCGCCCTTTGACAAGTAAATTGCGACTTAGACTTGCAGATTAAACGCAGATTACATTTGTTGGCTGGATATAAGCTGGACGTTTTCAGTTTTTTAGGGAACAGTTTTTTTGAGGTGTGAATTTTTTAATGGGTAGAATTTGCTCTAGTTTAATATAAAAACGTCTACTCTTTGCAGAACAAAGTTAGCTTAAAGAGTCTTTCAAGGCTTTCTGTAACCTACTGATTAGTAAACTAGCTGTTGCTCGTAACTTCGTCTGCGAACCGGGATGAAAAGTCAAGGTCAAGGACTACCCATGTGCTAAATTTCATTCAAATCCGATCAACTGTTTTGGCGTGAAAGTGTAACAAAATCATAAACACTTTCGCATTTTTAATATTATTTAGGATTTAAAAGTTTGGATGTTTGTGAGTTTGAATGTGTGTTAATCATTCACGCCTTAACCGCTAAATTGATTTGGATGGGCACGCAGGAAGACCATGACCTTGGATAATAGACCATGACCTTGGATTACCCAAGGTCATGGTCAAGGTCAAGGTATATTATCCAAGGCAAAGCATATTTATTAACGTTGCATATTTTTTTATTTTTCGATTCCTATCGCACGAGTCCGGAGCTGCGGGGAAAAGCTAGCTACCAATCGGGCAAAGCAATTGTACATACGGCCACATATCAAGCTATACATGTTCAGTATAAGCTGATCTCGCATTTTATATCATTTCCGGGCAGTGCGAGGTCAGGTTATACTGGAAATGTATCGCTTGATAATGTAGCCGTGTGTATTACCATAGTAATTATAGGAGGAGTTTATGCCCTGCATTGCAAAAGGCGTTATAATAATCTGATTCTCTTCTGATGACCCTAACACAGTTCCAAATCTTCTGAAACATAAAATTGAAATATCAACGTTCCTTCCAGAAGAGTTATTAATGGAACTTTTCAAAGAAAAAACCGGTTTATTGATTGAAGGAACACAAGGTCATTATGAGTCGACGTTTTTGCCCGCCCTTTAATATCCTGGTCTTAATACCCGGTTCTGAGCACCCGGTTTTTATGAAAGACTTTGCTAATCGAGTGTTTATATATTACTTATATCGTTACACTGCTTTTCTTTGAATGGGATGAAGATTTATAGATGGAATCGTCTTTTGTTTGTGGTTTCAGAAGGTCAATTTATACTAATTAACGTGGAAAGTGAAAAACATGAGACCGGAATGCGATGACATTGTCGCATTGCCACGTGACGCGCTAACTAATTAATAAATTAAATTATTTGTAAATTTTATTCTAATTGTGATTTTAATGTTAATTTAATTTAATTTAAATTTTGATTATATTTTATTTCATTATAATTGTGACTTATTTTTAATTTTATTTAATTGTAATTTTGTTTTTAATTTGATTTTCATTTAATGTTATTTGTAAATATATGCCCATTCTATGAGTGTAATGCTACTCGAAATAAATTATTTGAATTTTAATTGTGAATAGACCAAAAAATGGTATTCTGCTAATCTTAAAATTGATGAATGAAAAATAAAAAATTAATGATTTTAGACCATCAGGGTCTAAAAATCAAGGTCATATTACAAAATGAAGTTTTTCTTTTGACATTATTTGAAATCATCGAGACAGTTGTTATATTAAATTATTCGGATAAAAGTACAGTTCTTGTATAAAACTAACACCTTAGTCTGGTACTAAGCTGTCAGATTTGTATTAAAAACTTCACTGCAGGCAGACCTGGATGAGACTCGCACAGACCAGGGAAGCATGGCACAAAAGAGAGGTGTATACTCTGCAGTGGATGGAACAAGGCTGCTGATGATGATGATGAAAGCATGTTACTCTTGCTGACGGTAAGTAATGGGTAGCTCGCCGTCCGATAAGGGCCAGGTCCAGGTCGACGGCGCGTTGTGTTCCACGCGCGCCTCAAAGAGATGTCAGCACAACTGACGGGGTCTAGGGCCGATGCCTACCAGAGTCGCGGGAATGTCCGAAAGGGTTACCGTGGCCCCTGGCAACACACAGGCAACTGAAGGAACACGGGTGGGTTTTAGTCAGTAAGAGTCCGACACGCCCTGCCGCTCAGCCCAGAGTGGGAGAAGTTATTTGATAATTTCCTACCCAAAAAAAAGGTTACTCTTGCTCTCAAAGGTAAAAATATCATCCATTTCAGTAACAGAGAAAATGTCATCAATTCACCTACAAATTGTCCCAATAAATGAATCCAATTCATTAATATTACTACAGATAAAGTCAGCTCGGCCTGTGGGTGACAACAGGTTGTAAAATAACATCACATTTGCGGTATCAAGGGGTTTAACTGACCACAGAGTTAACAGACTGATATGAGATTGAAATCAAATACCCAACCCTTTTGCGTAGTTTTCGCCTATAAATTGTATCAATATGCCTAGCCTTTTCCCAACTATGTTAGGGTCGACTTCGTCTAACCGGATGCAGCTGAATACCAGTATTTTACAAGGAGCGACTGCTTATCTGACCTCCACAACCTAGTTAATGGGTAATACGATACCCTGGTGAGACTGTTTGTCGGACTTTCGGGCTTCTGACGACCCGTAACGACTGTCAAAGATCCACGAATGACAGCCGGAACCAACAGCTTAACGTGCTTTCCGAAGCACGGAGGAGTCTCGGTATGTAAAGATCTCATCAACGGACCAACCCCAGCAATCGACCCGTGCGGCTGTTATTACTTAGCCACGAGCTCCTCAACATAATAATAATATATTTACAGATTTGTTACTCAATATAAAAAGCTTTATATATCCATCATTTTTTTCAGTAGACAATTCAAGTTGATATATTCTATCTAAACCACAAATATTTCCTCATATCTAACAAAAACCAAAACTTTCACAATATAGATAAGTAAGACGCAACGAAAACGAAAACCAAGTTCCGAGAAACGACCATTGAAAGACGAGCTTCTTCATATCAGGACACAATATTATTGTGTGTCGCAGATGTTCGCCGCATTATCTTGGTTATGAGTGAAATGTACCGACCCGAGACACAGTGCCACCTAATTGGAAAACTTGAAAAGGTGCGAGCTACCGCTAACAATCGAATTTTCTCTCGTCGGGCATGTTGTGTTTGTGTAAATGTTTTGGGAAGGTACTTTTGAGTTTGTTGTGTGATATGCTGTTGATAATAATAATAATATGAAGTACAAAACCCGGGCGTCAAAATTACATCTTCAAATTCAAATATTTTATTTCAGATAATCATCCATATATTATGTTAGTAGTAGTGTAACTTGGCCTACTGTTAGTATTTTTAAATTAATAATAATAAACAACTAGATTATACATACACAACATACTAAATACATACACAAACATATTACACACACACACGCACAACACTCACACACACACATACACATATTACTTACATACATATTATCAAGCTTTAGAGAAAAAAATTGTCACATCAATACTGTCAGCAACAAAACTAGAATAACATTTTAGTTTCTTAATATTGAACAAAATAATAAGTTGAAACTGGTGTATTCTTAGCTATTACATGAAATGAAAAACATGAAACCAAAAACGGTGCATGTTGTGTTAGCCTGTAAGTAATTGTTACACTTATTCTTGTAGCTACCATTAAGCAAATAATTTTAAATGTATTGTGTAAACAATTGTTGGCTAACCTAAATAAATAAATAAATGCTGAAAAGTCTTGTACTGAATAATTTTGGGTCTGCAATAGATCGTTACACGATCGAGAACGTGACACATGTTATGTTTTTAATTTGTAAATCTTGAATGGCATGGATTAATTATTAAAGTGTTATAATTTTTTTCATAAATTGTTAATTAACTATACTACCGAATTGGGCACTGTATTGGTAGCGTTTGTTTGTAAATAAATAAATAAATCTTATGTAAAAGTAAAAGTGTTCATCTATAGTTCTGTTAATCACTGACACTTTTTCACGTGACTAAGTATGGTGAGGGTATCTAGCGATTTAAATCTTTGGGCAAGCGGTGTAGGAAAACACACAAACTTACTTCATAAATTACGTTTCAGTGATGTCAGTGACGGCCACCGCTCTTCTACGAAAACGGAGCTTTACTAGAACTAGATATGACATATTTACGGTCCTACACGGCTAATCATCATCATTTCAGCTGAAAGACATCCACTGCTGTACATAGGCTATGTCCAGCAGTGGCGACACTTGGCGATGCATACGGAATCCCAAGCGTCGCCACATCAACCAGTCCTATGCTTCGTGCATGGATCGGACTCCCGCGGCCTTCATTAGGGGTTCTCAAAACGATTAATAAATTGCAATAATTGATCAATTGCTATCAGTTTCAATTTTAGTAATAATATTGTCAATTATATCGCGCACTGGATCACAAAGGCCAACTAGCCGCACACTATACACTACCACTAGACGGCCACGACTAGCCGGAGTCGTAGCCGTCTAGTGCGCGAGATCCCTAACTATAGATCTGGACATAACTCCACTTCTACAAAAAAAAAACTTATTTCTTTAACTTCATCATACCCATGGAATAGATTACCATACAAACAAAACTTCAAGATTCATACAAAAGCCGAGACCGCAATCATACTTCATAAAAACTCTGGCCAAGTCTGCATTTCATACTCTTTGAGACGGTGCGCTGGAATTTCGAATAATTTATTTTTATACCAAAGTCTGGTCTGAACTTGGTGAGTTTATTCGAGTCGACCATTCACTCGAAAACTTTTGGTCAAACGGGGTATGATAAATAAACAAAAAAATACGATTTCTTGAACTACTTGTTTGTTCTTTGACTTGGGTTTTGAAAGAAATAAAATATGCAGGAGTAGAAGATTTAATGGCGAACTTGAAGACTGGCTCATTGACTATTTTAGCTTGTTTGCACTAGCTTTTTTGCAGTTTATTCTTGCTGATTTACTTGGTAACTTGAGGAACTAATCAAGGCTTTGGCTCCTGGCCTGCAACTTGACGAACTACTGGTATTTCATAAAATGTCTTTCGAATTCGTGACCCATTTTGAAATCAGCCAGTCCATCTAAGAACACAGAAGTGGAATAAAAAGTTTTAAATTGAAAAACAGTGTCTTTTTTAATTTTATTAATTAACATTTATTGTAAGGTAGGCTCTGGCTAAGTAATAACAGCCACTCGGATCGATCCATCAGGTTAAGCTACCCTTGCCGCGGTTGGTCCGTGGATGGGTGACCATCTTTCTATACTGAGATTCATCCGTTCCTCAGAAAGCACGTTAAGCCGTTGGTACCGGCTGTCATACGTGGATCTTTGACAGTCTTTACGGGTCGTCAGAAGCCCGAAAGTCTGACAAGCAGTCACACCAAGGGGTATCGTATTACCCAGTTACTGGGTTGTGGAGGTCAGATAGGCAGTCACTCCATGTAAAGTATTGGTATTCAGCTGCATCCGGTTAGACTGGAAGCTGACCCTAACATAGTTGGGAAAAGGCTAGGCAGATGAATTTATTATAGTGAGAGATGGTTTCATTGCGTTAAAAGTGAGGAGCTCGTGGCTAAATAATAACACCCATACGGCTCGACCGAAGTTTAAGTTACGGTTGCTGCGGTCGGTTCGTGGATGGGTGACCATCCATTACAAATCGAGACCCTTCCGTACCTACCTGATTGTAAGATAGGCTGTCTTCAGTCATGTTCGTATTTGATTTCCATATATTTCGGTTAGCCAGTGACAAAACCATTTCTATGACCTACCAATATTTTTACACGCCTTCATTAATCAAAGTAACACTTAATTCTATAAAAAACCGCTTCCCAACACTATTGATTTTAAAAAAAGTATCGATAAATCAACTCGATTAAAAACAGGAATCGAATGGAATGAAGAAATCCTTGATAAGATTGATGTTCAGATTCCGAATGGTTCATTATCGTGACCGGGTGCGGACTGACGTAACTGATGGCGCATTCTGCTTCGGGATCTTCCGGGTATCTTGATTGTTAAGTTCAATATTAGTTATTTTTCAGGACGAGGGACCTCTCCCCTTAATCGATAGAATACTCTCTAATAACTCTTTTGAAAGTTGTCCTCTAAACCCCACTTTGAATACGAATGGTTTTGATTTGCGATTGTTTTATTTTAAAAACAAGTGAGTTCGTTTTCGAATTGTGTACGATCACATGAACACAGTTTAAAGATGACCAGTACCACTATGTCCTTTGATTTGTAATACTAATAATTATGTTTTTTTTTTTTTGAGTTTGGAAAACTCAAAAAAAAAAATGCGATAATTATGCGATAAGCTAGACAAATTCGTATACGCTATAAAACGTCTGCGATCAACAGTGTCCGCAGACGCAGCAATCACTGCACGGATACGTATCGTCTGTGCTATCTTACGGTCTGATACTATGGGGCAATTCAGTTGAACTTTTAATGGCATTTAGGGTACAAAAGAAGTGTGTTAGGGCAATATCTGGCGTCTGGTTTTTGGACAGCTGTAAACCTTTATTTAAAAAACTTCACATATTACCTTTACCCCGCATGTACATCAAAGAACTATGCATGCTAGTAAAACAAAATCCGCACTATTTTCGCTTGCAATCAGAAATCAGTCATAAAAAGGCTACTGCTAAAGATAAATATAAATACGAATTAAATGTACCTCAATGTAGATTGCAAATATTTAGGAGGAATGTATACGTTAATGCCATTCAGGTGTACAACAAGTTACCTAATTCATTTAAGAAACTTCCCATCCCTATGTTCAAGAGAAAGCTGACCAGTTGGTTATTGGATAACTGCTTCTATGATATTCGCGAATACTTGGAATATTGCAAAAATCCAAGATGATATGAACTTAATTTTGACATTTTAAAGTAACGATTACCTAATTACATTTTATAATAATACCTACTAATTCTTGTTGGACATATTGTAAATCACAATTGTCGAGAATGACAAGTGAATATTTGTACACCATATATTTTGTGGTAGAATGTAATAACTAACAAAAATACTAACACCATACTATGTAAAACTACATTCTTACAAATAAATAAAAATAAAATAAAATAAAATAAAAATAAATACGTGCAATCTCGTTCACAATTTGAATTTACCTGACAGTTCAATTTACCCCAATAAAGCTCCCTAGAAATAAAAGATAGATCCATTTAAGGCTCCTGGTTTAGACTTAAAACGGTTTTAAAGCTGTAATAAATTCTTGCAAGGGTTCAGGAAACATTTAGGGGTTGTTTGTTGTAATTTCTGAATGCAGCAAGAGATAGAAAGAAAGAAAAATATTTTATTTGGTACAGATAGCTAGGAACGAGTTCTAAATTGCTACACTACCTGTGTCCTATTTAAAAGTAATATCGACCACGCGTTCTTTTCCAATGAACAAAAACTGGCGTATGAACGTGAGGACCGCGTATTTGCGCATTAAATGCATGGTTTAAAAAAATGCAATTCAAGCCAAAGTTAAAAATATTTTTAACTAGATCCACACATCGTTCGGGTTCTGAAAAATCTGAAATAGTAAAAAATTACTAGAAAAATAATTAAAACTTGTTTTTGACCGTTACCTCCAGTTCAGTTTATTATATTTCTGAATTCATATGATTTTTTTTAACACTTTTAGGCTGATTTTAAACTGGTCATGATTTAGGATGGAAATAAAATTTGGCGAGCTCGTTAGGATAAGGCTAGTGGGCCTCGAGTAGATTACGGTCCACTCTTTCTCACAGAGGTTGGCCTGAGGCCGTCTTTGTAGGCCTAGGTAATATGTAAGCGGACGACAGTGGCAGATAGAAAAGTACCAAAGGACAAAGTTTACGGCTACAATCAATCAATTAATCAGCTCTGCCTATCGCAGTCCACTGCTGGACTTAGGCTTCACCCAGGCTGCAACATCCCAGCCTTCCACAACTTTTTAAGGACGTCAGTCCATCTAACTGTGGGGCGTCCTACACTATGTTTACCGATACAAACATGTTCTAAGTTCATGTAAGTGCATTGAATGACGATTTCGAAATAGTCATTCAATGCACTTACATGAACTTAAGGAGTTGTATTGCTGATTCTAATGGTTATAATTCTGTAAATCCATATTTGTTATTGTCGCAAATAATATTTAGATCAACATAGTACCTGCAGGCGTAGCATGGCGCTTTCTATCTCTACGAAGAATAGACATAGCTTTTTCTATACAAAGTGACAGTTCATTTCTTCATTTTTGACATCCACCGTAGAAATATTTCTACAATCTGTCTACGTCTTTTTGTAGGTAGACTATTTCGGAAGAAAGTTTTCTATCCTTATTGTCAAAATCACACTGACAACCGATAAATCCTATGACAAAACAAAGAATTCTGAGTCGAATTATAAATAAGAGTGAATTTCGTAAAAAGTGCAGTTGACTCTTTCTACTTTGCTGCCGTCTCGTACTGTCTACTGTCTACAAGAAACGTCATTTTTGTCTACTCTTCCGTCGACAAAACGATGCTCATGCTAAGCCTGCAGATACTGACCAGCAAATTGAAAAAATGGTAAGCAAATTTGAATTTCACGGACTACCTTAGCGCATCCACCTTATGTCAAAATATTGGTAGCATTAATATTTAGGTTAGAAATAAATATATAGAATACTCTTTATTATGTACACCAAAAAAATACAGACATAAAATGTAGAAATTTCACAAAGGGTGGTTTCCCCTCCGGGGCCCGTTTCCACCCTGTATGAGGGCGAAAAGTTTCAAAAACAGAATTCATTTCTCAGTGCGCTGTTTTCAACATGAATCAACGGTCGAACCTCAGTTTTCCGTTGTTTTACCGTCAGCCATATTCGATTTATGAACACAACAACATGATTGTAGAACGTGCGAAAAGCGTGACTTTTTTATTTTTGAAGTAACTTTTGCATGTTTTTTGTGTTCTTTGCTTTTTTAGGGTTTCGTACCCAGGGTCCGCTCGTTGTCCGTCCGTCCGTTTGTCACGGGCTGTATATTTTGGAACGTTATAGGACTCTTGAAATTTAATTTTTACATTGTGTACTACTATTTATTTATTTATTTTATTAGTTTGGAACAACAAACAGCTACATTATGGGATATTACAACATGATAACATAAATAACTTAAATAATAATATAGCCTAAATAATAATATAGCCCACGCGCTGTTCACAGATTACCATTAATGACTAAACTTTAATATTGCTAGGAAATAAGCTGTTCATACAATAAAACACATTATAAAAATAAAAAGAGGAAAAGTAGAGAGTTATACCTACTAATTATGAAATTACAAAATCAGTGTCTCATACAAAAGTCTGCGAAACTTTAGCATGGAGCACGTAAATATGTCCAAGTGGTCGAATTCTGCATTGTATGATGCTGCCATTCGCCGAATTGACTATGGCCGGTCTAACAATAAATAATAAAAAGCGACTCGCGCTTGACCATTTATTTGGGTTACTTAGCATTAGTGTATCCAAAGGATGTGAAAAGATTTTACTAAGCTTACGCCGTCTGTCTGTTTATCTGTCACTGGACTGTAACTTTTCAACCATTACAGGTAGCCAGTTTAAATTACAGAACACGTGTTAGTATGCGCTCTCCATCAATCTGCCTAGCCTTTTGCCAACTATGTTGAAGTCGGCTTCCAGTCTAACTGGATGCAGCTGAATACCAGAATTTTAAATGGAGCGCCTGCCTATCTCCACAACTTAGTAACTCATCCATCCACAGACCAACACCGGCAAGGGTAGCTTAACCTGACGGATCGACCCGTGCGGCTATTATTACTTAGCCACAAGCTCCTCTGTTACTATGGGCACTATCATAGCAAATAAACATACAATCTAATTATTTGCTCTGACTAAGACATTTTCGTTTTGGTGATACGGAACCCTTAGTGCAGTCAGAATCGAACTTGGCCTGTTTTTTAAGTAAAAACTATTGCAGTTTTTTAGGTGTTGTTGTCACCTTGTTGACATACGACCGTGGAGTTCATTGATTTTAAATATTCATAGTATACAAGCAATAAAACGATTGGTACCCGTTTTAATGGATATTTGGTGGATTGGTCAAAAATTGATTTTTTAGTTTCGTAGGTGGATTGAATTCGGGTGTGTTTAATATTTTCGAATAATAATTAATGTAATGTAATAGTGGTTTTCCAAATAAATCGTTTACTTTAGAAACAATTTGTTTTTCAGGTCGTGTATTTTTACAAAAATATCGTTTTCGGAAATGGGTTTTAAGGCTCTTACATACTGGGGCGATTAGTCTTGCGACGTGACTTTTAACAAAACAATTCCTGAGAAAACTTCACGGCGAATAATGCGGCGGCGTCTCGACGCGCCAGTATGTAAGAGCCTTTACTATACCTCCCACGTAAGTATTTATACAAAATACAATAGGAACAGATTTTTCACCAAATAATTTGTAGTTGGATTTAGTATCTCTACCAAACAATAATAATATTTTACTAAAAATAGAAAAAATCCAATTGTCCTCACATAAAATGCCAAAATAACGTTGAAATAAACGAAAATCGTTGCCTAACATAATTATATTTAATTTCTCCTTCCCAAATGTTTAAGAAAACGGCTCGACGATACGACGTGCTCTTAGTAACCCAATTTATTTGACATCATTAAGAATAAATAGCTCATTAATAATCCCCACGAAATCTATTAAATAAATTACTGAGACAATTTGTTAGCGCAAACAGATTTCGTTTACAATGAACATTAATTTTACTGTTTACAGTGTTCATAACACCATTAAAATGGTTTTGAGTTTGTGGATAAGATTATGGTATTTGTCCGCCATTTTGTATAACGATACCAATTCATCTTCGTTATGTCGGCACAGTTATAATAATACTAGCTTCCGTCCGCTACTTCGCCCGCGTGGTATGTCGATAAAAAGTAGCCTATGTCCTTTCACAGGCTCTAGCTAGACTATCTGTGTACCAAATTTCATTTAAATCGGTTCAGTAGTTTTGGCGTGAAAGTACGACAGACACACAGACAGAGTTACTTTCGCAAATAAAATATTAGTAAGGATTATTGTCATTGACATATTTCAGGGTACCTGGGGTCCCGGACCTTTAGAAGGTGTACGAAGCCAACTCGCAGAGGCCCCTTAGACAATTTTAAGTGTTGAGGCACCAACCGATGATTTTCATAGACCCTGTTTGTTCTATGCAAGTGCACCTAAGGACAACCCCCGGTTGCTGCAAGACTATTGCAGAAAATGGAAACAAAACATATTGGGCTATGGGTTTGGGTTTTATCTAACCTAACGTAACATCAATAGGTATTATAATAGCATTGATAGCGTTAGCGATAAACGTTGGTAGTTTGTTCGTTTTCGTGTAGTTAGGGAGTAGCCTGGTATCAGAGTTTTAAAGCTGCTACTGAAAAATTCCTAATTGGAAAAGCATACATCAAGATCGAACCTAGAAACCCAAGCAATTAACAATAATAAATCTTTATACAATTTGCTTCCTCAAATAATTATTCCAGAAAAAAAATGCTCTGGCAACAAAATCAAGGCTGAAAGCCTAATGTACCTTAGTAGTACCTTATAATAGAACCTTAAGCAGGGTAGAGAGGGGGGCTAAAGAAAAAAGGTTTCCCTTGTTATTCAAATCAGTGACAAACTCTCGGCGAAGTGAGCAAAGATCCGAGCTTTTGCACTCGTAAGTTCGCAACTTTTTTTCAACTGTATTTTCAATATTTCGTTTATCTACTGTCATTACAGAGGGCAATACTTCTTAACTTTGCTGTCGGTAAAGTTCGCTGATTTTGAACATAATTTTTGAAATGGGTAAGTTGTTGTGTTTTATTCTTAGAATATTATAAGTGATCAGGGTGGGTGTTCACTCATACTTAGTGTTGCCATGCCGATCGCCGTCATTCCTCGTTCTGACAGTCAAACGGTTTGTCTTGTTTGAGACCTTCTTGGGGACTTGGTGATTGTCATTTTTTTCGCACCGATCTCGGGCGAGCCCCCAATTTGTGACATAAGGTGTTTAGTGAAACGATTTGTCTTGTTTGAAGTCTTTCTTTTGTTTTTATTAATGTCATCGACCGTCATATTTATATACTTATTATTCTTGACTTGCCTTCATTCGTCGTCTGTCACTCATACTTCCACTTAGTGTTGCCATGCCGACCGCCGTCATTCCTCATTCTGACAATGTTGCCATTCTTTCAACCTCATATTCCCTCTCTAGAACGTATTCGTAATGTAACTGTAAAGTGGAGGGTGTGAATACAGATGTGAAATTCGATCATTTGTTCCTGAATGATATATCCATAACAGTTTTTTTGTAACCCTAACATCCTTGAAAAGAGCCAATATCTAATGATATCTGAAGGCAAATGCTCGTAAATAAAAAACATTCACATTCAAGTCGCAATCTGTCAAACTTGTCAAAAATGATGGTAAATTGATTGTATTTTTGACAGATTGCGAATGAGATGCAAATGCGAACGTTCTTAAAACAACGGGAATTGCACCTATGATTGGTTCAACCTCAAATTTATAACTAACTAACCAAACGTTCCCGAATCCCGGAACTTAAAATCATACACCAACTTAAATCCACCACTAAAAATCATTAATTTCCCTTCTGTTAAAAGGAATTCACAATCAAAATTAAACTGAAAAAAGGGTCTTTTAATCCGCAAGAGACCACAAAGTTGATCAACGAACCCTTTCAAGTCGGAAAAAAAATGGTCGCCTATCGTCCTTGACTGGTTTCGGCAGTGGGTGTCAGATAAGGCAATCGATACTGTTATTTTTGGGGCCCAGACAAAAGGGATGAAAGTTTTCCTTACCCTTCTGAAGGTCCGCTGTCGATCTGAAACAAATATAGATCAAATATTAGTATAAGAAAGTTATGGCGAAGTGTGAAATTGGTCCTTTTGGGTTGAGTTAGTATTATGATTAGTATTGTTTACTCTTATGCCGAGATCCGACGATCCGCGATTTTGCGGACGGACACGCACGGCAGACTGCCACGCACCGCGCACCGAGGAACTTCCAATGTCTGCGATACCCAGTGCGTACACCTTCCCACGGTGCGTCGTGCGGGCTCGTCTGTGTACTGTCCGTGGCGCACCGTCGGAGCACGTCATTGTCTGACACGCCCTCCCGCTCCGCCCAGAGCGGGAGAAGTCATTGGATGATTTCCCACCCCCTCAAAAGGCAGTTGTCCCATCGCCGGCGATTAGCGAGTAGAGCTACCAACTGAAAATGAGTTGGCGAGCAGCGAGTATGTAGTTCCGATAGTTTTGTCGCTGGGCGATCAGCGAGTGTCCGAGTGTGACGGCCGATTACTCGCACCATTCACTCGACCGTTGGTTGGTCTCTCGGCGTAGATTCTGACCGCCAAGCAAGCATCGCTGAGCAAGTATCGCTAAGCGAGTATTATCTTTGATAGCTCTTGTCGCTGAGCGACAAACTAGTGGAGCGAGTACTCGCTGGCGGTGTGAACAGTCAGCTATCAATTATTTATATTTATGCATATCTTTTGTTTATACGGAATGTATATCTATTGTACGTTTCTTGAGCGAGAAAATAGCCGATAGTTAGTCGCTTCCTTGCCTTGGACTACTGCTTTATGCACGAATTGATAAACATTAAGACTTAGAAGCAGAATCATAAGTGTTGCCGTTAAAATAAATAGATATATACGCTTACTATAATTAATAAAATGGTTATTTATCAAATAAGTATCACAAGAAATGATCAAAGCGATACTTTAATAACCGCTGAAAAGCCCTCAAATGAGAGTAATGAAGAAGTTTCTTATGAAAGAGTACCTACCTATTTAATTAAGATACAGAACGAGCACATTCTTATCTAATAATAAACAACATAAAACAACATCACGCATGTATTTCCCGACGGGTTTGGCAGAGGTGTACCTGTAGGACACCAACATTTCGCCAGTTATGTTAAAGTCCCATGTGCTTTCGCGCCCTCTATGGGCGCGAAAGCAGTAAAATCGATGCTTAAGAAATGTGGTGTTGGCGTAGGCTACTTCTTATACCATGGACGCCATGAGAACGAATGAATCCATACTGGAGGAACTCACTTTCACCAAGCGGCTATCTACACCAGGAGCGTGCCGTCAGCTTTTTCGGACATAATTATGCGTTCACCTAAGCATGGTCTGGAAAGGCTTTTGATACTGGGCCGGGTGGAAGGAAAACGCGCAGGGCAGAGCACCGGCAAGATGGTCTGATGCGATCAAGAAGGCTGTTGGAGGCAGCATCTGCCATGCGGTCCACACTGCAGAAGACCACATAGCTTGGAGACGCGTCATATGTGGTCGCGATCCTCAGCATTGAGGAAACGATGAAAAAGAGAAGAATAGAGAGCGAGGCTAATGCCACCAACCGGATACAAATTCAGAGTCGGGCTGCTACTGAGAAATTCCAAATGGAAAAACCTAATAACACTTTGCACGACCCGGGAATCGAACCCAGGTCCCTATGCACAGCAGTAGCGCTTCCGAACACTAAACCAACGAGGCAGACGAACCGGAATAATAATAAAACGTAAGCAAATTAAGATACAAAATATTTCGCAGCAAGAAATTCTCCACAGAATAACAGAGTCAGCCCAAAAAATACTAGATACATACTTGTCAAAAAGGGCAGTCACAAAAAAGGGTCCTAGTTCTCACGGCTACTCCATTTTCACAACTATGTTATTTCAGAAATTTTCTCGGAAAACCCCTGAAACCTACACAATAAAACAGATGGATCGTAGCAAATTGTTATTGTATTCACAAATGGGGTATGGAAACGAGGGAATAAAAATAATCGAATAGGGAATTATTTTGCGGACGGTTGGTTTTGGAGCTCAGTACAGTTGTTGGGGAAAGCATTTGAGGGAATGCTGCTTCAGTTCGGCTTTGATTTTGGGTGGCCACATAATAATAGTACCGGCCGCATTGTATAGTCAACCTTATAATTGCTATACCACTTTTGGCAAAAACTTCAAGTAAATCGTAACTTTACTAAGGTTAAAACTATCAAACAACATTGTTGGATTGTGTGAGGAATGATATGAAAGAGAAGGGAGTGAATGATAGTGCGTGACAGTTGCCAGGGGAGAATGCCCTGCGGAGAATGCCGAGCATCTGCCAGGGTTGCGGCCTGCCAGGGTTGCGGGAAAGTCCGAAAGGGATACCGGGACCTTGGCAACAGGTAACTGAAGGAGCACGGGTGGCCGGGCACGCCCTTCCACTCCGCCCACAGCGGAAGAAGTCATTGGATGATATACCATCCTCAAAAAAAAAAAAAGGCTGGTAAAGCAATTACAAGGTCGACTGTACGATGTACGATGTTTTTTTTTTTCTTAGCAATGTAGAAAGTTGTTAACTAGTAGATAAATACCTATGTACCAGAAATTGTCTTGAATATTTAATTCTTTTATACCATTCGATATACATCATCATGATATCTGTTCCCAGCAAAATAAAAGGTTTCTCTTTCATTTTCCTTCCTTTTAATACACTTAGGTAAGCTCCTGTGCCTACATTGTTTTCACATTATCTAATCCTATAAGAAATATTTTAAAAAGAGGCCCTGATATTTGAGAATCTGTACGTTAGGTGAGAAATTCTTCTTAAAAGTCGTCAGACAGTAAATATTAGTCTCACTTTGACATTTTCAGAAAAACAGTTTTATTATTAACAAACTTAGCGACTTCAAATGTGTCCATTATTTTCATAGAATCATAAAAAATAAAGCTTTTTATTTCATGGAATAAACATTGTTTTGACATGTAATGGTTGAATCCGACGATCGGCAATATTGCAGACGGACACGCACGGCAGACAACCACAGACCGCCACACACCGCGCACCGAGGAACTTCTGATGTCTGCGATACCCCGCACGTAAACCTTCCCACGGTCCGTCGTCCGGTCGGTGTCCGTCCGCAAAATCGCGGATCGTGGGATTTCGGTATTATACATACGATAAAACAATTTAGTGATTTAAAAGAATTGTTACATTAGTCATTGTTTTATAATAATACATTTATAATTTCCATAACATCTTTTGATTTATTTATTTTTGTTTCAGTAAGAATAGTATTATAAAAATAGAAGAAACACAAAAAAAGGTATTTATGAAAATACAAAAAAAATCAAGGACATCAAGATTGCATTCTTGCAATTTCACACATGATTTTTTTGTCAGTGTAACATACACCTCCAAAATGATGAGTAATTAAAATAATAGTTATAGTAACAATAGTTACAGTAATAACAATAGTTAAAAATGTAAAACACATTTACATTTCACAGCTAACTTACATTTTTTTTACTGACAAAAGAGAAACATTATTTCCTGTTTTGAAAAAAACATGGATAATTTTAAGGAATTTGTCATCAATTTATTGAGTTACACTTTCGTTTGAATTTCAAAGGAAGTTCTAACCGCAAGAAATTTTAATAAAAAAGGGGAAAAAATAAAGGAACACAATTTTAAAGTTCCCCGTTCTATGCTCGTCACTAAACGAGAAGGAGGAAGTTTGATCACTTGCATCTTATTACAAAGCACCGTTTTTTTGTGAATAAATACAACATGCAAAGGCGAGAAAAAAGAAAATAAAATTGCTTGAAATAATATTAATTAAATGATAAAATAATGATATTATTACGTCAGAAATTAATATAAGGTGATTGTACAAGGATCCCTCATAATTGTTCACATCTTATTTAATGTACCTGCAATCTATGCAAATAAGTGTTTACTTTACTTTACTTTAGAAACCCCATTCCGTCATGAATTCAGGTCATAACTGCTAGCTGAATTCACGAAGATACCCGGAACCGCCGCTGACGTCCTACACCGATAGTGTAGGACGTCAGCGTCACCTGGACCAGGAGAGATCTACCCTCATACCGGGAAAATCCTGGATACACACCCCCTTCAAATTCGCGTCCAGCGATCACACCCATCCGGCACAGTATAAAATTATTTAAAAAAATTGTTAGCAAAAAAAACAACATTCAGTACAGTATGTAAAAATTGGAGCAGCTTAATCCGAAGCCTATAAGCATCGTATACATACCTTAGAACTTAATAGAAAAATGCCACTCGTCATGTTTTCTTCTATTGCCTATCCAAAAGAGGAGGAGCTCGTGGCTAAGTAATAACAGCCGCACGGGTCGATTCATCAGGTTAAGCTACGCTTGCCGGGGTTGGTCTGTGGATGGGTGATCATCTATACATATCAAGACTCCTCCGTTCCTCAGAACGCACGTAAAACCGTTGGTCCCGGCTGATATTCGAGGATCTTTGACAATCGTTACGGGTTGTCAGAAGCTCGAAAGTCTGACAACCAGTCTTACCGAGGGGTATCGTATTACCCAGTTACTGGGTTGTGGAGGTCAGATAGGCAGTCGCTCCATGTAAAATACTGGTATTCAGCTGCATCCGGTTAGACTGGAAGCGGACCCCAACATAGTTGGGAAAAGGCTAGGCAGATTGATTTTTGCCTATTCAAAAGAGCTAACTGCTCTTCTAGATAAGCTCAGTGCCTACCAAGTACTTAAAACAGAAGTCACGTGTCTTTCGGACAATATAATCTAATATCTTGTAAGAGGAACTATAAGAGAAATGAAAAACAATTTGCGAAAATTAATCTGAGGAAAAAGACTTTTGTAAAATAATATGCAGCCGTTTTTCTGGTGTCCGAGTTATAGAAGGTAGCGACCAATTTTTTTTTGTGTGCCCGTTTCATGGCATTATTATGCTTGCCCCCTATAACATGGGACTTAAACATAACTGGCGAAATGTGGGTGTACTAATAGGTACATCTCTGCCTAACCCTTCGGGGAATAAAGGCGTGATGTTATGTGTCTTAACTAAAATACTTCTTGAGTCGATTTTTAGAGTTCCGTATCCAAAAGGTAAAACGGGACCCTAGGTAATAGGTAATACGGGCTGGTATCCGCAACTCCACGTCAAAGCGCGTATTTTGCGTACGGGACCCTATTACTAAGGCTCCGCTGTCTGTCTGTCCGTCTGTCACCAGGCTGTCTCTCATGAACCGTGATAGTTAGACAGTTGAAATTTTCACCAGATGATGTATTTCTGTTGCAGCTATAACAAAACTCCGACTCGCACTTGGCCGGTTTTTTTTTTTTTTTTTTTAACTTTTTTTAGGTTTACTTTGCGAACAGTCAGGTCCAAAGAGGTCGCACGCAAAACATCATGCGTGCCTTTATAGGAGGACGTGCGGTCGTGGGATCGGCCGCACTTTGTGATGAGGCCCGCTAGGCATGGCGGGCTGATACCAGTCGGGGGTGCGGCGCATGTAAAAGTATCTCCCGGGCCCCCGACTCATGGTAGAAGTAGGAACAGTGGGGTTTTAGTCGGTAGGAGTCCGACATAACATCCATGAGGATTTCACTACGGAAAAAAAAAAAAAAAAAAAAAAAAAGGTTTACTTTGCTACCAGAATCCGGATAACTATCTATTTTGTATTTTTATTTAGAACTGTTTTTTTTCGGCATGATTCATAATAACAATATTTTCAAACTCGAAAAATAAATACCTAAATAGTTTATTTTCTAGCTGATTTCCCAGCCAATGATTAATAATATTATTATGCAAAAGTCTATTACAAAACTTTGTAGCAAATGACAAGCCATTTGCCCGCTGGGATTTCCCATTTTTCATACTTTCATCTCCTCTTCAAAGGATGAATTCAAAAATCCCTCCTTAGTGCTCACTTTCCGTATATACAGGAAATGAAATTGTACTCATGGGCATCCGGCATTAAAAGAGTAACCATGGAGTTTCTTGCCGGCTCTTCTCCATAGGAAACGACCAATTGGAACCGTGCACCTAGCTTCTGACGTTTCATAAGTGCCCATGTAGGTTTCTATGAAATAAAATATTTTGATTTTGATTTTGATCCTCGTAAGGGGTCATTGTACTCATCTTTTCGGGTTTAGCATAAACAAAAAATTATGTTGTATACAAGATGAAATTGAATTCATGGGTTCATTGTACTCATTATTATGAACAAGTTTCGCTATGGAACCAAATCTGATATCGCGAAAAAAAAATCAGCTGGTTCCCTACATTTACGTTCGCTTATCACGTCAAAATCTCAAAATCTCAAAATGTGGTTGTCTGTCAGTGAATTAAAGAATTTAAGATTTTTAATAAGTAAATTATTACTACTCTCAGTCTATGACTTACATCACCAACCCTCCCCAGATTTTCCGGGACACGAAATCCGGACCGAGACGGCTTGTCAACACGCTTGTCCGTCCGTCCGTCGGAACTAGGGATTTTTAAATTATACCTAAAATAAATGTTACATCTAAAATTGTTCCATTCTGCTGGATTTTTATTTGATGGCCTTAAAGAAGCGTAGGATGTTGGGCCTTATTATTTTAACTTCAAAATTAGAACGAGGTTTCTCGAGAACAAAATGGTTTTTCAGGTCATTGGCTTTGTGAAACTAAGGCTGCATTTTGGGAATAAAAATAATAATTAATTATTTTCTGGGATTATATAACAACTGACTAACCCAGCTAACTCCCAGGTACGGTCCAACAATTTTCATAAAATTCCTTAAGTACTTTACGCAAGTATTAAGTGCCTAATTTGTTTGAAACTGTATTGGGGATTAAAAGAAAAAATAGGCATTTTAGGTCGTAGCAGGCTTTACGTATTTAAGCAGTTAAACTTTCGAGCTGAAATATTTTGGAGAGAATTGAAATAAAATAATTTATCATCGTGATTGAAAATGGTCTCTTAGACTCATTTTCAATCTGCTATTATATAATATTAGGCAAGGGAAACATCGTCGTGAGGAAACCTGGACTTATCTACGAAAAAATCTACACTAATATTTTATAGAGAAAAGATTTGTATATTTGTTTGTAATGAATAAACTCGAAAACTACTGGACCGATTTTAAAAATTCTTTCAACTGTATAATGCTATATTATCACTGAGTACCTAACACAGGCTATCCATACTATTATTATAAATTCGAAAGTAACTCTGTCTGTCTCTCTCTGTCTGTCTGTCTGTTACCTTTTCACGCCTAAACCACTGCACGGATTTCGATAAAATTTGGCAAGGAGTTAGATGGCATCCCGGGGAAGGACAAAGGCTACTTTTTATCCGACATACCATGCGAGCGAAGCAGTTGGCGGGAGCTGGTAGTTAATATAAATCAGAAATCACCAACCCGTCTCGAGCAAGCGTGGGGATCAATCCTCGTGCCTCCTCTGTACGAGAAGATGCCTTCGCCCTGCAGAGGGACAGTTATATGCTGGTTTTATTATTGCAATAACAGCCTTATTCCCTTGACTTAGGTACTACTAGGCCTCTAGTATTCTACCAAGAAAAGTAATATCAGTACTTAACCTTTTGATAATCTGAACACATGCTACAAAACGGATATTGCTTCTATATTAATTTCCCTATCCGAAAATCAACCTTACTTAAGACATTTTCCTCGTATAATATTTAAAAATCGGAAATTCATGAAGGCGTTGTTTACGCGTGAGACGGTCCTCAAGGAGATCGGATATGTTAAGGGTATGGATTTTTCAAACGCAGTTTTCCTATGATAATTGAAATGGTACCTCCATTTCAATTATCATAGGAGCTGCGTTTGATAAAAATAGGCCTTACAAACTTTCGATACATAGTGTGCACGATTTTATTTTTAGCAAGTATTGCGAACTCGTTAAGGGCATTTTGGGGGGACTGTCTTATGAAATTTTGCGATCAAAAAGTTCGAATTCTCATCTTAATTTGAATAAATAACTTCTGTTTTTTTTTTGTATTTTTAAGAAGCCTGTGAGTACCCTGTAATAAAAAAAAACTATCATCTACGCTTCTAAACTACATCTTGTCTTTAACAATAAATAGGTATTTATTGAGCATTGCATTAATGAGGCTAATACAGTCTGCCGGATATGTGTTTACTAGTAGAGAATACTTATGGACCACACCCAACAAATACTGTTCGACTCAAAACAAATAATAAAATCCAATGGATTCAATCATTAGATAATAACCCACCTGTGTATATCAATAAATAATGGTTTCAATTAAAATATTTCAGAAAAGGCACGCTTTAAATCTAATTTCCTCCTCGAAGATGAAGTCCTGGGACTTTATATTCAGTCTCTGTAATTTTATCGAATTTCTCCGATCGGGACTTCGTTGTTCACATAGTAACAAATGCATATAAAAGTATAGGTATGAATTGTTTGCTTAAGATTATAAAGGATCACAACGTTCCATGAGCGTCACAAGCTAAAGCGAAGAAGGAATTAATTATTATAACACGCTTTGAAAGGTCATTCTCTAAAATATAATCATTTTAATTATTATTCTTTGCTTTTTTGTAAACTTTTTATATTTACATCAGCAACCCAGCTACAAAAAGTTAAAAAGTTAATAAATATGTTCAAAAACAAAATTTATATGTATTTTTTTCTAAACTCCATATTTATAATTACCTAAGTAATGTCACCTATACTATCGATCAATCAATCTTCCTAGCCTTCTCCCAACTACACTGGAGTCTGCTTCCAGTCTAACCAAATGCAGCTGAACAACAGTATTTTTTTTTTTATTTTACATGGAGCGTTTGCCTATCTGACCTCTAGAACCCAGTTACTGGGTTACACGATACCCCTTGGTAAGACTGGTTGTCAGACTTTTTAGGCTTCCTACCCATACCCACTGTCAAAAATCTACTAATGACAGGACCAGTGCTTTCCAAGACAAACACTTAAATTTCTTTCTTGGATTAAAACAAAACATCATCATCATCTGCCTAGCCTTTTCATTTGGCTTCCAGTCTAACCGGATGCAGCTGAATACCAGTATTTTATATGGAGCGACTGCCTATCTGACCTCCACAACCCAGTAACTGGGAAATACGATACCCCTTGGTAAGACTGGTTGTCAGACTTTCGAGCTTCTGACTACCCGTAACGACTGTCAAAGATCCACAAATGACAGCCGGGACCAATGGCTTAACGTGTCAAGATGGTCACCCATCCACGGACCAACCCCGGCAAGAGTAGCTTAAACTGATGGATCGACCCGTGCGGCTGTTATTACTTAGCCACGAGCTCCTCTAAAAAAAAAAAAAAGTAAACATCCATGATTAAAAAGCATTAAAATAAATAACAGCCTAGCATTTGAACAAAAACTGCGACTTCGTTTACAGCACTTACTACATTGAGAGCACAAAAAACTCGTTCAGTTTCACTTAGGCACTTAAGAGATTTTCAACGTTCTTGATTTTAAACTTTTAAATGTCTTAAATTTTTCTGAATTACCGTTTAAACGTTTTATGTCAGCGTTACGCTATTACACTGGTGGATAGGCAGAGAGGATAAAATATGGTGGGCAGTTAAGTTTTTCAATTTGTTTCAGAATTTAGAGGGCTTTTATCTCTAGTTGTGAATGTGGTTGGCGAAGAGTGACGATTCCATTAACTTACGTATGTATTTATTGAAAAATTGTCAGTGGATTTTACATCTTATCCTGATCCTAACTATTATTATAAATTCGAAAGTGAGTTTGTTTGTTTGTTTATTTGTTTGTTAAGCTTTCACGATAAAACGGCTGAACTGATTTAGATGAAATTTGACACACGGGTAGACCATGATCTGGAATAGGTTATAGGATACTTTTTATACCGATATTTTCACATTTAAGCGGGTGAAACTGCGGGCGCAGCTAGTCTGGAATTAAAAGATTTCATTTCATTAAATCCTTTGTGATTGCAGTATTTTATTATGGGCACAGTCTGCCTTTGGATGATTGTTAAAAATCGGATTTGTAAATCCTGTAACGCCTGGTTTCTGACTTCCTCAATTAAATCTCAATATTTAGGTTATCGGACAAAGTTATCGATTTATAGCCTTAACTGCGTGTTAAAAAACCTCAGAAACTGCGGGTTTATCACCTTAAGAAAACTTATAATTATGATGAAACGAAGAGACTTCGAAAAAACTTGAATTTCGCGGGCTAACCTGATTCTTTCGCCACAAGTAGCCCACATAAAGCGAATGCGCCACGGTAGCCAGTGAAATACAAATTTCTTAGGTTTTTTGCAATTTGCAGGACAGTATCAGGTTGTATGTTGATATAAATAATATGATTCGCGGCCATATCGGATACCATTACATTACATTTACCCCTCCTGTCCCTAGATTTCTATTGCACCGTCTGACAGCAAATTGTGTTATCGGAAAAAATCTTTGACTTGTGCATCCAACGTTACTATCAAACACAATAATAAATTGTAAAAGTCTTATAAACGAAAAAGATAATACATATTGCAAAAAAAAACTGAGTTTTAACAATCACAATAAAATATTCACATCATTATTTTTGCAACAGCAACTGTCATGAAAAGAATTTTCCTGCATTCAACAAATAAATTCAGCTTTTCCACTGTTGAACTTTTCACATAATTAATCATTTTATTAAAATATCATAAACAGACCGTTTTATCGGACAGACAAATAGCCTGAAAGACTTTTATATAAAGCTCGCTTTGTTTACAACCGATAAATTGTGACGCTCGAAATTTCTGCCTTTCTACAGCAAATATTCTGGGGTTCCGTTGATTATTTTTCGTCTTACTATGATATAATAAGTTTTTACAGTGAAAATAAAATAGATAAGTAGTTTTCAGAAAATTTGTAATTTGTAATAGAAATACGGATGCACTAGCTGTGCCCCGCGGTTTCACCCGCATAAGTCTCGATTTTGGGAATTTCGGGATTAAATGTATTCTATGTCCTAATCCAGGTCATGGTCTACCAAGATGCCAAATTTTATCTAAATCCGTTCAGCCGTTTTAGCGTGAAAGCTTAACAAACAAACTCACTTTCGAATTTATAATAATTATTAAGTTAATTTTATATTTTCTCACTTTTAAATTTAATGTGCTAGTAACATTTAATTAAAATATCGACCTTATTATTTTTAAATACTTCACCGTGATACGTTAAGAGAGTATTAGTTCTAGTTAGGATTTATGTAAATTAATTTAATATTTTCTCACTTTTAAATGTACTAGCAACATTTAATTAAAATACGTAACTTATTATTTTTAAATACTTCACCGTGACACGTTAAGAGAGTATTAGTTTAAGAGCCAGTCACTCCGATTCAAAGCCACAGGATTATGTGGCTGCGACCTAGTTTAGGAGCTCGAGGTTAAAAATGCGACGGTAGTAAAAGGTTCGTGATTCTTTGAACTAAGAGTGAAGTAACATGTTTGTACGAAGTGACTTGTTTATGTGACAGATCACGTGGTTTACAGGAATTGAGTATCTACGTATGTATTTGGAAGCGCCTTTGAAACAATTATAGGTTGGTTATAGACCTTTGAACGGGCAAGTACCAATGTCACTTTAAAATGTCAAATTATGTACTTTCTAAGTTCATCTTGGACATCACTGACATCAGTGAAGGAAAACATCGACAGGAATCCTGGACTTATAACAAAAGCCTGTAATCGCCAACCCGTCTGGAGCAAGTGTGCGGTGATCAGTGTTCATGCCTTCTCTGATTGAGAAGTGGCCTTTGCCGTGCAGTGGGACAACGATAGGCTGGTATTATTTATAGACTTCCGACTTCCTTCAAAACATTAGGTCTGTTTAGTACCTGGAAATCTAATAAAAAATTGTGACTTGAAAGGCAAAAAAAAAATTACCTAAGTCCACATTTTACATTCCACAATCAATGTCACACGGTCCGTCGTCCGGGCTCATCGGTGTCCGTCTGCAAAATCGCGGATCGTGGGATAGCGGTATAACACATCCCTTATTATAAAACTTCGTTCGAACAAGTAGCATGCACATAAAATCAAATCACCAATCCAATTTGTATCTTAAAACCGCGCAATAAGATTTATTATTATACGCTCAAGAACATTGTTGCAAGGAGCAACAAAGATTGTATAATATGTACTTATGAGACTTGTTTTATCCAATGAAGTTTGTATCTTAAGACTTGGATATTAGATTCGTTTTGGATTGACGAAGTTTTAATGCAAGCGGAAGGAAAGTAAACTGTAGGGTTTAGGAAAGTTTACAGTTTAAATGATGTTGCTTATTATTTTAGAAGCGCGGTGAGATCAAAGATTACGAGATATTTTATCAAGTTGTTATTTTTGATGAGACAGTTTCGGTTTTAAGGTTTGCTTGAGTTTAAACTCATCCTGAAAGTTATTAAATGACAGTTAATGGTGTTGATGAATAAGAAATTTCGTTTCGTTTCGTTTTCCTGAAACAAGAACTGTCCTTAATCTCTTTTAAGTTATTTGTGCTGCCACATTTCTGGTAGGGTCAAGTCGTAATTATAATTTACTAGCTGCGCCCCGCGGTTTCACCCGCATAAGTCTCGATCCCGTGGAAATATCGGGAAAAAAGTATACTATGTCCTAACCCATGTCATGGTCTATCCATGTGCCAAATTTTATCCAAATTCGTTCTGTCGTTTCAGCGAGGTTAGATGCCGAACACGGTTTGTCCATCGGCACGAGCCGAATGAAATTCGGTAGTAATTGCTCCGGGTCGGGTTTCTTGTTCAACAAATGCTGCCGAATCGAATGTGACGACCTTGTCCTGTTTATCAAAACTTACAAGCCTTGTATTACCAAAATGTCATTATTTAGTTCACAAGTACTTATATTTTGACACTTTTATTTGTGATTTTGTTTATCAAAAAGTTATTTGTAAATTACAACTTGTAGAAAATCATAACAAATCCTGAGAGTCGAGCTTAGTACTTTAATAAATGTATAAATTCGTTTTTTTTTATGTGGTCAAATGAGCGAGATTCTCGTGTCCCAGCAGTGGGAATATCAAGGCTAATTATGAATATGGATATGAACTATGAATTTAACGAAAATGAACATTTTAGGTAACTTGAGAACGTGTAGACTTGTAACTTTTGATAAACAGGACCCTGTACATGTGTACACCCATTATAGATAATCTATACTGGTAGTCTCTTCTTATCACACCCAAGAGGAAATCCACTAATAACAAACAAATTAGCCCCTTAAAAAACCCCTGGGTTTTCATTATGTAACAATATTATCCACTAGAGGCAAAGTATTAAAACCTTAAAATACCCATAAATGCACAACCATGCTGATCTGTAAACTTCGTAACCCAACAATTAAAATGTGATTTTCATTTAAATTCGACGACATTTTAATCCGCACTGATTTCGAGCGGATTATATTTATTTAAATTCATATCCTATTTTACAGAAAGATGTGCAGACATTTTGAGTTTTGTATTGTTGTTCTATTGTTTTATTTTATTAATATGTAGGTATTGTGTTTATTTCAGATGACTTCAAATAAAAGACGGATGAATATGGTTGGGTTCACCAGGAGTTCGTTGTAGTCAGGGGTGTCAGTGTGGGTAGGTACAACTACACAAATTAATTAATTTTGAATAAGTTGACTTGACAACCTACGTCAATGATTTGTCTATGTACTATCCTGCATCGCGCAGGTAGAGTTTTCCGCGCGACTGGCATTTATAAAGCGTCCCGACAGAAATCGTCGGGCAGTTGCCCACCAGATACAACCCGTCTGGTCGGAGGATCCTCCCTTTTCTATAGAGGCTGATTAAACTTTATACCTATTCCTCTTATCTCTTTAAACCTGTACCTAATAATAATATTATTACATCCTATACTTCATTTATGTCCTTACTGATTTCATTGTTTACCCTTTGCCCGGCCCGGGAATCGAACCCAGGACCTCACACTCAGCAGTCGCGCTTGCGACCACGAGACCAACGGGGCAGTTAACGGGGTAGGTAGGGTAGGTAGGTAGGGTATGTATGTATGAGGTAGGTAGGTAAGGTAGATAGGTAGGCTAGGGTAGGTAGGTAGGGCAGGGTAGATAGGTAGGTAGGGTAGGTGCGCCGTAGATAAGTACTTATTGCTACCCGTGTGAAGCCGGGGCGGGCAGCTAGTATTTTTATAAAAAATATTAAAAAAACATTTAAATATATACAAAACTTTTTACAAAAAAAAACAACCGACTTAAAAAAAAAACACCAAAAAAGTGAAAAATAACTTTAATTTCGGAAGTCGGTGTCTTTGCTTTTTAATTTTCGTTTTTTGCCACCGACTTCCGAAATTAAAGTAATTTTTCACTTTTTTAGTGTTTTTTTTGAAGTCGGTTGTTTTTTTTTGTAAAAAGTTTTTATTTTTCACTTTTTAGTAGTGGTACCTACCCCACACAAGTTACTACCTGCTATGTAAATAACAGTGAAGGAGTCTAATAATTATATCGTCTACATAGACTGTGGGAAAAATTCGTAATATTGAAGCTAGCTCAAAAACTCCGCAAGCAAACTTAATAAAATTTATATGGGACCATTTCGGAACCGATTTTAAAAAATTTTTTTTAGTTCGAAAGGGTGTATACCCTTTCGAACTAAAAAAAGTTTTTCACAAACGGCGGAGTAATCGGTGAAGTGTCCATACATAAAAAAAAAAAAACAATCATCCGAACGTAAGTACCTCCTCCTTTTTTGAAGTCGGTAAAAAATAGTAGCCCACCGGTATCGGGAACAGGGTCCAAGCTACCGGCGGTCAGGGCTCCAGAGAGAGGAACCTCCAAACGATACGCGCCGTGTCCAGAAGTGCCGCTTTCTGGATTAAGCCCCATTATTACCATTATTTACTCTATGTATTAGGACAGAGAAAGAATAACGTTAAACGAATCTCTAAGTTCTCCTTATCCATTTAAATCTCCATAAAAGCAAACGATGCAATTGCCAATGTCTTCTAAAATAGCCACAAGTAGCCCCGAAATTAGGTAGTCAGTTCACGAGCACGATTTAATCGTTAGGTACGTACCGCCCTCTTCGTTGGAGAGTTTAATTGCTAATCGACTGAAAACGATAGAATACCTGATTTAGGGCATGTCTTCGTTTATATTATGAGACTTGGAAACCAAAATTCGTAGGAGGAGTAGTTTGTATTGGGACGTTGAACACTGAAATTCCATAGTTTCGGCCTGTAAATACATATGACACGACAGGAACCTCTCCATGATTCCTTTTCTACTGTTTATAAATATGACCATAATAATGTATGAAATAGTTGGGAGGTGTGTCGTGGGACACGCGGTTGGAACTAAGTTCCTTTCGTATGTATTTTATTTATTTTATAATAATAATAATTATATTGATGATATAAACAATTAAATCAAGATTCAGCTAAATGCGAACTAATGTAACTTTGAATATTTTGACCGGACTATTTAATAGATCACACTGAATATTAAACAACTCGGTCAGATTGGAATCATAACTTTAAGTGCCTAGTGTTTAATTTTGTAACTGCAACTAACTACTTTTAAAAGAAAGTATTCTTCCTTATTCTTCTAGAAAAATATTTTCTGTATAAATATTTTTAAAAATTATCTCAAAGTCGTTTATTTATTACGATATTATGAAGCGAAATAACCGAAGCATCGCTTCGCTGTAAAGCAAAAATTCAGCTTTATTGAATACCTACCTCTGTCTGTACGTTAAAAATGTTGCTTTTTATTAAAATAATAAACTTCATGGAGAGTGGATATTTTTAACGCAGAATATTTTATGTCAGATTTTATCTTAATTTCCTAATAAAAATGCACATAGGTATGTAATCTGAAACATAAGTAAGTGAGAATTTATTAATAATTGATAAAAAACGTTGTCAGAAAGAAAGTGAACAAATATGAATTTAAACACTTATGACGTTTCATAAGCTAATCTAATAAAAAATAAACTTTCTCCGTATGAAAGGACCAACTGGAACCGTGCATCTAGCTTCTGACGTTTCATAAGTGCCCATGTAGGTTTATGAGAAATAAAATATTTTGAATTTGAGTGAAGTTTCAATTTATTGGGAATTGTTGAACCTTTTTGGCGCAGCCGTGAGGCACACATTATTTTTAAAACATTATTTTCACTTTTTTATTTTTTTGTATATTGTGTTTCACGAACTGTGTCCAAATAAATGTTATTCTTTCTTTAAATTTCTTTGTCGTCAAAAGTGGTAAATCAATTCCAAGTTCAACTTTACTACTAGATGCTGGTTTTATGTACATATAATAATGATATTTCAAAATGACCTCTATTACTTTCTTACAGCGTTATACATTCGCAGATAAATTCAACATTACCTACGTTTTCTCTAGAATAAGTGCAGAGGAAGTTTCGCACATTTATGATTTTAAACTATGCACGCTGTGACAGAGATTGCGAGTGCATGGCTTGTACTTTTCATGCTGCTGCATTTAAAGAGATTTATTTACTTGAAGCATTCGTGTAATGTCTACTGCGAGGAAAATAGACTCTGAAATCTAAATTATGTTCTGGATCTAGTCTAGATCTAGATCTTTATGGAAATTTTGTTTACAAATACATGAACATCTTTAATCGACTTCTTCAAAAAGGAGGAGGTTCACAATTCGAATGTATTTTTTTTGTATATGCTTTGTTTTTGATGATTCTTTTTTGTTAGGTGGGTCATGGTTGTCCCATATAAATTTTATTTACTTTGCTTGTGTAGTTTTTGAGTTAGCTTCAATATTACGTATTTTGTCTACGTAGACGATGTTCTATGTGACTTCGTCACTGTTATTTATATAGCAGGTGGTACCTATTCGAATTTGTGTGGGGTAGGTACCACAACTAAAAAGTGAAAAATAAAAACAAAAAAAAACAACCGACTTCAAAAAAAAACACTAAGAAAGTGAACACTTTGGCGGACAGTGAATGAGACACAATTGAAGTTTTATTGTTATTACGTCTATGTGCGTTTATTGTCCGCCAAAGTGTTAATTTCGGAAGTCGGTGGCAAAAAACGAAAACTGAAAAGCAAAGACACCGACTTCCGAAATTAAAGTAATTTTTAACATTTTGTGTTTTTTTTGGAAGTAGGTTGTATTTTTTTTTTAAAGTTTTTTTTGTAACTTAAATGGTAAGAATAATAAGCCTGTAATGTTCCCACTGCTGAAGTGCTGAGACACAGGCCTCCTCTTGAGCCGTAATCCAGTGCGGATTGATAGATGTTATCCCAAGAATAAACATAACTTTGTAGTTGAAAAACATGTTCATACGGAATGTGTAACAACCAACTCAAAATACACTAATGTCAGGTTAACTAACCCGATGTTATTTTTTAGTGGTGGAACGCGTAATACCAATTAAGTTGTACGTTAGTACAACTCGGAGTTTACAAACTCTACAGTTATTTAATCAACCCGACTTAACGTGCAAATGGGCCTTCATAGTTGCGGTTATAGTTCAAGAAAATAATGGTTGTATTTCGTACATGAAACCATCCTAAAAATAGACTACTAACAACTTTGACTAATAAATAATAAACAAAACTTTTTTGGAACCGAACCTAGTGACGTCATAACGAACCAATGACGTAGTACCCTTACAAGTTTTTAATGAAAAAAAAAACTTCGTCGACGTCATGTTTTCATTTCTTTGTCAAAGGATCGTTTCAAGGTCTTCTAATTATTTTATTTTTGTACTGTCATACTGAGAGGAAGATTCGAGGAAATATTACTGGTAGCTTGTTAATAAAAAAAAAAAGAAAAACAGCGGTTTCAAACCTCGCCAATAAAAATTTACAACATGGAAATATTAAATGCGAAATTGAGTTTGTCTGTTATACGCTTGCGTTGGACGCTTTTACGCAAAAACGGCTGATCGGATCTGGATTTAATTTGGCACATGGGTAGACTGTGACCTGAGTTAGGACATAGTATATTTTCTATCCTGATATTCCTAAGGGTATCGAGACTTATGCGGGTGAAAGCGCGGGGCGCAACTAGTCCTACTAATATTATAAATGTGAAATTTCGTGTGTTTGGATGTTTGTTACTCAATCACGCAAAAACGGCTGAATGGATTTGGATGAAATTTGGCAAACAGATAGTTTATAACCTGGATTATCACATGGGATACTTTTTATTTCGATATTCCTACGGGATCGAGACTTACGCGGGTGAAACCGCGGGTCGCAGCTAGTAAGTAATAAAGTTTAAAGATAACAATATTCCTGCCGAACATAAAATGGCGTTTCGAAGCTAAACTGGCAAAAAAGGAACAAAAGATATGCGAGCTTAGCCTTGCCATTCGATTTGGCATACACCCAATATACATTAGTGGCACTATATTCAGTTAAATTTAAAATTTTCGAAGGAAGATAGCATGAATAGTAGCTTAGCACACGGCTTTTCCCGTTTCCATCAAATTTTCTTCAGTTGTTTTTCATTTTAATGGTATGTCGCAGTTATTTCGTAAAATCTTTCTTTGGCAAACTTTTCACAGCAAGGTTTTGGGTTAGAATTATTTGTTTATGTTTGAAAACCGGGTAAAGACTGTCTCCGGATAAATACTTGGTCATCATCATCATCATCTGCCTTACTTTTTCCCAACTTTGTTGGAGGCGGCTTCCAGTCTAACCGGATGCAGCTGAATACCAGTACTTTACATGGAGCGACTGCCTATCTGACCTCCACAACCCAGTAACTGGGTAATACAATACCCCTTGGTAACATTGGTTGTCAGACTTTCAGGCTTCTGACGACACGTAACGACTGTCAAAGATCCACGAATGACAGCCGGGCCATTACGGCTTAACGTGCTTTTCGAAGCACGGAGGACGGCACGGTATGTCAAGATGGTCACCCATCCATGGACCAACCCCGGCAAGAGTAGCTTAACCTGATGGATCGACCCGTGCGGCTGTTATTACTTAGCCACGAGCTCCTCAGCTTATCTAAAGCGGATAAAACAGGCCATAAATGAATGATTCAAAATTACTTTAATGTAATCATTTTCATTTAATTATTTCGACGTTGGTAATAAAATTATTCGCTGCATATTCGCGAAATATGTCATTTAGTAAACCTGCTGGAAAATTGTTCATCAACTCATAGCCCATTTCATAATAATCCGATTAATAATTATTGTTATTATTAAATTATTGGGATTAAAGTAAGTTTACTGTTTATTTATTTAATTAAAACGTAGTAATAAATTATTACTGCGATTTTATGTAAAGGTAAAGATGACCACCGCATTATCAGAGCCTCCATGAGTTGGGATTCTTCAAAATTTACCTGCTTGTACTAGTCATCCGTACGTCAGTTGTAAAACGTAATAAATTACAAAATCACTGTGAAGATCAAACATTGAGCGGCAAACGTGCGCGGCGGTCGCGCGCGAATGCTTCTATCTACCTGCCGCGCGCAAACATTTCTAGCAAACATTCGTCAGTAATTGTGTTTGGACGAATTATAAGCAGAGCTACGACACACGCAATCGGTTTCATGTCAACTGAAGTACGCGGCGTATCTCGGATATGCCGCGCAGTACTGCCGCGCAAACATTCGTCGGTTTAGTCCACGCTAGAGCGCAGCAGAAATGTGTCCTGCAAACGCCGCGTGTTGCTGCCGCGCTCTTGCCGCGCAATTTTTGGACACACCTTTACAATAAGACGCTGTCAATGTCAAAAGTTACCTAGAACTTGCGTTTAAATGCACGTTCGGAATACCCAGGGCAGTCAGCCCCGCAAACTTTGCTGACTGGCTCATATTCTCCACATGAGCTAATTTCACATCACATACACATAACATCACGTCTTGTTTCCCGGACAGGTTGGGCAGAGGTGTACGTATAGTACACCCACATTTCGCCAGTTATGTTTAAGTCGCATGTAATAGGGGGCGAGCCTATTGCTATCAACTGGGCACAAATCCAGACTCTGGACTGCTACAGAGAAATTCCAGATGGAAAAAACCCAATAACACTTTGCCCGTCTGGATACCGAACCCAGGACCTCACGCTCGGCAGGCAGCCACCAATCTGCACCCGGCATAATACCTCTTGATCTTACAATCTTAAACCAAGATTTAAAAACAGCTGTTACAATATAATACTTCTAAATCCATGTCGTCAAGGCCTTAGATTAAATGACGTTCACTTTTAACAGCCAGAACGAAAGAGATTACATTTGGTTTTATTTCTCTTTCGCTCGTAACGTCCATTTTGTTAATGGTTTCTGTATTAACTAAGCATTTGAGGGGGGATAGTCGGTTGTAAATTTTCTGTTTTGTGGTCGAGAATCTTGTCTCTTTAGATAAATGATACCCGCAATTTACATCTAAGTATAGTAATAGAATATTTGAAGGATATTATCAATTGAAAGAAAGAAAAGTAAGAAAGAAAAATAGTTTAGTCAGAATAAACAAAATGCATATTACATAAAATGCACACAAACACAGTAGCCAAAAGCATCGTGTTATTATTATTTATTTATTTATTTAAATCACAATTATAACACCTGTTCAAGCAATGAAGTTTGAAAATTTTATCCATTGCTTGATGCCAGGGCTAGGGACCAAAGACAATTTACATGACGTAATGATTGCGCCATGCGAGTAATGAATTCTTTTTTAAAGGTGATGGAAAAAGAAAAAATACTGCATGCCTGAATTTCACATTTTACACACATTGTACATTCGCCGCCTCCCCGACTGGTATCAGCCCGCCATGCCTAGCGGGCCCCATTACAAAGTGCGGCCGATCCCACGACAGCACGTCGAGTATAAAGGCACACATGAAGTGCTGCGTGCCACCTCCTTGGACCTGACTGTTCGACGGCACAGCCCCCATTTTCGCCGCCCTTATGGTGGCCGGAGAGCCTATGTCTAACCTGCAAATTCTGTACTGCGCTGTGTTGCGTCACCTGCGTTTTAGCATACGCTCAGCCTAAGTGGCAGGTTCTGGTCAAAAATTATACCTTGCAACTTTGGATTTCCTCCAATGAATAGCTACCCAGGATTTGTTTTGCCTAAGTGCACCGCTCCGCAAAGCAAAATTTCTTCATACAACTTGAACTCCCTAAAAAAATGGCCTACCAAAAAAAAAAACAGTTAACAACAAAAGGGCATAAACCAACAAAAAAACTCCCATTAACCGTCACGCGATTCTCGCCTTTAGTAACTTCACAATGGTGCACATATTCGTAACAACGGTACATCTGTAAATTGTATGAATAGATTTTGTACAAAAGAAACGAGTTTCAGGTGTATATGGCATTCTGTTATATAAACCAGGCCAACGCATTGTTACAAGACAATGGCAGTTTAACAGAATGTTAGTTTGTTTCTTTATCTAATTTTGTACTGTATGTTTGTATGTTTACAGGTTCATGTGAGGTTGTGGGTTCGAGACTAACCATGAAGCAAATTGCGACTTAAAAAAAAAGTATTACAAAGTCTTTTGTTCCTCATTATCGATTAGCGAAAAAAGGTCATTATGAAAACCTAGGTTTGTATTTTTTTGGTTGTTTTTGTAATAATTAATCAGAATTCAGAAATATGCAGTGAGCGGCGGGTTTATTCCGTAACTATCGAAACTAGCTTTCGGTGCAGGAGATATTATTGTACACAAGTGTGTGCGCAGACACAGGTGCACTCTCTCTTCCCTCTCTTCGCTCATATTCCGATGGGACGGCACGCAATCTGACAAGACCGGAGAGAGATGAAGCGCAGGACCGCGCTTTCCGTGGCCCGGGGTATCACATCGCCAACTTCCAAACTCAGCCTGTTTTGAAGAAATTCCTAATAGAAAAACCCGATTCAAACACTTTGCCCGACCTGGAAATCGAACCCAGGACGCCACGCTCAGCAGTTGCAATTGTGACTGCTTATCGTAACGTGGCGACCAAGCTGGTGTGGTGATTGAAGATCTTCCTAATCAGTATAGTATGAGAAAAGATTTTTATACAACTTTCGCAAAGAGACTGAAATCCTGAAAATATTGTAGGTCTTAATAAAACTGTTTACGGATGATATGAATTCACATTCACGATAACTGAATTCATTAATCGCATTTCAATCATCGCGATTGTTTGACATGCCATTTATTGTTGATTTGATGGCAAAGGCCATTGAGATTTATATCTAAAGGGCAAAGACCCAACATAGAATACGATTTTTTTTTAAATGAATGGCTTTTTGTTTTATACTTTGAACGATTTAATAGTAAAGAGGAGTGACCAGACGACCAGAAGACCAGTATGAACGTAAACGAAGCAAAGGAGTATGTAAGGATCGTAGCAGGTGGCGTTCTGTAGTTTCTACCTATCCCCAAGGGAAGAAGGCGTGAGTATATGTTTATGTAGGAAGGATGAAAAAAATTCAAAGGTCTAAAAAATTAAAATCTGACCACTCATTAAAAAGTTATGCGTGGTCATACATAATAAGAAAAAAAAATTAAAACAATTGCTTTCGATGTGAAGAAGCTATCGGCTACGACAGCATCTACGTGGGCTAAGAGCTACGCCGTAGCAAATCCGTAGCAGCGTAGCGTTTTGGCCTATGTTGAAAAAGTCTTCTAATAACACCATCATAGTTCAAAATTTGATCAACTTGATAAAAATAAATACATGATTGTTTTGAAGCCTCTAAATCTACTTCAGACTGTTTTCACCTACAGTACTAACCTACCCTTCCTAGTAGCTAATTTTCTAGTTCTACTTTTCTTACTTTCACAAACAGACGCACTTTGTAACTTTCAAACATTTTGAAATTTAAAAAATTTCAATTACAAAAAGCTCAAAATAAAAACTTGTTTTGAAAAGAATAACAGCACTAAATCCAAAAGCTTTTATCGACTTCCGTTGACATGTAAAACTAAAGCTCGCACTTCAGAGACTGAAAGTTCCTAACAGTTTTTATTTGAATAGTTCCCTATGTGCTTCATAACACTTATGTTAGTCGTTAAAAGTGACATTAAGATGGTACTAAGGTGGTACTTTAGTGTTTTAGTGGGACTAAAGATTGGGATGCTGACGCTACTGATAGTGAGGTTTATTTGAAGTTTGTTTGGTGTTTCTGAGATGGGTTTCAGTCACTGATTCGTTTTAGGACCTTGAATTAAAGCTAGTGAAAACTTAATTTGGTACTCTATTTATTTACTGGGACTTGCATAGATCTGCTGAGGCGAAAAAAATTATGCAAAAAAATAGAACAAATATAATTTATTTTCATTTGCGTTAAAAAAAGAACAAAAATAGAAAAAGGAACAAGTTGGGGGCAGGAGGCGTCACATCTACAACAGCATCCAAAACAGCTTTCGCTCAGCATAATGCTGCGACTCTATGCGAGACAGCCCCAGCGCTGGTTTTTAGTGCAGTTGGCGTTGATGAGCCGGTTTAAGCCGGTGATGAGTGTTTGTAAAGATTTCTCTAACGTACTGGATGTACTTAAAACCCTTATTTGAATAAATTATTTATATTCCATGCTTAAAAGCAGTTTTTACTCGACTCTGAAATTACAAGTCCATATTTTGTTTTAGATAATATGAATTGCTAAACGAATTGGATGGAATGAGATTCTAGGGTTAAAAAAGGTTAAAATAATATGGATTTCATATTAAATTAACCCGAGTATACTCATTCAAAACAAAAATCACCATTGCACTAACTATGAAGTACCATTAACATTTTTTTTTGTGAAACAATAAAGAAGTTAAAATTGTTTATTGTGCACAAACTAAACGCCACATTACAAAAAAAGACTTAAAATACACATACATAAAGTAGCCAAAAACCTAATATTCAACAAAAAAAAGTTAGGACAATAAAGGACAATGCCAAGAATCAGCTCGAATTGTATGTAGCATCCGACAGAATTTCTATAATAATGATAATTAATAATAAAAAACAGTAAGAATTATACAATATAAATAAAATCTGTAGAACCACACCGTTGAAAAGTCATTTTAAATAGTTATTTAATTTAACAACACATTCCATAGGTACAATTTCAATTACAAATGTTGCCAATACCAAAATAAAACAATATCGATACGAAATTGCACTTGCGAATCGATTACAATAATATTATTATGAACATAGGTAAGTGAATTTATTGCTTACATAATCGTTACTCGTAATTATATTAAAAATAGCGTTTAGTTATATTTTTGAATAAGTTTATTATATTTTATAGTAAGGTAATAATTAAAAATATTTTTAACTCGATTATCGATACCGTTTAGAATAGTTTATTCCTAATAAAGTAATTATAGTGCTGGTAGCACTTGATGTAAAACTTTAACTGGCATTTGTCATTGTCAAAAAGTTTGACTTCTCCCGCGTAGTATTTCCTTATTTTTTTGAGTTTTGTGTTTGTATATTGCTGTGTCGTAAAAAATAGGTAGTTGTAAATGGTAGAAAAATCGGAGTCCAGTAGACTCCGATTTTTCTACCATTTACGACTACCTTGGCTGTTGACACTGAGGATAATAATATGCTAAAAGTTATTAATTCATTCAATCGTTTATTTCATGATATCGTTA
Organism: Lithophane semibrunnea; assembly: GCA_947363905.1. Taxonomy (NCBI): domain Eukaryota; kingdom Metazoa; phylum Arthropoda; class Insecta; order Lepidoptera; family Noctuidae; genus Lithophane; species Lithophane semibrunnea. Next base: position 2,821,523 of record OX376206.1, on the reverse strand, counting down.
AATCAGAAGGGTCAACTTAAAAAAAACTATATCTTTTTTTGGTGTGCTTCTAATAGAAAACTAATAATTATACTATCAAAGTCTATATTTATTTTCCTATTTTATGAAACATAGTTCATCTTTGTCGATTCTAGCCAAGTCTTGTGGGAAGCCCTGGCATTCTCTTTTTGACAATTGGTTGTTTGATTGGTTTGTTGTTGTGCGCGCGGAAGAAATCGGTACTACCACTGGCCTACTTGCGCGCGCAAAAAAACCCTGTATGCCGCCGTCTTTTCGTTTATGTAAGGTCAAATTAAGTAAAGAATTATTTAATTTATTAATATTAATATAAGACTAATAATATTAAGATTATCTTTATTTCAATTTGAGTACATATCAATTATATTGTTAAATATTAGAAAAATAAAGAGAAATTTTAATTATTAAGATTTATTATTTGTAACTATAGATTTAAAATGTTAAATATTACAGTATAGAATTAAGCCCACTAGCGCCACCAATCGCGCGCAGACATAACTTACGCGCACTCTTGCTGGATTTTTTACGATAATAGTTTTATAACACCACATCACAAAAATAAGCATTGCCTTTGTACGTTTTTTTCTTGTCTTATAAATGGTTTAATAAATAAAAACCGACCTAATCATAAACAACCAAAAAACATTCTTAAAAACTAACGAACGTTTAATAAATCCCTCGATACTCCAGTAAACAAATCGGGCAGTTAATCTCTGGTTAAATGTATCGTTGCGATCAGTGAATAGGCTCGAACAAATGGTACGGAAAAGGGTTCGGCCGATGGTAACAAATAACAGACAAATGGTGTCGCCTAAGCGGTTGGCGGTAGATTGGCAACTTTTTATTGCGGTGTGGATGTTGAAGGCGACTGTCGGCCATCTTTCGGTTTGGTTTTGATATTCTTCCAGAGCAAGTAAGTCTCAAAAATCAAAATCGAAATATTTTATTTCACATAAGCCTACATGGGCACTTATGAAACGTCAGAAGCTAGGTGCACGGTTCCAATTGGTCGTTTCCTATGGAGAAGAGCCGGCAAGAAACTCCATGGTTACTGTTTTAAAAGAGGCTTTTACAATATTTTCGAATTACATTGTTAATAGTTATGGGAGGACGGTGTAGGCTTGTCAAAAAGTTTCCGGTAATAAAAGTCTACAGTCCACCTAGCCTACAATGTTCTCACATTCACAAGGTAAAAAATAATCTATATAAGATAAATATGAAACTACAAATAAAAACCTATCTAAACCAAATACATAGAGACTATAACTCTATACTAAATACGGCAAACAGGTGACTAAGTTTTGGACATAATAATAACCGTTACATACCGGTCAAAATCATAAACCTCCTTTTTTCTTCGCCGTAGTCGGGTAAAAATAAATTTAATTTCGGAACTCAGTGTCCTTGGTTTTGAATGTTAGCATATTTCTGTCTCCTACAAAACCTACGTTCATTCATACTGTTACATAATTTAAAAATTCTGTTATTTTCTTTTATAATTCATTAGATTGTTACAATCGCGTTTTTAAGAATGAGCCTTCAAATAGCTGGTCCTGGTTATGAAGCTGGTCATTTACAACGTTGAGTCCATAATGCCTTGTCTGTTTAAGAAGACACCTTAATCTTAAAATAACACGGGCTCTCAATATTATGTTGTAATGTTATTTTTTTAAAGTAAACAGTTGTTTTTATGAGCAACTTTTTACAGCCCGTCTACACAAAACCTTTTTGTGAAAATTCTAATTACGAACGCAGAGCGGCATCTAGGCACCTAAAATGTAATAAATAAGACCATCCAAATAGGCCCCAGATCCTATGTTTCTATTTGTTCCCGGATATTTATCGCTGCTATTTTCAGAATTAGGTCCTTCTCTTTTTTTCCTTTATCAAGGACCGTTTTGCTTAAACTTTTGGTAGATGTTTAGTGATATTAATACGAACAGTGTATTTTTGCCTTTTTTATTTTTTATTATAACCCGTGGTGATTAAAACGGAAAAATTATGCAATATAATGCTGTCTTTAATGTAGGAGCCAATGGTTGTAGGCACCTTACATTGTTGGTTTAGTTATGGAGCACACAGAAAGAACCACAAGTTGAGTTTAAAGTTATATAAAAATGTATGACGTTAACAAGTTATGTGGTAGCGATTTTTTATCTTGACCAGTGGCTAGTTGCACAGTTATTGTCTGACTCTTCGACTTTTTACTTATTTAACATCCAGAGATTCCAAAAACGTACCTAATTCCATAAACGTACTGAGTATGTTGACAGTACCAGCAAGTTCCAGTCCTCAGCCTAGTATATCTTATTTGAAAGTAATCAAAATCTATGAATTATGTTAATACCTAGCGACCCGCTTCAACGGTTTTTACGACTTGAGAAAACATCAAGATTTCTTAGTAATATGTAACTTTCATTATTATTGCATAATACACATAAACCTTCCGGAATAAATTCTCTAAACAATGGTGAAAACCTCATCAAAATCTGTTGCGTGATTTAGACGAACAACTCGGACATACTAGTCAAGACAAACACGAAAAGCAACTTTAATTTATAATATGTAAAGACGAAAATGTAACACCACATGTGAAAGTTGTCACAGTAATAATTGTGACACAGAAGACAATCGAAAATACCATTACAGGTCCCATGAAATGATCCCAAACCCACTTTTACGATATCCACGGTAAATGACAGGATAATTCCATTCGCTGGCGACCACAGAATGTAACGAATAATTAATTCTAACTGTGGCTTGTGTTACTGACTTTGCCTTGACGCTTTTGTAAGGGAATGGACAAGGTTGTCTGAAATTTTGTGGTGATAGAACACATAAAATCTCGCCTTATTTCTCCAAAGGGTTGGGCAGTACACCAATACTTACGTCGCCAGTTATATTTATGACAGAAGTGATTAAAAATGTTGCAGCAGTTGATGCATAGTATTAATAGCTTCATATTTGAAATCATTAATTAGGAGGAGCTTGTGGCTAAGTAATAACAGCCGCCCGGGTCGATCCAACAGGTTAAGGTACGCTTGCCGGGGTTGGTCTGTGGATGGGTTACCATCTTTACATACTGAGACTCTTCCATACCTCGGAAAGCATGTTAAGCTGTTGGTCCCGACTGTCATTCGTGGATCTTTGACAGTCGTTACGGGTCGTCAGAAGCCCGAAAGACTGATAAACAGTCTTACCAAGGGGTATCGTATTACCCAGTTACTGGATTGTAGAGGTCAGATAGACAGTCGGCCATGTAAAATACTGGTATTCAGCTGCACCCGGTTAGACTGGAAGCCGACCCCAACATAATTGGGAAAAGGCTAGGCAGATTGATTTGAAATCACTAATGATGTTTGGCTTATTCCAAGTAGTCATGGTACACTTAGTTCTAAAGCATAAATTGAAGGACCTGTTAAGTACCTTTTCATAATGACTCTTAGGTACTACGACATAAATCACGTACCAATTAATGAAATCACTAATTGCCTCGTATTTTTATTATCCCTCACTTGAAGTGGTTGGAGTGCGTTTAGTTCTTTTATTACCTAATACTAAGGCAAGAAAAGAAACGCTTGCTAATATTTGTCTCTAAATTGGAAATTAATGAAATCACAACATTGTTTATTGTTTTTGACCGAATTCCAACTTAATAATCGAGTCCTTGAACTTTGAGCTTTGGAAGGCCCGCACAAGCTGGACCGATGACCTGGGGAAGGCCGCAGGAATCCGCTGGATGCGAGACGCATAGAACCGGTCGAAGTGGCGGTGTTTGTGGGAGGCCTATGTCCAGTAGTGGACGTCTTTCGGCTTAATGATGACCTTTGAGTGATTACATAAGAAAGAGAGGGAGAAAGACGGTCACAATAACATAAGACAAGGCATGAGATAATCCTAAAACTGCCTTGAAGGAAACCCAATACGCAGATACGATCCTCAATTCCAAGAAGGGACTTATATTAAAGTCAAGTTCGAAAATTTATTTGTCAAACTTGGAGAAACTTCGCGTGTACAATAATGGCATATGTTTGATAAATCATTCATATATATAAACTTGCCTTGGAAGGGTATAGTAATCAGAATGTTTATGGCGGTCTGAGCGACCTTTCCAGTGTAGAAATTGGTCTATTCTAGTTTGAGAGATCGTTCATTTATTTTTATATAGACGCGTTTATCCTTTTGTCGAAGTGTTTTTGGTGTATACTTAGGATTTTTGCTTGTAAATAAACATCTATGTTCCTTTATTTAGAGAAAGCATTGATCACAGAGATTGCTCATCGTGGAGGCAATTTTTGTCTATACAGTTCTAGATTCTGGTGTCTCCTTCATCATTATTACCATCTTAGAAAGAACCTTATTTATATATATTAATTACAATCTCTTGGGTACATTACCAGCGGACAGCGATGCGGAGGAATTTGTCGACGCCATATTTTAGTAAATTGTTTATTTGTATAGTTAGCTTTAATGTTAAGTTAAATAAATCTATTATGTTAGAATTAGATTGCATATTAAAATTGTAAATTAAAGAAGGAAATAATCAATAAAAAAAATGTATTTACTTCTTGGTGACTCTTTAATTTCTGTGCCAAAGGATAAAATATCTCAATAGGTTAAATATCGGAAGTCTGATTTGAATTTCATTATAAACGAGGGTGCCTCTGCTACGCTCAGGCATGGGGTCTCAACTCGAACAAATTATAATTAGTCTTGAAAAAAAATCATAGATGGCAGCTTATGTAACAATTTATGAAATTAACAATCACTAAAAAGCGTTATACGGCAAATTTTGGCTGAGGTAATATTAGTAAAAATCAAAACATCTTTGTTTAATGCTGATTTATGTATTTACACTCATAAATCTCGTATTTTCAACAAAAAATTTAAATAAAGCCGTTTACTTGAATTCGAAGCCTTAGAATGATAAAGTAGCCATCTGTTATATCATTTCGTCGAGAGCTCTTTGCAATAGATGGCGTTTTACTCAAGTGAAGACAGAGTCTCTTTAAACTTGCGTTTCGTTAGGGAAAATCAAACAACTTTTTTTTTTATCTAGTACTTTACGTAGAAATATAAAAATTGAACACCTAGGAAGAAAAAAGTAAGAAAAACATCTAAGAGTCTTCTGTAGTATCTAGGCAAGACTCCTAGATGGCGTTGTAAAACTACAGTCTCTGGCAATTTGTGAGTCGCTGATGCTGCCATCTGTTAAAAAATGGAGGATGAAAAATAGCCAGCTCAATAGCCAGACTTAGGGTGGTGTCATTTCTTTGTATGGGATTGGGTATCTGTACGTAGTATTATAATATTTGTGGCTTAGGTGAAATATACTGCTGTGACACGTCCAAACATTGAGATTTCTGTGTTATTTCTATTGAATTATACACATCCGTATCAAAATACATTGTGTGGTTCGTAGAACGCAGCGAACATGGAAAAAAAAAGATGAAAATTTTGCCAAAGAACCGATGGCTTCTCGCTTCGAAGAAAGCGATCCCTTTTTAACTGACTTCTTCAAAAAGGAGGTTCTCAATTCATCTGTATGTTTTTTTTTTTTTTTGTGTATATGTTACGCGATTACTCCGCCAATTATGAATCGATTTTGATGATTCTTTTTTTGATTGGTAGGTTATGCTTCAGAGGTGGTCCCATATCAATTTTATTAATTTTTCTTGCGTAGTTTTTGAGTTAGCTTCAATAATTACGTATTTTTCCACTTTGCGTATGTAGATGATATCTTAGTCTTCATTTACATAGCAGATAACGATATACGAATTTGTGTGGGGTAGGTACCACATTTAAAAATTGAAAAATAAAAACTTTTTACAAAAAAAAAAAAACAACCGACTTCACAAAAAAAACACTAAAAAAGTGAAAAATAACTTTAATTTCGGAAGTCGGTGCCAAAAAACGAAAATTGAAAAGCAAAGACACCGACTTCCAAAATTAAAGTTATTTTTCACTTTTTTAGTGTGAAGTCGGTTGTTTTTTTTTTTTTTGTAAAACGTTTTTTCGAAGAACCAACTGGGTAATGCTCCTATAAAAAAAATATCCAATAGCAAATCATAACCTATTTAGCTAAAAAATTATAAACATAATCCCAATAACTAGCTGCTATCGTTGCCAAAGCTTCGCACTCCACCACATCGACCATCCTGTCTGAATATCCATTTACGCTGTAATGAAAAAGGTAGCGTAAACCAAAACAAATAAGGTTCACAGGCAGATGTCGACGGTAAAAAGACCTATATTTGCGAGACAAATACGATTAAATCCAGAGCCGCTGGGAACAAAGAGATAACGCGGTTTTACGCGACTTTTTTGCAGCTTCAATCTGTTTAAATCGTTTCAGTGTATGAGATATAGATTGGATTTTGGTTGGATTCTGTTCTGAGTTGTATGTAAGAGGTAGAATTAGAAACTGAGGTCTTGAAAGTCAAGCCTTCCTTAACATGTCAACAAGAAGATCGCTGGATTTTTAAAATTTGGTATTGGATACAAAGAATTTATCATAATTTAGAACAAAATGTTGATGTTTTGTGCGTTTTCCTTTTGTCAAAGAGTTTTAGGAAGATTGATAAGCATTACCTACTTAGCACGAACTTTGGCTTAGTATAATTAATTATATAACTGTCTTACAACTGTCAAACTACAAATGAAATACAGATATGGGAACATAATAATTAGCTGAGCTAAAGTACGTGTGATGTAACGTTTACGCCTTCGTTCATTCCTTTCAAGAGTAAGTGACTACTACCTTGTAAACAGTGTCGTGTGGGCTAAGTCACTCATCAATTAACCACAAAATTCATTGATTACAACGTCCCATAAACTAGTTCACATATTAAGTATATCTACGCGACATAAACAAATAGAAACACATTTATTTAATACAGAAACACATTGTTTTCAATTCAATTCAACTGTCTTCACAGACAGCTATGCAAATTCCAGTTCAGTTAGTCGGATTACATTCTGCGTCATGTTATTTGTCGCAAGTAGGGTTTGTAGCGAGCTTTAGAGTAACAAGTTTTCTATTGTGTGAGGTCAAAATGAGTTTTATCTTGTGAGGTATTAGTTTATTTCTTGGCTAAGTTGTTGCCGCAATTTGCAGCAGCTTTTGTATTTACCCCCGGTTTCTGATTTGAGAAAAGTAGCAAATCTCAACTGATTATTCTCAAATACATAAGTATGCGCTTTTAAAATCGAATTTCGTTTCTGAATTAAGATTTTTTTAACTCTAATCAAGACTGGAACGTGTTTGCATTGATCAGGAATACTTAAGTAAATGATCAGTTGATTATGGTTTAACGAAATTCGATTTTAAAAGCGCATACTTATGTATTTGAGAATAATCAGTTGAGATTTGCTACTTTTCTCAAATCAGAAACCGGGTGTTAGTTTGTTGAAAATGTGGTATTGTCACTGTGTAAATGATTTTGATTTTGTTTTTCCTGTTTATTTTGACTTTACTATTTTCATCGCGATTTGCGGATGAATTTATAATTTAGTATTATTTACTATATTAGTGACTGAACGTATGATAGCCAGCCTTAGCAAAGGGTGTTCCCGAATCATTGGGTTGTAGAGGTCAGATAGGCAGTCGCTCCATGTAAAATACTGGTATTCAGCTGCACCCGGTTAGACTGAAAGCCGACCCCAATATTGGTAAAAAAAGGCTAGGCAGATGAATATGATTCGTGACCAGGAATAAAATGCCAACATTTAAATAAATAGTTGTTCACCGTGAATAGTTTCTTACATCCATTTTCAGTTTTCGCTCGATTTACACCGCGGCCGCGCCATATTGCAAATTGACGCGGGATCTGATACCGCGTCATATTTTCCCGCGACATTCCTGTTTGACATTCGCTTTATTGATTCTGTTCTATTGTTTTTTTTGTTAGTTTATTTTAATGTGTATGTTCAAGGAGGAGTTATTTCTGTTCAGCGTGATTATTTTAATCTTTGTAGGAGTTTTCGCAGCTAGTGTGCGGAAACTCTAATAATTGCAGATCGACTAATCCTAACTGGTAATACTATTCCAGGTCAAGGTCTACCCATGTGCCAAATATCATCTAAATCCGTTCAGCCGTTTTGGCGTGAAAGCGTATCAAACTCACTTTCGCATTTATAGGACATAGGATACTTTTTATCCCGGTATTCCTACGGGATCGAGACTATATTTAAATAATACCGTTTTGAGTTAATACGGAATAGGCTGTTAAAATAAAGAAATTGACCCGTTTTTCAGTACCAACTTTTTAATAATAGTGGAATTTGTAAAGATACGTTTTCTGTATTTAATTTTAGTATGGGACAAACTTTACGTAATTATATGTTAATTGCAGGAATTTTTACATATTTTTCCAATTAGACAACATCATCTGCCTAGCCTTTTCCCAACTATGTTGGGGTCGGCTTCCAGTCTAACCGGATGCAGCTAAATACCAGTATTTTACATGGAGCGACTGCCTATCTGACCTCCACAACTCAGTAACTGGGTAATACGATACCCCTTGGTAAGACTGGTTGTCAGACTTTCGGGCTTCTGACGACCCGTAACGACTGTCAAAGATCCTCGAATGACAGCCGGGACCAACAGCTTAACGTGCTTTCCGAGGCACGGAGGAGTCTCAATATATAAAGATGGTCACCCATCCACAGACCAACCCCGGCAAACGTAGCTTAACCTGATCGATCAACCCGTGCGGCTGTTATTACTTAGCCACGAGCTCCCAATTAGACATAAAAATAAAATAACGAGTCCCACACAACTCAAAGTACCTACTATTTTGTAATAAAAAACAAAATATTATCCAATAAAAAAACAAAATATTATCCAATAAACCTGACAATTTCAGGACGTGTGAATGATTTCCGCATGCCGAATGAAAGCCAATAAAAATTAATTCTGAAAAAAAATCGTTTGAAATATTTTTGTTGTCCATGGTTTCTGGAGTGATGCCAATAATTTATTGGATATCTGCCTCAATGAGGTCGAATACTTCTGGAGTGGCGACCATAAGGTAGATAGACAACCTGGTGAAGGTCGCGGGAGTACGCCAGATTGTGAGAACCACAGGACCGGTCGATGTGGCAACGCTTGGAAGACCTATGTCCAGCAGTGGATGTCTTTTAGCTGAAATAATGATGATGATTTTCCAAAATACAATAGACGTAGATAAAATAACCTGTTCAGCTTAACTATTCCTCAAGAGTCATAAAAAACTCTGTAAGAAATCGACACATGTTTCCCCTCTCAACGAGGTACCTCAGGTTGACGATTGACCAGTCGCGAACCAGAACATGACTTGTTGCAGAGACAGCCAGAAGCTTCGTATGGTGCTTGGTAGGAAGATTAACTCGAACAAATCACAAATTAGTCACGTAGTGTGGTACCAATGGCATCAATGTGGCTTTTGAATAGTACATAAAACCATGCATTCTTTTGCTACAGCATGGGCATTTTGTTGCGCCACTTCTTCTTCCCAACGAAAGCAGTAGGAAGTAGTGTAGGGCGGGCTGGGTTTTGAGAGACTGTTATGTAACAAAATTACGTTCATCGTAAAAAGTTCTGATTATCAGCCTAATTTGAATAAATTACTTTTGATTCATGTCTCTAACACGCAGCGCAGCCCTTAGTAGCAAACGAAGCTCTTCCTGTGTGGGTTCAGCCTAAATAAATATTACAAATATTAAAAAAATGTGGACAGCTTCAAAATGACTGACAATAAAAAGTTAAAAATCTTTGTTTATTTGACCACTCAAAATGCACGCACACATTTTATGAACAACGCCTTTTTGCATTATCCGCTGAGCAAACAAAACAAAATGGTGGAAGCCGTAAATGGTTGGAAAAAAATGACGTAGGCACCCAAAATATAGACTGGGTGGTACTGAACACAGTTAAAAAACATTTTATTTATTATTCAAGTAAATAATTATAGTGTTAGATTGTATAATGTATTTAGGATTTGTTAAAATAACGATGAAATAAGAACTTAAGGACAAAAAAAAATAAATCTATTGTTTTAATTACTTGAAAAATAATTAAAACTTTTTATTATGGTGTTACATTGGTATTTAAATAAGACGTTTCGTTTACCGCTAAGTAGGTTGACACTAGGTCACTTTTTACTCATATGAATATATCTATTTAAAATAAAATGAAGCATAGCAGTACCTACTAGCCTATACCTCTACCTTTGCATCCATCTTTTAGAACACTGAAAGGTAAAATTACCGCACAGGATGCACTTAACATTGCTAAGCATAACAATCCGTTTAACGGACGTACTCTATAGAACTTTGAACCTGTCTCATATACACTTTACCACCCATATCTCGTACATTTGTCGCACCGTGCGAACACGGCCATACCGCTACATACAACGTTAAAAGGTCCATTTGTCACACGAGTGTAAAAAGCCCTAAGTTGTTATAGCACTTTGTTGGTGTCGATAAATATGTTTGTGTCTCGCTTACCTATGCATTATAAGATAGAGGGAGAGGGGGACATCCGTTTTTTTATCCTGTTTTGTACAAGTGGCCATGAAGTATTTGTTATGTATAGGCGACCATGAGATTGTCGGATTTTCGCCACTCTTTATTGAGATTGTAGAACTTTATGGAACAAAGTCTTTTATTTTAGAGCAGTGGTGGCCCCAACTTAAGTGTCGTGGGTTCCAACACAGACAGGCGCTTCATATTAAGTAATTTATTTTATCACTACTGCTCTCAAAACAGTGAAGGAAACCGGTACTAGATCCAAAAATTCGAAGACATGTGTGGCATTCACCAACCCCCACTGGGTCCGCGTTTAGAAAGTCCATTTCCTCTCATAAAGAGGAGCCTCAGTAGTGGGTCTTTATAGGCTGACTAGCCAGTCCCATAGTTAGCAGTAGCACGAATACGCCAACGAGGCAGTCAGATTTTGTGATCAATTCTCTAAAAATCATTCAAAAGCCACGTTGGCAGTCAAAAAATCCCATGTAGGGATAAGGGAGGAATACTCCCTTCTCCACACTAATCTCAACAATCAATCTGCCTAGCCTTTTCCCAACTATCTTTTGGGTTGGCTTTCAGTCTAACCGGGTGCAGCTGAATACCTGTTTTTTCCATGGAGCGACTGCCTATCTGACCTCCACAACCTAGTAACTGGGTAATACGATACCCCTTGCTAAGAATGGTTGTCAGACTTTCAGGCCTCTGACAACCCGTAACGACTGTCAAAGATCCACGAATGACAACCGTGACCAACAGCTTAACATACTTTCTTAGTCAAGGAGGTCCTTCTCCACACTAATCTATTCCCCCTATTTTTATGAAAAACTTGTGCCATAAGCAAATGTAACATTGTTTTTCATCCCCCATATAAAATATATAGGAGAATTAATAGTGGCAGTCTCTTAGATAGCGCTATCTTAAAGCGTCAATGTTTTTGCCAGAAAAGTGTTCAGTAGACAGCAGCAAATGTTTTACTTAAGACGAATGGTTTTAGGAAGTATATTACATTACATGACGTTGTTCTAGGAGTATGAATTACATTTTTATTTACCACACTATGTTTTTTTCCACTATACTCGAATGAAATTACTTATACATCTGAGTTGTATTATTTAATAGTACCTGGGGCGACATAGAGAAAATGAATTTTCCCAGTATGAGACTAGCTAGATCGATTTTTCGCCCCCGTAAACACATTGCAACTTTCATCGAAATCGTTAGAGCCGTTTTCGAGAACGTAATTATAATAGAATACAAAATATTGGTCATTTACCTAATACGTATAGTATAGGATATAGATTTTTTATATTGCAATCTACGCAAATGCATTAATGGCCTACCTAATGTCAAGCGATAGGTAACCATTTTTTATTCAATTTTAATGGAATACAAGAAATTTTCGACGCATTGCGTTCTATACCGTTAAGCCCCGAGAAGACTAGCGCGACGCGACTCTAACAAAACAATTTCTAAGAAAACTGCACGGTATAACATTAACGGTGTCACGTCGCGCCAGTCTGCACAAGGCTTTACTGTACTTCGCGATATTTTGTTTGTAATCGATCAGTACTATATCATAATTATTCGACGCTTTTATTACATTTTTCACCAAACGTATTATTCAAATCGATAAAAAGACTTGTGTTCTAAACCGTTGCTAAACGTCTAATAATCTAGTTTACAACAGAGTATTACGTTCAAAACATAAAAGAGTATAATTACAAAGTCACTTAAGACACTTTTCTCATGAAAACACTCTCAATAACACGTGTTGTGTCGTTTAATTTGCAAGAAACTTGTATTAAACCTGTGTAATGACGTAACGGCTCGTCCGTATTCAGTAGCTGGTAAGGACGATGTAGTTCAGCGTTTAAACGCTGCGTTTTTTACCTGAAGAACAATTTTCTCGTACATAAAAAACATTCCAATTCAACTCACACTGTCATCGAATACATGTCAAAAAATTTGGTAAATCACAGGTTTTTGATTTTTTCAACAGATTAAATGCAAAATGCGGACTTTGTTATAATACGGAAATTGCCCCTCTGAGGACATACACAAGTGACAATTGCTTTCAAAGCGTTTTGTGTTTTTATAACGTCTTTCAACAGGATTGACATGAGTTCTCGAAACGATGATGGAAACGTAAAAATGTATCGGATTGACGTAGACCTTATACATTTTTGAATTTCCATTATCGTCATTGCTGGTAAAATGTCACTTTGTCCTCTAGTCATTTGAACATTTCCCACTGTACAAATGATTATTATCAAATTGCGAGGAAAGTTGGATCAAGAGAAGCTTTTGCTTAACTATTATTGTCGCTTTACGAATGTATTTCGAGCTTAACTCGAACAGGGATCGTTTAAAACTTTGCTTGAAAATCGGTGTCCGGTAGAGAGAGAAAACTTTTTATGTCTAGAAACGAATCGGACAATGGACATATATTTCAAAAATGGAAAGAGTGGAAGATGTTACCAAAAACATCGCCAACTATCTTTTGAAGAAAAAGCACATTAAAAATTTACATTAGAAAGAGATAAAGAACATTTTTACCGTCCCAAATATAAAAAAATATGAAATAAATACTAAATTACCGCTGAATAGATAAGTTTGTGACGTAATATAATTTCAGGCAAACCAGACAGTAGGTACACAGACTAAAAAAGTCATAAAACAGAATCATAAAACCGTCCGTCTGTCCTAAGACTTAATTATGTCATTCAAAATTTCTAATGCGTAATTGATGCAAATTTTAAAGGGTCTAGCGTTGTAAAGGTAAAATATTTATGCCCGTTTTCACTAACACTAGACATAACCTAAACGAATGCCTACATGAAGGCTTGCTGTTGAAAGTCCAACAACACGCTTTTATTAAGGTGTCGTCTAGTGTCAGTGAGAACGGGCATGAGTCTAAAGCCTGTTACCCAAACTTTGGTTGATATTATAAATTCTGTAACTTCATATGAGTTTGAGATTATTTCGTTACGTACGGCGTTATGAAGTGTGAGGTTTTGGGTCTTCCTGTTTAAAGTACTTTTGGTTAATGTACTTTGCTGGTTTTGCTCACTACACGACAGACGTGTATGAGTTTGGCCAGGTATTCACATAGATGAGGCTTTGAGTATGAATCAATCTGCCTAGCCTTTTCCCAACTATGTTGGGGTCCGTTTACAGCTTTACCGGATGCAGCTGAATACCAGTATTTTTCATAGAGCGACTGCCTATCTGACCTCCACAAACCAGTAACTGGGTAATACGATACCCCTTGGTAAGACTGGTTGTCATACTTTCAGGCTTCTGACGACCCGCAACGGCTGTCAAAGATCCACGAATTACAATCGGGACCAACGGCTTAACGTGCTTTCCGAGGCACAGAGGAGTCTCGGTATGTGAAGTTCCCCATCCACGGATCAACCCCGATAAGCGTAGCTTAACTTGATGGATCGACCCGTGCGGCTGTTATTACTTAGCCACGAGCTCCTCATAGACGCACTCCTAATAAGACACAGTTATAAGAGTAATTATAAAAGTGACTACTCAACACAGTCGCAACATTGTTTAAAATACTTGTTGCATGTTAGCTGCCTTATTATTCTAAATAGACCCGTGCGGCTGTTATTACTTAGCCACGAGCTCGTGGTACTACCCAGGAGAAACTCTTTCGCCAGGATCTATTTTACTGCAATCGTTATCTCAATGCGTCAACAGCCTCACTGCTCAAGAAAATCAAACAAAAACTATTCCTATCTTACATTGCAGTACTTTTTAACTAGCGATTACCAACTTTTGTTCACACAAACTAACAAGGCATTTTGTAATATTAACAATATTTAAGTCAACAAAGTGTGGGCTATCTCTGCTAAGTTCTACGTTAAAGCTACAGTGGCTATTATAACTTGGAAGTAACTTGTATGGGAGTTGGTGAAGCCCTGTTTTGTAATGCTTAAGCTTTAAGGATAATACAGGCCTACGTAAGTAAGTATTTTGTGTAAAATAAATAAGGAAAATTGCCAGAATAAATAAATAAATGTTGTTTGTGGTAGTTATTCGTAAAATAAACTTTTTGTATATTTATTTTTGATAGCATGTTTTATAAATAATAAAAATGTCATACGAATAGAGTCATATAAAAATCAAAAAATTGTAAAGCCTTTTTTCGTACATTTTGTATGTTTTTCCAGGTTATTTCTATAGCATAAATATTGTTCTTTTAACGTTTATTCTCAGATTTCTTAGTAGTTATTCATCTGCCTAGCATTTCCCAACTATGTTGGGGTCGGCTTCCAGTCTAACCGGATGCAGCTGAATACCAGTATTTTACATGGAGCGACTGCCTATCTGACCTCCACAACCCAGTAATTGGGTAATACGATACCCCTTGGTAAGACTGGTTGTCAGACTTTCGGGCTTCTGACGACCTGTAACGACTGTCAAAGATCCACAAATGACAGCCGGGACCCGCGGCTTAACGTGCTCTCCGAGGCAAGGAGGAGTCTCGATATGTATAGATGGTCACCCATCCACACACCAATCTAAGCAAGCGTAGTTTAACCTGATGGATTAACCTGTGCGGCTGTTATTACTTAGCCACGAGCTCCTCCTGCTTAGTAGTTATTATGGTTTTTTATTTAAAACATCGCATAAATATTTTTTAAAGCACATTTTTTCGCAAAAATATTTATTTAGCATCGAAAATTTTCTACACTGCTTTTTCATCTTTTAATATTTCTCAACAACCAAGTACCATTCAAGTAAAAACAAAACACTATCGCCTACTTTCTTAAAATAATGTTCCACAAACTCAACCAAACAGCCTGCTTACCCCGTTACGAAGCTATAACGAGCTTGAAGAAAACCGCTTAGAAACTGCACATCCCAAAATTGGCTACGTGGCTACGTGGCTAGCTGAAAATTTAGCCACCACATAATCTTTTATTTACCGCCCAAGTACCTGAATGCGATGCAGGCAATATTAGAGGCATACGAGGTGTGCTTGAGAGAAAATTATGTGGAAAAATATGGTGAGAGCATCTTATGCTTATGCAAGTGGTTTCCTGCGGTGTTAGGTAAGGTTTAATTTGAGATAGTTGAGTTTGTCTTAAGTACAATAGACGTAGATATATTTAGTAACCTATTCCGCTTAAATATTCTCCAGGAGTCATAAAAACCCCTGTAAGAAATCGACACGTGTCTGACCTCTCAACGAGGCATCTTCAGGATGACGATTGACCAGTCGCAAACCAGAACATGACGTGTTGCCACTCCGAATCTATCTACTTTTATTGTATTATAAAATGGATTTCCGCAAAGTCACGCCTGAATCCATTAACTATCTTCATACCAACGGTCAGTTTCAATGTAAAGTGACTGTAAACTAGTAACTCAATATCTAGAGTGTTCACAAAATGGACCACTGTATGCAAATTCCGAATAGCCGAGGAGGCGACATTGGTCGCAGTCATATTTTATTTACTTCATGAACACTTGAATGCATTCTGAAGGCAACACTAACGGATATGTGAAATTGGAACGTAATGCTTTAATGTAAATCTATACATATTATAAATTAAAGTCGCTTTTCGTGTTTGTCTGTCTGTCTGAATTATTATTTCAAAACCACGCAACAGATTTAGATGCGGTTTGTCATCATCGTTTAGAGAATTTATTAGGAAAGGTTTATGTGTATAAACGTTAATATTATAGTCACGTAAAGCTAAGAAATCCTGATGTTTTGTCAAGTCGTAAAAACCATTCGAAGTAGGAGCGGGTAGCTAATATTATACAGAAGATTTTCTTGTTTGTTTGTAAGAAATAATCTCAGGTAGTACTAATTCGATTACAAATATTGCTTAACTAATAGAAAGCTACACAATTGTCAACTGGTTTAGGATAATAGTATAATTCCTTTCAAAATTAATACACAATGAAAACATTCAAGTTTGCAGTCACTTAGTTGCCACACAATAGATCGTCTAAGTGCCAAAATGGTCCAGAATGCAAATTCCGAATAGCAAGGCGACGTCGGTCGAAGTAATCTTTTATTTACTAGCTGAACTCCTGAATGCATGCAGGAGGTAATATTAGGGCATATGTGCACATATAACGTTATTCTCAGCTTGCATATTATGTATATAGATAAAGATGGTTCCTTTGAGCAACTAGTTTAATTATTAAGCTGTATCCTGAATTCCTGAAGGAGTCCTACAGGGATCTGTACTCGGTCCTATATTTTCATGACGTAATTAGAAAGACTTTTAAATCCAACAGTTATGCAACTAACTCCTCGTTAATTACCGACAAACTTTCATATGTAACACTGGCATTTAAATGCATTTTAGTCACGCAGTTATTAATCTTCTTTCGTGATTCGTGAGCTGTTGTCGTTGGATATTATGAATTCAATATCCATTTCTTTGATTTCGCTTTATGGTAAAAATTTTGGAAAACTTGGGGCTCGTGGCTATTCGGGTTGATTGAAGGCTAAGCTACGCTTGCCGGGGTTGGTCCGTGGATGTTTGTTCATTACATATTGAGACAACTTCTTGCCTCGGAAAGCACGTTAAGTCGTTGGTCCCGGCTGTCATTCGTAAATCTTTGACAGTCGTTACGGGTAGTTAGAAGCCCAAAACTCCGACAACCAGTCTTACCAAGAGGTATCCTATTACCCGCTTACTGGGTTGTGGAGGTCAGATAGGCAGTAGCTAGTAATTACTTGGGAAAAGTCTAAGATCAGATTGATTGCCTGAATTTATTAACTTACATAATTATAAATGAGTGACTTCGTTACTAAATTACATTGTGAAACAAAGTTGTTTGTATAAGTATTCGATTAGAACTTCTAAACTACTGATGAATTTGGAAGCGGATTTCACCATCATTTTGTGAACTTCTAGTAGATAGTTATGGTGATCCTGGGATATAATACATTCATAATTAACCTACGTAAATCACGTCAAATTAAATTACACCAGGATGAAGCCGAGGCGTGTCGCTAGTAAGGTGGAAAAGATACATGGTTTTCATTAAAGAGGATTAGAGGACTAGAGGTATACTTCCACGACTTAGCTCTTACAGCTTACTAGCCTGAAAAACTATGCGGGGTAATATTAAGCTAAACCATGTAAAGGGTTGTTGTGTAGAAGAAGATTAGAAGCATTTCCAATCATTGCCATAAAATCTCTTCTTCAATCTACCTGGCTTAGTGTGACGGTTTATGTAATCTTCAAGTATTATCACACACAAAGCGGATGCGTGGGCGCGGGTCTGGACTAGTACGGCGGGTTTTTATATTATACAAACCCTTTTATATTATACTCTCGTCCCGACCCGCGCCCGATCCTTATAATACAAGGTATTACAATATATTATATCGTAATTCGTTGGATATAATGCACACGAAAAGCGTACGCGGCTCCCGCTCACAACCCGCTCCCGACCCGCTCCGCGCTCAACCCGCGCACGCGTTTATATCTCCCGCGCCCTCAGCTGAGATTGGCCACTCTAGGAGCCGGATGCGCCACCCCCGGCAAAATATATTTTTTGTTTAAAAATAATCTACTTCATCGACACCGATTTTTTTCCGACACTAAAACATATACAGGGTTATTGGTAAAACACCAACAACCTCTTAAGGAGTCATTGTAATCATCATTATGAACAACTTTTACTATGGGAACAAAAATGAAATAGCGAAAAAAAAATCAGCTGTTCCGTACATGTTGACGAGTTATGTGAACATAAATGTACGGGACAGCTGTTTTTTTTCCGCGATTTCGTATCTGTATAAACCATATACTACATAACGAACACAAACAGCTTTACAAACACACAAACAAAATCTCTCAAGTAAAAGATCATCTCAGCATTAATAAATGTTCTACAAGAGTCTGTGAAGCCTCACTAAGTCACGTCTTGATTCTTCATTGAAAAGAAATGACAACGTGAGGATAAAACCTTATCGAACGGTTGTAGATGTCAAGATTGTATGGATTACTATGGCTTTGGCTAGGCTTAGGACTTATTCTGTTGTTATTGCTAGCTTTTACGTTCGGACAGTCAAAGAGATTTAGTTTTATTTTCTATGGTATGGTGGATTGTGTTTAAGGCTCTACCCTACCTCAAATTGCTTAGCATGATCCTCCGTTATGCGGAAATTACTGCAGCATTAATTTTGAAATAAATATAATTATGTTAAAGTTGAGGATTGATGCTAGGTCCTATTTTTGGCGAAAACATATACACTTTTCACACACACTTACATAAAAGTTTCTCTTTATAAAAAAATCCAGTTACATTCCTCTAAACCGAACTATAAACCGCTGGTATTCAAAAAATACTTCAAATTAGATCATGAAACTTTGCATTATAACTGAACTAACTATAAAGCAGGTCTTATGTTTTTTTTACTTAAGCCGTTGGTCCCGGCTGTGGTTCGTAAATCTTCGACAGTCGTTACGGATAGTTAGAAGCCCAAAAGTCTAACAACTAGTCCTACCAAGGGGTATCGTGTTACCCAGTAACTGGATTGTGGAGGTCAAATAGTCAGTCGCTCTATGTAATATACTGATAATCAGCTCCATGCGGTAAGACTGACATCATCTGTGAAAATATCAACTCTCTAACTATCACGGCTCATGAGACATAGGGACAGGTGACAGCCGGACGGACGTACGGACGGACAGCGGAGTCTTGGTAATAAGGTCCCGTTTTACCCTTTGGGTAAGGAACCCTAAAAAGCACTTCTGTGTAAGCAAATAACATAAAATAAACACGAAGGATAAGTCATATTTCAGCCTCAATTCTTTTTTCAAACTACAAGCTACATTTCCTTACAATCTACAAATGCTCCAAACTTGGCAACATAGGTAAGTACCATTCCGAAATAATAAAAATAAACAGGCTGAGTTAAGCAAGGCTTGAATTTACGGTTAATTTTCACGGTCCAGCTCATGCTAGTTAATCTGTGCTTCAGACTGGTATTTGTTCTACTTTAGATAGCCGATGCTCGCTTTTTTTGCTAGGAAACTGGTTTTAGTAGCTAATTAGATTGAAGTTTGCGGTTGTAGAGATTCTTTTGTTTTTCCTGTTGGATTCATTTTGAATTTGTTTGGTTGGTCGGTCGAACAAAAAGACTAATGGTGGAATCCGACGATCGGCAATATTGCATACGGACACGCACGGCAGACGACCACAGACCGCCACGCACTGCGCACCGAGGAACTTCTTATGTCTGCGCACGTACACCTTCCCACGGTCCGTCGTCCGGGCTCGTCGGTATCCGTCCGCAAAATCGCGGATCGTGGGATTTCGGTATAAGAAGGCAGCTAACATGCAACAAGTATTTTAGACAATGTTGTGAATGTGTTAAGAAATCAAGACTTTTATATTACTCTGAATTTTGCCGGCTACTCTGGCGCAATTGTAGTTTCACTTAGACAAAACACTAGATTGTTCATTTCATCTTATGTTTCAGCACCATAATTGCGTAAACACACTATCAATAACAATCTGAATGATATTGAAGGACATTGCCAATGAATTGCTTCATGTCACCTTTTTGGCGCAGCGGTGAAGCACACACTTTGTTATTAAAACATTATTTTTCCCTTTTTATTGTTTTTTGTATTTTGTGTTTTGTTTCACGAACTGTGTCCAAATAAACGTTATTCTTTATTTCTTGTTCAAACAATTTGTCTGCTCAACAACGTAATGAATATTTTTGAACTGTCAAAATGAAAGCCATTACTACTGTAAGTGTGTTACGCTATTACCCCCCAGAAGAATGTAGCCACAATAAAGACCTGTATTTTACATTCCCCTGAAAAATAAATTGTTGATAGTATTTCATCAGAAACAGTTTATCTACAGATAAATTTTATCAGTCAACAGTTGCTACCAAGTTGACCATTGAACACAATCCTAATAATATAACAATTGGCGTTTCAGTCCGAAACTCAGGTCTATCGGACAATTTATAGATCACAATGTCCAACATCCCGAATATCGTAAAACGGTTGACCAGGCAAGATTGTCTTACATGGAGTATGAATCAGGCAACCTATGAAATCACTGCGTCATCATCTCCTTTGACGATTCGTATTAAACCTCCAACTGTCAATAGAACTTTAATTGTTATTGGCCTTTAAAAGGCCAAACAACAGTTGAGCAGATTATATAGCTTAGAGTTCTTTTTTAAACAGGATGCTAAAACTTTTCCCTCATTCATTAAAAAAAAACATACTACTAAACTAGGTACTTTGGTTTCGGAAAGCCTTCTACATAAAATCAGTCGTCAATTATAATTATAACATGCTAGGTATATTGTTTATTATTATCTAGTACCTAAAATGAATTTTAAGTTTACCAGAAATAAAATAACATAAACATTTTTGTAAGTTTATAGACACTTTTTCAGATAAAATAATGATTGGCGATCTTTTCAGAGATCACTATTAATTCTGTGGGTGATTTACATAATTACTTCTCAGGGAAGAGCGCAGCTATCTATGCACAATCATTACAAATAAGTAACATAACATCTAGTTAATTGATTCAGGCGTGACTTTGCATCATTTGCAGGAAATCCATTATAAAATACAATAGACGTAGATATAATTTAGTAAGGAATAGATATAGATAGGAATGGGTCCTGTAACTCTGCGTCCAGTGGTTGTTGGGCAACACGTCTTGTCCGGGTTCGCGACTGGTCAATCATCATCCTGAGCATGCCTCGTTGACAGGTGAAACACGTGTCGATTTCTTCCAGGGTTTTTTATGACTCTTGAGAAATAGTTAAGCAGAATAAGTTATTATTATATCTAAGTCTGTTGTATTACCCCAGCTTGTAATTTGTCTTATTCATACGCAGACGTTAGATCTACGGTCGAGACGCTTGCAGGAAATGGCGGCTGGCGTAGGAAATGGACGGACAGACGGACGAGCCCAATAATGTATTGTAAAACTTATATTAATACTGAGGGTGGTTATAGAAAAAGATTTTTTGAGTGGTGCTGATTTATGAGGAGAATGTTATGATAAAACGGTTTGAAGATTTTTCTAATATTTTGCACATCACAACAATTCGGACGTCTTCTTCAATTATGCCAAATATTATTATTAATTAAGAGTCAGATAACGGTTAACTCAGTAGAATTATAGTAAGCCTAAGTTTCCCACGGCCTAGTGTAGTTAAATCACCAACACACTAGCACACAAGGGTGATATTGCCAACAAACATGCCTACATAACAGCGAATTTAAGACCCAAACAATTGAAGGTACAATAATGTTTATAACCCATAGGAATTTGAATCGTATAGTGTAAACAATAGGGAAAATTACGTCATCAGTCCTTCTCGTAAAACACCACTCATGGATGTCTGAGTGAGAAATGCTAGGGAAACTAAATGTGGACTATTTGTCATTCCATTCTTGTTTTGTTTTAAGCCGATATCAGACACGTCACTTTTTGTTCACTGTGAAATCGCCTTTAATTTTGGCATTTTTCACTCGAAATGAAACGTTTGAACACAAAATAAATGTAAAATGAATTCATGAGTGAACCGATCCAATGATGTTGGATTTCGGCACACGGCATCTTTCACTCGTATAACGAATGATAGAAAAATGAAATGATAGGAGCCGATGGACGTTCATTTCTATTATAATTATTAGTGTCGTGTGAACGAAAGATTTAAATCGTTAGATTCGCCCGACCGCGTCGAAAGGAAATTTTGATAAGTGCGTTTCGGTGGAACAGTTTAATAATAATAATTATTTCCATTCTACGAACGGCACTTTCGTTAAAGAAATTTTTAGAGATTTTTTACTTCAGTTTCAGTGCAGTTAGTAGCATAGCTTAAGTGCCGTTCGGTCAAATGCCGTTGAACTCACTGCTCTGAGTTGAATACGTCCTTTTTTCGTTCCTAGACAAAGTATTACCCAACTTAACCACGTGACCTTGATCGTGACTCCTCATCTCTTTAATCAGAGTTTAGTTCCCACAGTAAGTCATCGTTAGTGTGTCACAGGAGTTAATCGCGAGTGTATACCCAGCCTTACTTAACTATTAGACGCAAGGATTAATGTACCCACGTCTGAAGGCGTGCCTTGTGTGTGTACAGAGTAGGTGCAGTTTATACAACGTGCCGCTACCATGACGACATTAATTTAATACACGTATTTCGCGTATTCGTTTTAGGAAAATATTTTAATTTCATTAAATGTTAATATTTATTGATTTATTTACAATTTTCTAAATTACCATCCTGGAGCAACCTGTGTACTTAAAGAACTGTAGCGAAGAGTTCGTTTGCCGGGGTCACGGATCATATGTAGGCGAATAAAAGGAAAGCCGCGCAATTTCCTAGAAATTATGCCGACAAAGGATCTTGACCGATGGAACGTAAGCCAGCTGGTAGGTACCTACATGAATGAATCTTTTACAAAGAGTGATCTCAACTTTGATTATGTTTTTATTATTTAGTTTGTTTGAAAATTATTTTTTTTCAATTTACGAATTATTTTATTTTATTATAATTTTTATGGTTACTGGCCACTATCCCTACCCGTGTGTTAAATTAATGTCGCCATTGAAGCGGCACGTTGTATACAGTGTATACCTGGGCGGCCGTACTCTGGTCTGGTGAAGATAGAGAATGCTCATTACCCGGCAACGGCGAAGCAAAAAGGAGGGTTATGATTTTTGTATTTATGTAATATGTATGTATGTTCATCTGTTTTTTTTTTTTCAATCATCAATTATAAATCCGGAGTCACACGTAATCTGTTCGATTTATGCTCTAACGCGTGTGACTCCGGAATTTTAATTTTTCTTTCTGTGGTGTCTTGTTTATACCTTTTTAGTTGATTGCCTTTTTTGTCGTTGTTGGGTTTTAGTTTTATTACTTTTTTTAATAGTTTATGATTGTTGATACTAATTCCATGGGGACTCCTTTTTTTCGCATAATGTTTTTTTCCCTAATATTCTTTGACATAACGATTTTGGCATATTTTTTTTTGGTCAAATAATTACTTATTTGCCTTAATTTTTTTTTGCCATCAATTTTTTTGGCATAATTATCTTGTTGTATAATTTGTTTTACCATAATTTTAATTCGCATAATATTACTAGGCGTAATGACTTTTAGCATAATAGTGTTCAGACATAAAAAAATATTCGAAACAAAGTTAAGTTGTTTTTACGTATTTATTACAAAAATAATGTTTGGTAGTTTAGGTTAGGTTGGGTTAGAACTGTGACCCCCTACGCACGAGCCGAGCGAGCGAAGCGAGCGGTGCGGTGCCGCGGCAGCGGCCGGTGAAGTGCCAGAAACGACTAGAACCTATTAACGTGTATCTATTCTGTTGCAGTTAATTATTATGCGTATTTCTTATATGTTTTAAAGTCATTATGCGTAAATTTGTTTATGCTTTTGAATGTTATGCTTATATACTATTATGATTGGTGAAATTATGCTTAAAATAATTATGCGTTTGCTGATAGGCGAAAATAATATTATGCGTAAATATTGTTAGGATAAACAAAAGTATGCCATGTTATACCTATTATGTCTTAAAATTTTATGCAAATGGATAGGGAACCGGTTCCCTATCCATTTGCATAAAATTTATGCGAATTCAAATTATGGCAAAACAAATTATGCAACAAAATAATTATGAGACCAAAAAAAAAATATGACAAAATCGTTATGCCAAAGAATATTAGGAAAAAATACAGTATGCGAAAAAAAGGGGTCCCTTTATATAATAATGCCGCATTATTATTATGCTAAAAGTATTTATGGCAATTGTCATTATGGCAAAGCATTTATGCCTAATAATTATGCGTAATGATCATTATGCTGAATTTCGTTATGCCAATGTAAATTATGACAATCTATTTTATGCTTAACATTAGTAAACCGTATCAAATTACCTGTTGCATCACAATAATGAAGTTTAACTGCTGGATATCTAAATTATTAAGATGCATTTAAAACGCCTCAGTGGCTGGCGATACTTAGGCGGAGCCATTACAAACTTCTTGATCATATTAACCTCGCTTTTCTCTTTAAAGTGCATGTTTGTAATACCTTTAGGGTGCGTTTCGACTGAAGCGGAGACGTGCAGGAGTCGTCCAATCACAGACGAGACGAGAGACGCGATGAGGATTTCAACCATTGTGATTGGTCGATTCCTGCAGGTCTCCGCTCGTATAACGCACCCTAACTAAAATCAATCAATCTGCCTAGCCTTTTTCCAACTATATTGAGGTCGGCGTCCAGTCTTACCAGATGCAGCAATATACCAGTATTTTACAAGGAGCGCCTGCCTATCTGACCTCCACATACCAGCTACTGGGTAACACGATACCCCTTGGTAAGTCCGACAACCAGACTTTCGAAATTTCCTCACCATGATTAAAAGTCGTTACGGGTACGTAACGACTTTTAATCATGGTGAGGAAATTTAGCTTTCCCACAGATCTGATACTGGTTTCATACAAGTAATACATAAAGGCTCTTAAATACAGGCGCGATTCGTCGCGCGACGCGACGCCGCCGCATTGTTCGCCGTGAAGTTTTCTCAGAAATTGTTTTGTTAAAATTCGCGTCGCGCGGCGAATCGCGCCAGTATGTAAGATCCTTAAATCCTTTCATAAGTCTGTAAACTATCAAGAAAATTAATTTACTCTCAAAACTTAAATACTAACAACCCGATTTCCCCCGACTCTGTACGCACACGTACCACAACCCCGTCTAATCGGAATACTGCCATAAGGGCGGGTTAACGAGACGTAGCCATTTTTGCCCGACCTCCCCGTCTTGATTAAAACACGGAATTGAGTTGTAGGACACAAGATCAATGCTTCATCCGAACAATGGGCCAAAATGTATTAGGATTTACCCACTTTCCCCACTTCCACTCATTTTCTGATTAGTAAGATTGGAAACTGTAATCTTAGAGTTAGAAGCAAAACTTTGATGTTTTCGGGAGACGTAATTTATTCTGATAAAGAAAATTCTAGATTTCTTAGTAATGCTTGAAGTTTGTATGTATTCTGTTTGATCGTTCTTGTTAGAAATGTTACTGATTTTTGTAAGTGTTATTAACATAACATTTATCATAACAAGACGCCTGTGGCCAAAGGCTTCTTCTCTTATTGAGAAGGTACGAGCATTGATCAGCACTCTTGCTCAAGGCAGATTAACAATATCAGAGTTATAATAACTATAAGAGGAGCTCGTGGCTAAGTAATAACAGCCGCTCGGGTCGATCCATCAGGTTAAGCTACGCTTGCCGGGGTTGGTCCGTGGATGGGTGACCATTTTCACATATCGAGACTCCTCCTTGCCTCGGAAAGCACGTTAAGCCGTTGGCCCCGGCTGTCATTTGTGGATCTTTGACAGTCGTTACGAGTCGTCAGAAGCACGAAAGTCTGACAACCAGTCTGACCAAGGGGTATCGTATTACCCAGTTACTGGGTTGTGGAGGTCAGATAGGCAGTCGCTCCATGTAAAAGACTGGTATTCAGCTGCATCCGGTTAGACTGGAAGCCGACCCCAACATAGTTGGGAAAAGGCTAGGCAGATTGAGAGTTATAATAACTATAACTCCTAAGTATAAGGCTTAAAATTGCCACTTTGGCAGAATCATAATAGGATAAATTATGAATCATCGTAAATAGTCACAAACTGACAATTCATAATGTCAATAAATTATGAATTATCAGTTATGTTATCTGCGTGCAATTCATATTACGGAAATTATTTGTTTGACAGTTTTGTATGGAGACTCGTAAAATGGTCCACGAATTATGATTTGCTTAATAAATTGGATATTAATGTTAAATTAAAATTAATCAATTTAAATTACGGTAATTTTCATCAATTTCATGCAGCAATATTTGTACACCAAATATGATTCGAATTTAAATTGAATTGAGTACATAATAATATGATTCAGCTAATATGTGTGACCATTTTGTGTCAAATTAGAGGAATTGCTAATGACCTGATGGGAATTCAGGAAATGAATTTCTTTTAGAGGAATTCCTAATGTGGCCGTCTAGGCCCCCTGGTTTCTTCACGATGTTTCGTTTACCGATGTCAGGCTGTCAGCAGTGTTAATTATGATAAACACAGAAACTAGTTAAAACGCGTAATAATTACAACATGTAAAATGTTGAAGTGCTGTAAGTAATCTTTTTAACATTTTTATTTTCGTTGGTCTATTCAACTGCATCCGGTTAGACTGGAAGCTGACCCCAACACAGTTGGAAAAGGCTAGGCAGATTAATTGATTTTCGTTGATCTACCCATTAAGAAAATAATATAAAAAATTATATAATTTATTAACCATAAAAATACTTAGGTATTTCTAGTACAAAATTCACTTAAATTCTGTGTAGTTCATTAACCTTCTCCTTGGTTAGAAATGTTAGAATAAATTAATTAGTGAAGTCGTTCATTAAAAGGGCTTAGACTGGCAGCAAGCTTATGGTAAACTTTTGGTTTAATTCCTGTCAATAAATTATTATTAAAATACTGACTAACTGATTCGGCTTATTTTAAACCTCAAAAAATTTGGGTACTTACTAAAATATACTTTTAATTACGAGTTTTAGGTCCAGTTAATTAAAAAATTTAAAATAGTTTTCAAAATTAATTAAAACCTTTAGCAGTGAGTAATTAAATTATTTGAAGAAGTTAATAAGATAGATATGTTTAAAATGCTCGGATTTAATCCGATTCGAATTATTAGAAATTGTGAATAACTTTGCCTTTTAGTAATAATTCAAATCATATTGAATAAATTCCGAGTGAATTAATTTCATTGTCAGCGGTAATGAAGAAACTATGTAAAATTAAATTAATCCTAATTAATTCTAGTAAGATGAGACTCGTATATCTATTGTAATTAATATTATACTTGAAAGCTACTGTTGTTAGGAATTATTTATTACTATATTATTCGAAATACGAAATACTTGTTTATTTTTTATTTGACTAACAAACCTACCTTTGCTTCGTTCAGATTTATTTTTACAAGTGTAGTGAAAACGTTACATCCTAGCATTCCCTTTATGGATAAATTATTTATAGGCTGATTATTCAGCAAGTCAAATCCTTACTAATATTATAAATGCGAAAGTAACTGTCGGTCTGTCGCGCTTTCACGCCAAATTACTGAACCGATTTAAACGAAATTTTGTACACGGGTAATCTAGAGCCTGAGAAAAGACATAGGCTTTTTATCGACATACCACGCAGGTGAAGCCACAGGCAGAAGCTAGTAATCCATAAAGGAAATTCTAGGATGTAACGTTTTCACTACACTTGTAAAATAAATGTTACCCCTGCTAGGTCACAGGCCTCCTCTCTGTGACAGGGAGTGGGCCGTAATTCACTACGCGGACCCAGTCGGTCAATATTTTCAAATCTCCAACACTCCGGATCAATTGTTGTTTCATTAGAGAAAAAAAAAATCTTTAAACCTAAATTTCGAAAAACTGTCAATATGATTTCCTACCGTTTTCGCTAGCACACTCCAGCGCCGATTTTCCACTGAAATTTCCAAACGACAGTTCATTTTTTCTTTAGAAAATAATGACTCCATTCAATCACCCCAAATTCAGTCCAAAGCGTTTAATTAAGTTTTGTTTTTTAAAAACCAACGCAGTTTCCAAATTGTGCGGTTTTACATCGCGGATGGCCGAAAATTTCGTATTTTCTTCGCTTAAATCCGTAGCGAGCGAAAATTTTCGGGTAAATGCTTACGACTGCAAATTGTTGGTTGCGCAGCAAAACGGTGAATTTAAGCTTTTCTTTTGTCGTAAGATAATGGTTTTGTAAAACTGTATTTGGACTAGTTTTGTCTTCTTTTATGGTACCTATGCATGTTTTAATAAACCTTCTATCAATTAATAGTTATTAAGGCATACATACTGGCGCGATTCACCGGGCGACGAATTTTAACAAAACAATTTCTGAGAAAACTTCACGGCGAACAATGCGGCGGCGTCGCGTCGCGCGACGAATCCCCCCAGTATGTAAGAGCCTTTACCAAACTCCCTGCTAAGCGTGGTTATTATGATAACATCATTTATTTTGAATTCTGGCTCTGGTGAACTCCTAGTACAAGAGCCAGGGCTACACAAATATTTGTGACTTTGAAGTGAAAATAAATAAATAAATATTATTAGTGTTCATACAGAGTAATAGCCAAGGGGTATAGTATTACCAGTTACTGGGTTGTGGAGGTCAGATAGGCAGTCGCTCCATGTAAAATAATGCTATTCAGCTGCATCCAGTTAGACTGGAAGCCGACCCCAATATACTCGGAAAAATCTAGGCAGATTGATTGATACAGGGTAATAGTCAGTTCCTCTGTAGTTGAGGATTCTGGGTGAAGCTCGCTTCCACGTTCGGCCTAAACATCACTTAGTGAGATTGCAGACCAAGAGCTTCCCATTAGTGGTTAAAATAAAAACAGATGTAACGTGATACCACCTACCACCCAATTGTCCACCACCAACCAATCAATTGTCAATTGTTGACCACCTAATTGTGATCCTCAATACAGTACTTCAATCCATCACCTTATAACTAAATTAAACATAAGTACTTCAATACCTCGATGCCTATAGAGGGTTTCACCCAAACCATGGATAGTTGACTTAAACATAAAATATATAACCGTAACAACATAAAAAAACGTTATTTTCATTAAAAGATTTTAAAAAGTTTCTATGCGACACCGTGCTCGCTAGTGAAACAGCTGACTGACTGAGAGACGGCTCGCGCCCGGTCAGGTCACGTTTACGCCCCCCACCCGTGTTGAGATGCAAGTTCGTTGCCCTAGTGCATAGGTGAAATAGTGAAATACTCTAGTGGTAAAAAGTAATTACAAAAAAAAGGTCGTAATTTTCCACTGATTTTATGTTCTATAAATGACACTAAACCACTGGTTTCAAGGATAACGATGTTTACCCTAACACCCTGTATAGAAATACATTCCTCGTATATAGTAGTTCGATCATTCAAAATATACATCCTAGGTCCAACATACGATCTTCAACACTCCAACAGGCAAGATCTAAACTCAATAACTACAAGTACACAATACACTCTCTCAAACTCCTTTACGCCGTTCTGTCTAGGCCCAACTCCGGAAATTCTCAAGCACCGTTCCATCGTTCGATCTTCGCATATATTCCTCAAAGACTCGTTCAATACTCGAATGTATTAAACTCCGACACCACATAGCACTAACTAAATTACAGTGGAGTAACGAATGAACCAACAAAGGGTATGTATAATCCAATTAACAACTGTTCTCGATTGTTCGAATCAATTTGGTGAGATGGTTCCATCGATTTGAATAGTGTACAGGTTGGTACCGCTTTCTGTAAAGGGTGGTGTTGGTAACATTTGTAATGGTGCATGAAACTTTCGCCACCCCTTTCTTATTTTTTTTTACCGTTTTGATACAGGAGTCCCGCTGAAGCGGGGCTCCGTCAACTACGCCATAATATTATTGCTTGCAAAAAAATTTAGACCCCCTACGTGATCTTCCCTAACCTTAATACTCCCACTATCTCGCACAAATCCGGAAAGAAACTTTGGCGCCTTTTTTCTTAGCACCTATAGGTTTGCGCACTTTGGGGTTTTCAGAAAAACACTAAAAAGGCTCTATTCTATCCAAAAAAAAAACTTAGCTACCATCAAAAAGCGATAGGTTAAATAGTGCAGTGGTTAACTTTTGATTGACACTTTCACATAGAAATCATCACAAATTGACAAAATTATTTGAGAAACTGCTCTTCAGCTATTCTTATAATAATAATAAAGTTTTAATCAACTTTTGATGCTCACCATAAGTACTATCGCAGTATGAGAAATGAAGGCATTCCCTCCACAGTGCTCAGTGGTTCAATTACAGGCTGGTTCTGGGACCTCCAAATTATTTACTCTCCACAAACATACTATAGCGATAGTACTATCCGAACTGGTAACAAGCAGTCTCGCAGCCACAATGAGCTGAACTTAATTACGTTTAATTACAAGTAATCCTATCAAGTTCGCGGTAATCAAGAGACCGCATGCAGATGAGGTGAATGAAACTAGCAGGGTGTGTTCACGCCTTTTAATTGGGGGTGTATACTTGTGCCGAAATTGGTGAAATTTGTACTATGAATAATGACTTTTATTATTGGTAGGTGAAATAGAACATTAATTTATGACATCACTAAAGTGTTCATCTATCTTTCATAGTCACAGTTTACACTGAATTTACTTTTTTTACGTAACTTTGCGTCCAGCGCTCGGTGTGGTAACACGTCGTGTTCTGGTTTGCAATCGTCCTCCTGAAGATGTGTGACACGTATCGATTTCTTACAAGGTTTTTATGACTCTTGAAGAATAGTTAAGCGGAATAGGTTACTAAATATCTACGTCTAGTGTATTTTTCTGGAAATAATTAAATATAGTAATGTTAAAAGTGATTTCTGAAATTATTATTATACGCGGTTTATTATAACAGACACTACAGACCTCAAGAATCACAGCTACTAAAAAACAAATGAACCTCGAGAAAATCTTCTAAACAGACGGAGAGAAAGTAATAAAAACCGGTGTCCATAATACCCGCAACAAATTACTAAGAATAACTCTTAAAGCATTACTTACTTAAGTATGTACGTCGGTTTATTAAACTCGACAGTACTGTTAATTTTATTAGTAATTGATTCAACTGAAGGATTGCGGTATTCACTGATATATTTCACTGGTTTATTTGTAATTGTGACATTAATGTCGGTGTAAAATTGTAAACAGATGTTAATTTGGTGAATCGATGTTGTTTTTGGCGTTATCAGATAAAGATAAAGATAAAGATAAATTTATTTGCTCAAACATGTGTACACATACAGAAATAAAAAACGTGAATGCAGGATAACATTTAAAAAATACAGGTTCAGACATGTTCGCCACATATTATGGCGTGCAAATATGAATAATTGTGATTGTTTATAATAAAATTTCGGTAGTCAAGTCATTATGTTAATTTAGCAAACTTAAGTAAATTATAAATGTCAACAGTAAATAAAAATAATTCATAAAATCTATGTCAAAATAAATGGTTATGTCAAAAATTCCTTAATATTATAGTATGCCTTGTCAGCTAGAAATGACTTTAGTTGTTTCTTCAATTGTATATCATTAAGCTCTCTCCAAGTTTTCGGTAACTTATTATAAATAATGGGGGTCATGCAAATCACACTTTTGCGCATAAGTGCAGTCCTACTACTATGCAGACAGAGCTGACTTTGATCTCGCCTGTTTCTAGGAAATTTATCTCCCATTCGCGATATGAAATAATTAAATATTTCTACAAAATTAAACGATCTATTCTTCTATCACATTTTGTATTAGTTTGTATTTTGACATTCCTTCTACGTATCCTTCTGATGATATTAGCGGAATACGTCCGGCAAAAAATTGCAGCTCACCATCTAACGCACGGATTTTTGCTTCTTTATTTAAATTCATTAAAAATGTAAGACTTCGCTACACTTCACGCAAAAATTAATAAAAATGGCCCCCTTATTCATAAAAATGTTCAGTTAAGATGATTAGCGTCAGTAGAACCATTTAAAAAAAAATGTAAGTTTACCTTTAGGAATAACGAGGCATATGTTGAACAAAAAAAAAATCTATTCAATCACAAAAATAACTTTCATAGTGGTGATGTTATAGATATTATAAGTCTTTGTTAGTTTTTAAATTATGTAATAAAATCTATAATGCAAAAAAAAAAAAAAAAAAGTAAGTCTTTACAAACACTTTTTTCGTTTTTTTAGATACAAAGTCAATACAATAATAACAATAGAATAATAATAGTTTTCGCTCAGCATTATCTGCAATTACAAAAGTCCAGAAATTTATAATTTATTGTTGAGAAAATCTTTAATGTTATGACATTCAACATGTGTTCTTTCAACCATTTCCGTAGTCTGTTTAATTGAGTTAATATTAAATAACAATTTTATCTCTTGGGGAATTTTATTTTAAATGCGTATACACATGACTAGGAAACTTTTCGCATACTTGGCTGATTTAGGAGTATCCTGCAATGCAAGTCTGCATGGATCTCTATTTCGAGAGTTCAATTGGTAGGCTTTTTATAAGTTTTTAAGTTAAATAAATATCTTTTAGTGCTGATACATAAATGGACATCCGAGTCAATAAGTCCGGTAAACCCCAGCTATTAATAAATCACGGCATGAGAAATAAATGTTAGAATAAAACATCATTATTATTTCGTACCAACACGAGAGGAAAGAACCAGTACCTTAGTAAACTTTCCAAGAAATATGCCAAATTCCTAAAAAAAAATACAAAACTGAGCACATATTCACAGCATGTAAAACTACACGCGAAGTTAGCTCCCCACAAGAAGTTTAAAGTGTTATTCTATAAAATTTTCAATTTGCTTTAACATTATCGACTCGGCACCTACTTTATGATGTCGTTTATACAGCTTTTGTCTAAAATATTGGCTGCGGATAGCCGTATTTTTAAAACGGGCTTAGCTTTACATTTAGGATAGTCTAAAGTTATTTTAGTAGTAATATTTTATTTTCGAGTTTAGATGGTAGAATTTTTTGATAAGAGATTGCAAAAGTTAAGGGACTGGAAGCTTTCTTCAGATTGATAACATCAAGATAAGCTTGGTAATTTTAGCGACCATTACGCTATAATCGTTCATTAACGATTGACTGCCCATTTGGTCTCGTGGTCAAAAGCGCTATAGCTAAACGTAGACTCCTGAGTTCGATTCTCTGCTTACCCCCATTAGAAGAAGGGAACAGTTTATGTTAGTAACACAAAGATTTAATAGCATGAGCATTGGAATACCAATATAGGTAATTTTTATATTATATAAAAAGGGCACGGTACATCATCCTCAATTTTCATCAAAATAAATCGTGAAAACATAATCCTAAGTCCATGGAACAGAACAAA
The DNA here is from genome assembly GCA_947363905.1 of Lithophane semibrunnea. Lineage (NCBI taxonomy): Eukaryota > Metazoa > Arthropoda > Insecta > Lepidoptera > Noctuidae > Lithophane > Lithophane semibrunnea. Next base: position 2,787,964 of record OX376206.1, on the reverse strand, counting down.
CATACACCGTTGACCTAAAAACGGTATATCTTAAACAAACACTCAAAAATAGTACGAAAAAAGTTTAATTTAATCGCTTTAAATATGGGTTAGACAACTTTTCATATATCAACACTGACACGTCGGCTGGCATGAAATTTAAATCCCATCGCGGGGAGTTGTTGGACAGAAAAGATGCAGAAGTTTAACTGCATACCTATTGCAATTTCTTGAAAAAGTCAAAGTCAAATAATTTATTTCAAGTAGGCACATTAAAGGCACTTTTGAACGTCAAATACATAGAAATAGAACTGATTCTAGTTGCCCCTTCCAAAAGGTAGTTTTCGTATGGAGAAGAATGGGAAAGAAACTCCACCGTTACTCTTTAAAAAAAATGTTTTACATTATTTGGTATACATCAATTATATAATTACATGTGAAGACGATGCACCGCGAATACAATTACAATAGGTAAAAAGAATTAAAAATTAAAAATGGAGCAATGACAAATAAATAAATTACTAAAAACGTTTTATACGATAGTATCTTGTTGTAGAAACTCCATAGCATGCTCATTTATCTTAACAAAGTTTTGTAACTGACCTTAAGGCCTAAATAAAGTGATATTTATTTTATTTATTTATATATACTTTATTGTACACCACAAAAATATATAACGAAAGGAAAAAAAAACAAACACTACAAAATATACAATGGGCGGCCTTATCGCTTTCCGCGATCTCTTCCAGGCAACCTTGGAATGGACAGTGATTTGCCTGGACATGATATGGGGCTGTCGTAGGTGCAAATAATAATTAGATTATATTAATTATTAGATATTCTGTCAGAGATAACGATGGTGGAAAATTCAAAATCTATGGAGTTGGCATAAGCTACCGAATAGCTTAAATCAATCCTGTTGTAGGTCTTTGTAGGCCACGTCCTAACCAAAAATTATCGTAGCCCCAATAGGCGATAGTCACGTTTTTTTATAATTTATGAATATTAAATAGTCGAGCGATTAATTAAGACGCGTTTACAAGTCAACGATCGCGTCCATCGTGTACTCGCGCGGCGGTCGCTTTTAGTTAGGACGCGGGGGTAGAAATACGTAACGCATTGAAGGCAGTTGCTACTTTTCTAGTCCCTCTTGACTCACAGAGGTGAGATTTGATTGATTTTCGAATTTTCATTAGGGCCCTAAATGCCCTGAAAATCTAACGCAAAATGACAAAACATTTTTTTTAATCACGAACATTTTTCGAATTGCAATATTGCTGAATTTGCATGCATTAAAAGAAATCTAGGTATCCTGCTCGTTGGTTAAAGTAAAAAGACTTATCGAACGATAGTTTGTAGTGAAAATACAGAGCACAAGTAGGTAAATTATAGTTAACAAAAAGATTGCTGGGAATCCAGCAACATTATATTCGAAGATCGGACCAAGAGATTTATAATCCGCTGTGTGGAATGGACCTTCTGGAAATATAACTTTATATATGACTGGGGCCTAAAGGCGACTGTTGATTTTTGCACCTAATTAACCACTTTTCAGTTGCCACAGCTTCGCATTTGGTTTCCAACACCTACAGTTATAGTCGCTTAAATAGAGCGTGGTCAAATATTAGGATTTATAAACTGTGCAAACTTTGAACGAGCAAATAGAGTTATGAATAGGATCGCTCTAATTATTGGGGATATGAAGTTTAGTCTTTATTTTCATCTATGAAAGGACAAACATTGATTGATTTATATGTAGAACTATTAACTTACCTATATCTTCGGGAATAAGATGTATTTAAATAACAGTGAAAACTGTCGCTTTTCATGATGATCGACGTATAACAGCCATAATTTCTAAGCATAATAATAGTCCTCCAGACCGTATTTTCGGCCACGGCGGCCAATCTCAACGGAGACTAGCCTTCGGCGCGGGAGATATTATAGTGCACTAGTGTTTGCGCAGACACAAGTGCACTCTCTCTTCCCTCACTCTCATAGTCCGATGGGACGGCAATCCGACACGACCGGAGAGAGATCAGGCGTAGGACCAACGGCTTAACGTGCTTTCCGAGGCGGGGGTGTCACACCGCCAACTTCCAAACTCCGGGCTGTTACTACGAAATTCCTAATGGAAAAATCACAAATACTTTGCCCGACCCGGGAATCGAACCCAGGACCCCACGCTCTGCAGTCGCTCTTGCGACCACGAGACCAACGGAGCAGTTTTCTAAGTATAATCATGTGTTGTATAATACATTCATAATCAGCCTATAATGTTCCCACTGCTGGGATATAGACCTCTTTTTGAGAGGATGTGGGCTATAAGCCACCACTCAGGCCCGGTGCAGATATGGTGGATATCACACATGTCTTCGAAATTTTGACTCTAAGACATGCCGGTTTCCTCACGATGTTTTCCTTCGCCGTTTTGAGAGCAGTGGTGATGAAATAATTTACGTATAGTAAAGTGCCTGCTTGGGTTCGAACCCACGACCAAGTGTTTACGAGATCTGTTAGACCCAACAAGATGATATAAAACCTCTTTTATTATTTTTAATTTTAAGTATTCTATAATATTTCAATGTTTGTTTGCTTTTGTCTAAATGATCCCAATTTATACTACGAATAATTCTAGAATAGTAAAAAGTTTATTCAATATTTTTAGTCTATCATGAAAGCCCCATCTCATCATTTTTATAGCCATTATGTCCAATTTTATACGTGTTGTGGAAAACCCGATTGACAGGTCATTATTCATAATGCCCGGGGCAATGAAATATGTCGAAAACAACTGCGTGAAATGATTCGCAATAATCAATTTTATCTGTTACTGAAGCAGTAATAAATAATAAAGTGTGGTACAGCAATAAAAATGGTTTTGCTTTACTGCATTCATTATAACAGTAGATGATAGCGCTATAAAATTATTAAAAAAAAAATACTAGCCCTTCGGTAAACCTTCCGCGTTCGTGCGTAATTGCCGCGCACTCGATAGTATTGAGTACTGATATACACTGAGATTCCGATTTTGCGCGTCGTTTCGGCCTTTTTCTATAAAGACATAATACTGTTACCTATGTATACTGTGGTTAGAATGGATAATTATGACGACTTTTCCTATCAGATTACTTATTAACGGTTTCGTATGCGATATCAAGATCTTTTGATGGACAATGGTTCTTTCAGTAAATGGTTCTTCCTTGCTTGCGTAAGGGGACGGCCATGTTGCTATCCACCGAAACCAACATGGCCGTCCCCTTACAATATAGAGTGACTAATTTCGCATAAAAAACCAAATACTAAAAAACAGAATAGAATAAATACAACAGACAACAGACATGATTTTTTTGCCATTTTTATAGATAATGGTATGGAATCCTTCGTGCGCAAGTCCGATTCGTACTTGGCCGGTTTTTTCAATACAATATCGCGAAACAACATGGGGCCTGTCAATGTCATTTCAAGCGCCAAAATCCTTATAGCACTCTTCCAACCTCTTTGCCAACTTCAGAGTCAAATCTAAACTGCCTCACTTACCTGTAAAGTATAACATTGAGATTCAGAATAAAAAGTTTAGTAGTAAACGTTTACGAGCCTAATTTGATGGATACTAACCGTTGAGTCATCCTAATAAATCACTTAGGGCAAATTTCACCAAACTTTTATACCGAGTATAAGTCTTATCCTGCGAATTAATTTTGAATTATTGACAGATTTTCCATACAAAAACTGTCAGACGCCATTTTTATTCCACGGATAAAAGATATCTGACTTTGGTGAAATCAGCCCTTAATGTTATAACTTATCAACCGTACCAGACCACAAGAAAAAAAAAAGATAAAATTTATGTTCTAGGATGCAACATAACATTACGCCTGTAATCCAAGAAGGGTTAGGCAGAGGTGTCCAAGTGTGTGTACACTTGGACACCTCTGCCTAACCCTTCCGGTGAAATGTGGGTGTCCACATTTCACCAGTTATATTTAAGTCCCATGTAAGAGGGCGACCCTATTGCCATCAACTGAGCACAAATCCAAACTCCAGGCTGCTATTGAGAAATTCCAGATGGAAAAACCCAATATCACTTTGCCCGACCCGGGAATTGAACCTGAAACCTTATGTTCATCAGTTGCGACCCCTAGACCAACGAGTCATTCAGTCAGTTGATACCGACCGTCAAGTCATCATAACTAATAATATAAAAGCGAAAGTTAGTTTGTCTATTTGTTTGTTACGCTTTCACGCTGAAACGGCTGAACGGATTTGGATGAAATTTGGCACATGGGTAGGCCATGACCTGGAATAGGACATAGGATATCCCCACGGGATCGAGACTTACGCGGGTGAACCGCGGGGCACACCCAGTAGATAATAAAATACTAACAGGTTAAACTGAATAACCCTACTCTGCAATAACCTCCTCCTTTTAGAAGTCGGATAACAAGCAACAAAAAGATAAAATTTATGTTCTAGGCTTTATAATTAGTTAATTAGTGCCTTCGTGTGGCAGCTCATAAACTCTTGATTTATATAGCTTTAGTAAGGCGGTATACACATGGGACGGGAGATAGCGTGGCGTCGGGTTTTGTTCTACTTTATGAGGGTTCTTGCCAGCTATTGGATTCTTAGTTTCTGTGGAATATTATAAATATGTAGACCGATTGCGTATAATCTTAGTAGAAAAATGAAAACTGTTGATCAATCTGCCTAGCATTTTCCCAACTAAGTTGAGATCGGCATCCAGTCTAACCGGATTCAGTGAATACCAGTATTTTACATGCAGCGACTGCCTGTCTGACCTCTACAACCCAGTAACTGGGTAATACGATACCCCTTGGTAGAATAGAATACTGTTTATCTTATTTGTAAACCATAAAAATTACAGATAATAATATAAATGGTAAGAGTGATTGTCAAACTTTCGGGCTTCTAACGACCTGTAACGACTGTTAAAGATCAAATGACAAGGACCAACGGCTTAACGTGCTTTCCGAGGCACGGAGGAGTCTCAATATGTAAAGATAGTCACCCATCCACGGACCAGCTCTGGCAAGCGTAGCTTAACCTGTTGGAGCGACCCGTAAGGCTGTTATTACTTTGCCACATTCATTATCGTTCCTACGAATACACCAAATGACATTTCCAAACTGCCACATAAAAGCCCACACAGCTGTTAACGTCATAGTAAAAACTCCATTAAAACTTGTGTTTCGAAGCGGACAGACGTGTTACGCATCGCGTTGTGAATTTTGTCGTGTTTTTAATACTAGAATTGTGGTTGGCTGCCGCTCTATTTTTCGATTCCTTATCGCTCCTACAGTGTTTAAATCAGTGGTTCACGCCCAGTGGGAGGAGTTAGAGCAGGATAGTAAATTTTTGTGAGTTCACACTTCAAATAGTGTCCAAAAACTTTTAAAAATATTTTGAGTCTGCTTGGATTCGAACCTGCGGCACCCCAGCCACGAGCGTTGCTGCGCTGCGTGCTTACGCACTCCGCCAAGCGGTCGACTAGTCCGCAGTTCGAAATTGCCGTCGCCTATCATCTGCGAATAACGCCTTGGCTTTTTGTTTTTGCTTCATAGTATTGCTGTACCTACATAAGCTCTTCTAGTGGTTAACGATGCCACGCACAGTACGTTCTCCTCCAACCCGATCTGCGAACACCCTGCCTATTCTTGAAACGCGATCAGAATCTGATCTTACTGACGTCGAGTCGATTCCCATAACGGCCCTTGATAACTTGGCTAATGTTTCAATAAGGCCACTCAAACGCTTTCGAGGCGATGGAAGTTGCGAGGAGCAAGATAAATTTGAGGAGTTAAAGAATATGTTGCTGTCTTGGAAGGCCGATCAAGATGTGATTCTCAATAAATTAGTGGCAGAGGTCACTGCACTGAAACAACAAAATCTCGACATTCAAAGGTCTAATGCAGACATAGAAAAATCTATTCGATTCATCAACGCGGACTACGAAGACATGAAAACTCGGCTGGAAACTTTGGAACGGGAACGCAAGGGGTTTGCGGAGCGCCTGTGCGACTTGGGAAGTCATAGCAATGCACAGGAAATGGCTGCATTGGAAGTTAAAATCGACTCAATGGAGCAGCAAGCACGTCAGTGCAATATAGAAATATGTAATCTGCCTGACAGGCGCAGTGAAAATCTGCTTACCGTGATGGAATCAATTGGTGCGGTTATTAATTATCCTGTATCACAGAACGACATTTTATCTATACACAGAGTCCCACATGCGCGGCAACAAGACAACAAACCAAAAAACGTAATCGTTAAATTGAAATCTCGTATACTTCGTGACAACTTGCTTAGCGCCTACCGCAAAAAGAAGAGCATCAAATCTTGCGAACTCGGAATATCTGGCACTACACAATCGGTATATATTAATGAGCATCTTACATTAAAAAATAAGGCTTTATTTCGTAAGTGTAAAGAAGTTGCCGGAAAACATGGTTTTAAATATGTTTGGGTTAAGAACGGCACGATACTTGTACGCGAGCGAGATGGAATCCCGGCCTTTGCTATACGCTCCGAAAATGATCTCAATAAGATTACAGGTACTGGGAAGACATGTGCCTAAAACTTTATCTGGTAGCCTATTTAAATATAACTTTGTAATTTCTCACCCTTCTATGCTCTATGTTTGCATGCCATTTTTACGTGTGTTTGTGTTAATTGTCTTCGTTTATCTGTTAATACTCTTCGATGTTAGTGTTTACTATGCAATTTTATGTCAGCTGTTATTAATATGGAGAATTATTCAACAATGTCTGTGGTTTCCATTATTATTAATGTTTATGTATACGACTTATTTTTTAAAACTACAAAAATGGTATTTTAAATTTGTAACTCGTATTGTACTCGGAAAGCACATTTACGAGTGTAGACTACGATTCCTTTTATTGCTCGGTGTCGTAACATTATATTTTGTAACACATCATGTAATTATATTTATTTGTTTTTGTTTATTTATCAATGGATACTAGCAAAATCGTACTGTATTATCAAAATTGTAGAGGTATTCGCACAAAGCTGCACACATTGTACATGAACATTATGGCGTGTTCTTATGATGTCATCATACTTACTGAGACTTGGCTCATTCCTAGCATTCACGACAGTGAGTTTATTGACGACCGCTATACTGTTTTCAGATGCGATCGCGATCGATCGGCAACAAATAAGCGCGAAGGAGGCGGCGTTTTGGTGGCAGTACTTCGTGAGTTACGTCCCACTAGGTTAAGGACTCAATTTACCCATGCTCATATCGAGCAGACTGTGGTTCAATTGCCTGCGTATCAATCTAATAAACGCCACATTATCAGCGTAGCGTATATACCACCACGAACTCATGAGGAGATATACATGCACTACCTAGATATGCTACAACGCATTGCTAACGATTTTACTACCGAGTCATTCTATGTTGCAGGAGATTTTAACTTACCAGACATCGATTGGTTGGATCAAGGCAATTACTCAGTTATAAATTCCGCAACCTCTAGTGGCCAGCTTCTTTTAAACTTTATGTCTTTTGTTAACGGAACACAATACAACAAGTGTAAAAATATTCTTGCGCGAACACTTGACTTGTTTATATCTAACTCAGACTGTCAGACTATACCTTGTAACTCGCTACTACAGCCGGACACCCATCACCCTGTTTTTGCCATATTGACATCTCTAAATGTGCAATTTACCCCTATGAAATTTCACTCGGGTCCTCGGTATAACTATCATAAAGCTAATTATCCGGATATTAATGAGCAATTTAGCGCAACTGACTGGGATAAGGAACTCTCTAGTCTGCCCGCTGAACAGGCGGTTAACTCCTCCTTCTACGATATTTTATACGGGATTATCAGACAATATGTTCCATTAACTCGAATTAAAAATTCACAATTTCCTGTCTGGTTTTCACCATCTTTAATCCGCATCTTTAAAAATAAAGAACGTGCATGGGCTAAGTGGAAAAAGTATCGTAACCTGTCCGACTATGAACACTTTTCTGGCTATCGTAAACTATTTCACAAGGAGTGTGACACTTGTTTTATTAATTATATTAATTCGGTCGAAGAGAGTATTCCGAAGAATGTTAAGTATTTTTGGAGCTACATTTCGAATAAAAACAGCAAGGCTAGCTTCCCAGCCAACATGCACCTCAAAGATACTTCTTCTGACAACCCTACAGATATATGCAACCTGTTTTCAACCTTCTTTGCCTCTGTTTATGAGCCATCCACTTTCGACCCAGAGACATGGCAACATTCGAACAACTACGAGGATAATTCTACATGTATATGCGATATCAATTTATCTAAAGATGTAACACTTAGGACACTTAAATCACTTGACCCATCGAAGGGAGCTGGCCCCGATGGGTTGCCACCCTCCTTTTTCATAAAAACTGCTGATAGCATTCACGTTGTCCTTTGTTCAATTTTCAATAAATGTTTACGCGAGGGTATTTTTCCGACTGTATGGAAACGAGCATTTATTACACCTATTTATAAAAATGGAGACAGAGACAGCGTGGAGAACTACCGTCCCATTTCAATTCTCTCCACCTTGTCGAAGGTTTTTGAAAAGCTTGTACACGGTGCTTTATATCCTCAATTTCGTCGGCTTATTATACCCGAACAGCATGGCTTTGTTAAACGACGTTCGACAACGACTAATCTAATGGTATTTACTAATTTTCTATTTGAAAACATGGATCGCCGAGTCCAAGTCGATGCCGTGTACACTGATTTTCGGAAGGCTTTTGACAAGGTGGATCATACAATTCTTCTGGAAAAGCTTGCCTTTAACGGAATTCGAGGGAACTTACTTCGTTGGTTTGTCTCATATATTTTTAACAGAACTCAAAAAGTAGTTATTAACGGTCATGAATCTATAACTATTACTGTAAAATCGGGCGTCCCTCAAGGATCCATTTTGGGACCTTTTCTTTTCATCATATACATTAACGATATAAAAAAATGTTTTGTTAATACTCAGTTCTTAATGTATGCTGATGACATAAAAATATATAAAACCTGCAAAAACATCCAGGACTGCCTACTCCTCCAAGATGACCTTACTAAACTTAATGCCTACTTTATAGACAATAAACTCTTTCTTAGTCTTCCCAAATGTCACAGTGTATCGTTCACCAAGAATAAAAATAAAATCTGTTTCAGATATTCATTAGATAATCAACACCTAAATGTGGTAAATTCTGTTCGCGACCTCGGTGTTGTAATGGACTCATGTTTGCACTTCGACTTGCACATTGATAGTATAGTCAATAAAGCGTTTCAAATGTATGGTTTCGTCATGAGATCCTCAAGGGACTTTGTGCGACCCTCTACCTTTTTGATGTTATACAAATGTTTAATACGATCTCAGCTAGAATACGCCATTCCTATCTGGAATCCATACTACCTTAAGTATAATAACAAATTGGAAATGGTTCAGAAAAAGTTTCTACGTGGCATGAACTACAAATGTTATCACTCGAAGATTCCCTATGCAAATTTACTACAAAAGTATAAAATTCTAAGTCTTGAATCCAGACGATTATTTTTAGATGTAATGATGCTGCATAGTTTGTGCCACAATAGATTTGACTGTATCGAAATTACAAATAAAATATGTTATACGGTTCCCAGAACTGTTATCCGACGGGGGACTCGCGTGCCGCGATTATTTCACGTGAACTCTTGTAAGACTAATGCCGGGGCACGAGTTCCTCTTCGTCGTCTTGTGGAAACTTATAACACACACTTCATGGACACAGACATTTTCTCTCTTTCTAATAAAAAATTTAAAAATCACGTTATAAAAATATTACTATCAAAATTTTAAACTAAAATCTAAATTTACAATTGCATTCTTCAATTTTAATCTTTAATCACTAAATTGTAAATACTTTTCCGTTTCTTACTTATTTATCAATCCGTGGACAATAGTGTGGGTTATATGTTTACTTATTTATTTTAAGATCATTATTGTATCACTTTAACATGTAACTGTTTTTTTGTCCCTAATAAATAAAATAAAAAATAAAAAATAAAACTATCAGACATATAATAAAAAGAAAATCTTTCTTTCTTTCTTTAGATTTATGAAGGAATGAATTTTCCCTCTTGTTAGGCATTCTGATGTAACATCTTAACACTTTCGCGCTACCGTGGATATCAATGGTCCGGAATGAAATTTATGCCCGTACATCATATGAGAATATCTCGTTAATTTTATTGGATTTCATAGTTCTTATTTTGAATATGTCGACAACTTTGGTTCTCTGCCGGATTACCTCATTCCGGATTCTATTTCTCACAGGATAAGCTAGCTGAAAGCCTGGGCCGGCCATATTAGCCGCAGAACCGATGACCGCTGGGGTAGACGTGTTCTTGAGTGGAGACCGCAAATCGGAAAACGTAAGGTAGGACGCCCTCAGGCTAGGTGGAGCGAAGATCTTCGCAGGGTGGCTGGTAGCAACTGGATGAGAGCTGCCGAGAATCGAGCTGAATGGCGTGCAATTGGAGAGGCCTATGTCCAGCAGTGGACTGCTATAGGCTGATGATGATGATGATGATTTTTAATATGCGTGTTTTAGATATTTAATTGATTCAGGCGTGACTTTGCGGAAATCCATTATAAAATACAATAGACGTAGATATATTTAGTAACATTTTCCGCTTAACTATTCTAGAGTGACAAACCACTCACCCACTCTGCGTCCAGCGCTCGGTGTGGCAATACGTCGTGTTCTGGTTTGCAATTGGTCAATCGTCATCCTGAGGATGCCTCGTTGAGAGGTGAAACACGTGTCGATTTCTTACAGGGTTTTTTATGACTCTTGAATTATAGTTAAGCGGAATAGGTTACTAAATATATCTACGTCTATTGTATTTAATGCAAGTTTTATATAATTATGGTAAAGTTATGGATTAATGTAAAGTACTATGTTGGAGGAAAACACACGATTCCATAAAAAATCGACGGAAAAAAATCACAAAGTTACCTGCAAAACGAACAATAATCCGCTAGTATTAAAAACATACTTCAAATTAGATCATGCAACTTTGTATATTAACTGAACTAAATATAAAGCAGATAGTTTATTTTATTTTATGATTACCATTATTAGAAAGAAAGAAAGAAAAATTGTTTATTCTGCACAAACTAAACGCACAATACAATATATTAAAACTTTTTACAAAAAAAAACAACCGACTTCAAAAAAAACACTAAAAAAGTGAAAAATAACTTTAATTTCGGAAGTCGGTGTCTTTGCTTTTTAATTTTCGTTTTTTGCCACCGACTTCCGAAATTAAAGTTATTTTTCACTTTTTTAGTGTTTTTTTTGAAGTCGGTTGTTTTTTTTTGTAAAATGTTTTAATTTTTCAGTTTTTAATGGTGGTACCTACCCCACACAAGTTACTACCTGCTATGTAAATAACAGTGAAGGAGTCTAATAATTATATCGTCTACATAGACTGTGAGAAAAATACGTAATATTGAAGCTAGCTCAAAAACTACGCAAGCAAACTTAATAAAATTTATATGGGACCATCTCGAGAGTATACCCTTTCGAACTAAAAAAGAATTTTCAAAATCGGTTCACAAGCGGCGGAGTAATCGGTGAACATACATAAAAAAAAAAAAAAAAAAAAAAACAATCATCCGAACGTAGTACCTCCTCCTTTTTTGAAGTCGGTAAAAAAATGACATTTACTAGAACTATACATTAGCCAAAAGCCTCGTAATTAACAATAAGAAAATTAAAAAAATTGTCAAATTTTGTCTATAGCTTGATGAGAGCATAGTGATTAGTGTTTTTAGTAGACAGTTATCTGTGGATGAGAGGCCAAAAACAAATTAGTTGCGTAATGTGTTGCGACATTATCAAATGAAAACAAACAAAACAGTCACAAATTAAACGAAATGCCGATTACAGTGGAAAATTATCATTTTTTGAAACAACAATAACAAGAACAATTAAGCTGTGCGTCGCATCTGTGCAAGAATAGGTCATTGCTCAGCTAAAAGCCGTGACTTCAGACGAACCTATTGTCAACAGCGCTGATTTTCAGCAAAAACCTCGCGAATGACGTAATGAAATTATTTTGACCGTAAAATTAAATTACCTAAACTATCTGTACCTTGGAGCTCAATCATTGTTAATAATTAATTAATAGTAATCCAAATTAAATTTTTCGTTGAAATAATTGTAATCTACCCAGCATAATTTACTCTTATTGAATTTGACCTTTTATTTTAACATCATGACGACTATTTGTAATGGATTGACTATCAATGTATAATTTATATTTTTAAAGATATGATGTAATTGTTTAAATATTATGACACTATATTATAATTTGCATGCTAACATAAGCTGAATATGGTGAAACGGTACCTGTGTAACACCTTTGTAAACCCATATTATGCGAATAAACTTGATTGATTGATTGAGCCTTCTCCCCGCCACTCAGTCTTACTCCTCACTGTGTCCGCGAGATAAAGCGTGAATTAGAGCCGAGTTATTATGGACTCTAGTCGGTCAAAATAAGTTGCTGGCATTCTAAAGAGCTGGAGGAGCTCGTGGCCAAGTAATAACAGCTGCACGGGTCGATCCATCAGGTTAAGCTACGCTTGCCGGGGTTGTTCTGTGGATGGGTGACCATCTTTACATATCGAGAATCCTCCGTGCCTCGGAAAGCACGTTAAGCCGTTGGTCCCGGCTGTCATTCGAGGATCTTTGACAGTCGTTACGAGTCGTCAGAAGCCCGAAAGGGTGACAACCAGTCTTACCAAGGGGTATCGTATTACTCAGTTACTGGGTTGTGGAGGTCAGATAGGCAGTCGCTCCATGTAAAATACTAGTATTCAGTTGCATCTGGTTAAACTGGAACCCTACCCCAACATAGTTGGGAAAAGGCTAGGCAGATTGATTGCATGCTAAAGAGCTGGACTTAATTCAGCAGTGGTTTTCACCATGAGACTAAGTATGAAGAACATCTGAGGGCCTAGACAAGTGACAATCGCTTCGAAAGCGTTTCCTATTTCTACAACGACTTTCAACAGGATCGACAGAAGCTTTTCGATATCTTATATCAGTCCTATACATTTTTGCCTTTTCCATCATCGTTATCGCTGATAGAATGTCACTTTGTCTAGGGCCTCCGGTCCATTCAATTTATTGTAACTGCAATTTTAATAAACCAAGCTGTAGAAAAGGCCCTATCTAAAAATACTTCAAACCGAAACGAACCGAAAGAATTTAAAAATAAAGCAACAACTTTATAGTACAGGACTGTCGACAATGTTCCGCCCCTGACCTCAAATGTTACGAAGCAAAAAGCTGTCCGTATTAGGGACTATACACATTGGAACGTACTGCACTTGTGCGGGTTCTGAAACCACCACCATGCGTAGCAAGTATCGTCCAGAACAAAATAAAATGAAATTTAAAATATTCGATACCTTTCTGATTTTAAATTTGAACAGGGTAGTCGTTCAATGCATGACAAAGATTATTATTTTCACTTACTGTGAAATCCGTAATTGGTCGTAAATATAAAGCGACGCGTGTGCCTTCTAGCTTACAAAACGAAGCCGGCATGCAGAAAGTAATAAAAAAATGTTTATAAAATGTTTATTGCACTTATAAAATACATATCACATATGAGCTGGATCACCTATTAAGCAAGGAGATGCTTGTTTTAGGGGACTCTGCTCTTCCACTTACTATGATGCGTATGCAATTTAAAAAGAAAAAGAAAATTAAATAACAGGATAATACAAAAAAAAAATACAAAAGATGCGAACTTGCGTGATGTATGTGAGTGAGTTTTGGAGTGTGCATGTGTGTGAGTGGGTTTTTGGTGTGCGTGTCTGTATGGAGGTATGTACGTGTGCAATAGTGTGAATGTTGAATTGAGTATATGAGTTAGTGTTTATAAAGTAACACTACAGACAATGCTTGCTTGACCTACGTGCCTTGCCGATCCAAAAGCCACACCCCGAGACATTCCGAACCGCAACAAACAAATCTGTACAGTCCCTAACCTAGCAAAAACGGTTCCGTGCCTCATTGTACGTCCTTGGTAAAGCCTATGTCGTGAAACTGACATTTTATTTCCTGTAGGCGCTGGGAATGGTTTTCGGACATTGAAATAGACCAGATAATGTTTTATTGTAAATATTTATTGTAAATATTTATGTAAAAAGTATGACTGTTTTCTAGATTCCAGAATATAAAAGAATATTGGGTGTTCTTTATTAGTATTTTTCTTATGGGGAGAAATATTTACTTGTAGTTTGACGATTTTAACTACGGGGATTCTCGGGAAGGATATACGCAGACCTTAGTTCTGTTCTCTCCTTCAAAAAAATCTGTTGTGTGCGTTGACAAGAGTTTTTTCCGATACAAAAACAAAAGCTTACTTTGTTAATTCTTTACCAAAAATTACTCTACGGTTTTCATCTAATTTAACTAGTCTAACTAATATTATAAACGCGAAAGTAAATATCTGTAAGTACCTATGGATGGATGGATGTTTGTTACTCTTTCACGTAAAAACTACTGAATGGATTTGGATGAAATTTGGCAAACCGATAGTTTATAACCTGGATACTTTTACTAATAACCCGGGCTTTTACCACATAATAACATAGGATACTTTTTATTCCGACATTCCCACGGGATCGAAACTTACGCGGGTGAAACCGCGGGGCGCAGCTAGTATAAAATATTTATAATACCTATATATTTTCAACATTATTCTAAAACATTATAGGTAGCGATGTCGCGAGCTTACGTACACACTTTTTACTTTACCTAAAGAATTGAAGAAAAACAAGGCTCAAATAAAAGACAACCTTAGCTTTCAAATGAAGAATCGAAAAGATTCGATAGCTCATCTTCCATCTCGCCCTTTTGGTAAACAATGAAACGAGACAGCTAACAGAATTCGATGCTCGTTTTAAAACGGGAGGCAAATGTTTGCAAATCAAAAAGCCAATATCAGGAGATCGATACAAGGGGCTTTGACATATTTGCATAATAGGATTGGCGAGCGAAGAGTTACAAATATTTTGGAGTCGTTACTTGGTTTTTAACAGAGTTCAAAAGAGTAACTGCGTCTTTTGACTAACAGTCGTAAGCGCTACTACTGGTAAGCATGAGGTCCGGGGTTCGATTCCCGGGTCGGGCAAGGTACTATTGGGTGTTTCCATCCGCCCCGGGCTACTACTGAGGAATGATATCACACCTGTAATCTCCGAAGGGTTGCAGAAGGAGGCAGAGGTCTACCTTTAGAAAACCCACAATTTCGCCAGTTTACGTCACATTTGGGGCAAGCCTAAATGCCATCAACCGGGCAAAATCAAAATCAAAATATTTTATTTCACATAAACCTACATGGGCATTTATGAAACGTCAGAAGCTAGGTGCACGGTACCAATTGGTCGTTTCCTATGGAGAAGAGCCGGCAAGAAACTCAACGGTTACTCTTTTAAAAATAATTGGCTTATACAATATTTTCAAATTACAGTGTTAGTAGGCATGGGAGGACAATGTAGGCGGCCTTTCAACAAGTAAGTACCAGGTACTTAACAAAATAGAAAATGTTCAATAAATCTACAGTCCAATAAGCCAAAATAAGACAAAATAGAAAAAATCTACATAAAAGATAAATATTAAAAAAAAAAACAATTTAAACCAAATAACGTGATTGTTGTTACAACTGTAACAAAGTGAATAGTTCACACAAAGCACAAATCCAGACTCCGGGCTGCTACTGAGAAATTCCTAATGCAAGAACCGCGACCTAAAAATCAGACCTAGGACCTCCAGCTGCTCACCAGTAGCGCCTGTGATCACTACATCAACGAGATAGATTAATGATATTGATATTGATTGATATCTCAAAGCCCTACTTTCTTTCCTTCCTAGATCACCTGGATCTATGTAATCTGCATAGCCTTTTCCCAACTATGTTGGGGTCGGCTTCCAGTCTAACTGGATGCAGCTGAATACCAGTATTTTACATGGAGCGACTGCCTTTCTGACTTCCACAACCCAGTAACTGGGCAATATACCCCTTTGGCCTTTGGTAAGACTGGTTGTCAGACTTTTGGGCTTCTGACGACCCGAAGATCCACGAAACCTGGGCCCACGGCTTAACGTACTTTCTGAGGTATTAACGTACATACACAAACCAACCCCGGCAAGCGTAGCTTAACTTGATGGATGGACCCGTGCAGCTGTTATTACTTAGCCATGAGCTCCTCACCTGGAGCTGTGTCTGCGCACACATTTGTCCACTATAATATCTCCCGCGTCGAAGACTGGTCAGTCTGGAGGACTAACTATTATCATCATCATCATTTCAGCCGAAAGACGTCCACTGCTGGACATAGGTCTCCCCTAAGCACCGCCACTTCGACCGGTTCTGAAGAGAACTATTAAATCACCAAAAATAAACAAAAGACGATCCAAAAAAATACCTTCTAACCCTTTTACAGATCCTTACAACCTATTGTCTAATAAAAAACGGGTAAGCTTTTACTAAGCCTGAACTTTGCATAGAGGTCCTATTAGACCCCAGTCAAGGCCCCGAGGACGGCAAATAAATGCCTAGAATTGTCAGCAAATATGCGAAAAAAAAGATAAAAATAGCTTTAGAAGATCCTGGATACAAAGTATTGTGTAAACAAAAGCTGGGTGTTACCAAAGTTGGTACCAATTTTGCTTTATTTTTATCTGACCGTGGTTTCGTTATTGTTATTATAATTAGTAATGAATTGTTTATTTATTTTACTTTGATGGTCCTAGTTTATAGTTTTGTGTTACGGCTCTATCTATGAACATAATCTAGCATTGCATAATATAAGCGGGCACGCCCTTTATGCCTGGAGGCTTTTATTTAGGAACTAAGTTTTGTTTTTATTTTCAGTTTTTATGTTTTGTGACTGCCTATCTGACCTCCACAACCCAGTTATTGGGTAATACGATACCCCTTGGTAAGACTGGTTGTCTGACTTTCGGGCCTCTGACGACCTGTTGTAACGACCGTCAAAGATCCACGAATGACAGCCGGGATCAACGACTCGCGTTTTCCGAGACACGGAGGGGTCTCGGTATTGTAAAGATGGTCACCCATCTTCAGACCAACCGCGGCAAGTGTAGCTGCACTTGATCGATCGACCCGTACGGCTATTATTACTTAGCCACAAGCTCCCCTCGAGGTTTTTGATAAATATTTCCTCTAAATCATTTAAACAGTACCTAGTATGAGAAAATGTATTATTTATCCACTATAGCGCTGTTACAGGTTGATATTTTAAACACAATTTCTATGAATTTAAAAAACAGCAGTAAATTAAAATATTACATCAAATATTCTAGTTTCAAAACCCGAGATGCTCAGCTCCAAAAACAAACGGCGATCATAATTCTAACCTCAATAATTTATCCCAATTTCACAGGTCAACAATAAAACGGAATGGTGCGTATAATTATTCGGTACCAGGCGCACATTAATCTTCAGAGGTTCCCGATAGAGGGCTCCACTATCAATCACTGACCTTACCGAGTATACTTCATCTTTAGATTGGTTTCATGCCTTCGTATCGTGCCGATCCCAAGTGTAAAGGAAATTGATAACTGTGGAGTTGGAAAGTTTTTGTATTTTTTGGCTTTTTGGTTGTGTTAACTGAAAAGTTTTGGTCTCTAATTGTAACATTACGCGAGACTTTTAACATCTAAGTACATTCGATGGTGAATATTTAATTTTTACAGTTATGCTTATGATTATAGCTGTCATTTACAGTAATTCGTCGATAAGGGGGATATTACACTTTCATATTAGGATCATTATTATATCATAATATACATATACAGAGCAGATACATGCAGATACATAATATACATATACAGAGCTACAAAGCTCTATGTCTATTTTATAATTTTTTTTTTTATGTATGACCATTGATATAATGTATAAAAAATTTAGTATAACAATGTCTATGACTCATAAGTCTATGATCATAGATAATGTTATAATATACCCTGAAAAAACAGTTTTGAGAGAATTTAAATTGTATTGTACCTTTGCTTTATGCCATTATTATAACTTGTTGACATTATAGAACCTCGCACAATGGTCTAACTGAAGGGTTAAGTGCGGAAACCAAATCCTCTAACATAGAACATTACGAAATGCAACTAATGATATGAATCTGAAAATGAGTACAGTTCGATTCAAACATAATGGCGGCTCGGAAGTTAGCTTTTCGCTGCGCAGTACCCCACCCCTCACACCCGCTGACACACGAAATTGGTACTGCGCAGCGACTCGCCTCATGTTGCAAGCCGCCATTATGTTTAACGAACTGTAATTGAAAGTTCCCTATAAAGGACGCGCTATCGCGGACGCGACAAGAGTCGCGCTGCCTGTTACACCCGCGATATCGCGCCAGTCTATACGAGCCTTAACCCACAATTAAAAAATATATTCTTGTGTATTATTATAAATTGTGCATGACTCATTAAAAAAATAACCATTATAAAAGTATTTTTGATTTAAAAATCAGTCACAAAACTCCGCAAAGTTCCCAACCAGACAAAATCGAAAAAAACAAAGACCACGAGATAGTTCTTATGTCTTTGTTCTGTTCGATTTTCCCAGTTTCCTTTCATTCTAAATTACTAAAACAAGGAAGGACTTATTTGGAGCAGCAAAGCCAGCAGTCTGAAAGCTAGCAGATTTAAACACAGATTGTTTCAACTATGTACGAATTACTGCTAGAAGAGACAATGTCTTAAACGTTCCTCAGTTTTATTCGAAGTAAGAATGTATGCGTTTTAGCACCAAACGTGGATATAAAAGATGGTACTACGAAGTTATTGTTAAAGTAGTAAATAGGTAAGTGGTTTTCTTAGATAAAGTTGTTTACATGATTTGAGAAAACAATGTTTTAAAGAAAATTCCGGGCTTGTGGGTGTCGGAAAAGGAGACTGTAGGTAATTAATGTCATTAGAGAAGAATCGTTTCGTCTAGGTACTAATAACAGCACGGAACAAAGTCAAAGTCAAATAATTAATTTCAAATAGGCACATTAAAGGCACTTTTGTCAAAAACGAAGAAATAGAACTGATTCTAGTTGCCCCTTCCAAAAGGTAGTTTTCGTATGGAGAAGAATGCGCAAGAAACTCCACATATTATACTCTTTAAAAAAATGTTTTACAATATTTTATAAACATCAATTCTATAATTACATGTGATTAAGATGCACCTAAAATACGATTACTATACCACAATAGGTAAAAAGAATCAAAAATGGAACAATGACAAATAAATTAATTAAGTATTTGATAGATACATGGTGCTCACATATTAACGATCATCAATCCGTTTAACTTGTAATACTCGTAGATGAAGGATTAATAGGTGGCAATTCTTAGGTCTCGAGTTCGAACACAAACCATGTAACTTTGACTTTACCGGATTCATGTGCGTATTTTATAATTAACATTTGCTCAGAAACGGTGAAGGAAAACATTGTGGGATTCTTCAAATGACTTCTCCCACTCTCGGCGGAGCAGGAGGGCGTGTCAGACTTTTACTGACTAAAACCCACCTGTGTTCCTTCAATTGCCTGTTGCCAAGTGTCCCGGTATCCCTTTCGGACTTTCCCGCAAAACCAGCTTGCTTGAGAGATATTTCATGAGGGAATGTAAAGCCAGTCAGATGCCCATTGGCGGCATTAAAACTCTGACACCAGGTTAGCGTTGAACACACGAAAAAGAGAAAAAGAAAGATGAATACATGGCTAAGGATGCTATCTACTCAACCTGAAAAAGGTAACTTGGAAACTAAAACAACATGAAAACTCAAAAGCAACAGCCGGAACCAAAATATGCGAAAAATTTTAAACTTCGCAAAATGTAGGTAAAACAGGAGGTGTGAAAAACACACGTTTTTCAACACAAAAAGGTACACACAAGCAAAATAACATAATTAAGTATCTTGTTTACAATTTTGTATCACAAAACGCAATAAATGTAAACAAAATACTTACCAAGGATTTTCGAACAGGAAAGTAAACAATCTTTTACGGAAATAATAAGGTGTTGTTGTGCATAATCTTCCGTAAAATATAAAGAAAGAACTGTTTATTTTGCACACACAATTTAATAAACATAAAAAATAAATATAAGAAAATAAACATGGCAAGATGGTCATTTGCAAGAAACTTTAAACTTTTTACAGCATGTATAATATATTTCCTGCTTCCGTGCTGATCTGGGAGCAAAAGAAAAACATAGAATGTATCAGTTGCTTATCATCCCGCGCAGGTCGTAAAAGTCGACTAAGGGAAATGTTTACTTAAATCTTCTAGTAAACAAAAACCAACTTAGGGCATGCAAACTGCCACAGTTTGCAAATGGCCTAAGTTGGACAATTGGCGTAAGAACAGGACGTCAATTTTAGGATGGTGACGATTAATATTACGATTAATGTTAATCGCGGCACCCACGAACCGAGTGAGCAGGTTCACTGTTCACCCATCAACCCGCATTAGACAAGCGTGATGGGTTAAACGTCTAATCCCCTCCACAAACATGATGATGAAAAAGAAGAACAAAAGGCCCCAAATGCCCGGCGGCTCCAGTGGCGTTGCTGCTGATGACGGTGGGCAGCCTCGCCCTGGAGTCAGGGGTGCTAAGAATCTCCGGGTGAGATCGATCCCCCGTTCAACGACCACGGCAAATAATAAACCGGATACTGATAAATTACTTAAAGTTATTACTTACAACATTCGTACTCTGAAATCTGAAGATCGTCTACTTGAGCTCGAAAATGCACTGACTGAGATCAACTGGGATATTGTTGGCTTATCAGAAGTGAGAAGAAGCGGTGAAGAAACAGTAGAGAGAGAAAACACCATATTCTATTACAATGGACAGAGTGTAGGACTCAATGGGGTAGGATTTTTAGTTGCAAAAAAATGGAAAAACAATATTTTGGAATTCATATCTTACTCTGACAGGATTGCAGTTTTAAAATTTCAAGTTTCAAGTACACAAACATTATCCATCATCCAAGTGTATGCTCCCACGACAAGTCATCCAGACGACGAAATAGAAGAATTCTACGATCTACTAAACAAAGCCTGCGACGAACATCGAAGCACTTGGAACATTGTTTTAGGTGACTTTAACGCCAAAATTGGACAAAGGCAAGATCTAGACAACACCAATATCTTGGGTCCATACGGCTTCGGAGCCCGTAATGAACGTGGAACACGGCTTCTCCAATTTACATTTGGCCAGAACTTATGTATTAGCAACAGCTTCTTCTACAAAAAACCTCACAGGCGATGGACTTGGGTATCTCCTAATAATCAAATTAGAAACGAAATAGACTACATTCTTACCTCAAATAAACAAATCATTAAAAACATTCAAATCATAAATCAAATTAAGTTTAGTTCTGATCACAGGCCAGTACGCGCAATTATAAAACTTGGCACCAAAATTAATCGGCAAAAATATATGAAAAATCAAATAAGAAAATTAAATAAACAATCACTCATACTAGGAAGTAAACAGTTTAAGCTAGAGCTAAGAAATAGTTTTTACTTGCTAGATTCAGAGATTGAAGAAAAAGATGTCCAGCAACAATTCGACGAAATAATACAAAGTTTAACTAAAGCCAGCAAAGTAGTAACACAAATAAAAAATAAAAGTAAAAAACTATCAGACGAAACTGTAAAATTAATAGATCAGAGACAGAATTTGTATACAAACAGAGATTTACAATATAGACTTAAAGATAAAGAGGTTAAACGTAGTATTAGAAAATAAATTAGAAATTACAACAATAGACTAGTTCAAGATGCACTAGAAAATAACTGTTCCCTGAAAAAAGCAAAACAAGGTATTTCTAATCACAAGTCATGGATCACATATTTAAAAGATAGAAATGGTAAGAAACAAATGAATAGAACAAAAGTATTAGATATAAGTACAAAATTTTATAAATCCCTCTACTCCGACAACGTTCAACTACCCTCAACACCCGATTATATCTGCCCTGACAGTATTCCACCTATAACCGCATACGAGGTTCATGTGGCCCTCACAAAAATGAAAAACAATAGATCATGTGGCGAAGATGGTATTAGCACAGAATCACTGAAAATAGGCGAACCTATTCTCCTTCCATACATCACCCGGCTCTTTAATAGCATTCTGCATTCAGGTAGCTTTCCTCGAGATTTCTGTCACTCCAATATTATTCTGCTCCACAAAAAGGGTGATAAATCAGATATTAATAATTACAGGGCCATTAGTTTAATATCACATATCTACAAAACATTCATCAAAATAATAGAAAATCGCATATCTGGCGAACTTGATAAAAATCACCCTCCTGAGCAAGCAGGCTTCCGGCCTGGCCTTTCTACGACGGATCATCTGCATGCAGTCAACCAACTCATAGAAAAACATCAAGAATATAGAATCCCGCTATACCTCGCTTTTGTTGATTACTCCAAAGCTTTCGACAGCATTTCACAGACATCCATTTTTGATGCTTTAAGCAACCAAAACATTGATCCCACATATATAAATCTATTACGCAACATTTACAAAAATAGTACAGCCGCAATAAAACTTGAAACCACAGGTCCAAAATTTAAAATAGAGAAAGGAGTCAAACAGGGCGACCCGCTATCTCCTAAACTGTTCACCAGTACCCTTGAAGAAATTTTCAGGAAGTTGGCAGTCGAATGGAGGGAAAGAGGTATTGTCCTTGGCGAAGCGAGACTAACAAATCTACGTTTCGCCGACGACATTGTTCTCTTTTCATCCTCAGCCACAGAACTTGAACGGATGCTCCAAGAACTTAGCAATGCAAGCCTTGAGGTTGGACTGAAGATGAATATGTTAAAGACCAAAGTTATGTGCAACGAAACACCTGGAAGCATAAAAGTAGACGGGGAGACAATACAACATGTCCAGGAATACCTTTACTTGGGCCAAGTAGTCTCTTTCCAGGCGAGGCAAGATAAAGAAATCACAAGACGAACGGAAAACGCCTGGAAGAGCTACTGGTCCATGAAGGAACTATTTAAGGGTGAGTTGCCTATGGCACTGAAACGCAGGCTCATGGACATGTGTATTCTTCCCGTCTTAACCTATGGTGCACAGACTTGGTCTTTGACTAACATCCAGAAGTCCAAACTCAAGGTCTGCCAACGAGCAATGGAGCGCAGTATACTAGGCGTTAAATTAACGGATCGTGTTCGTAACACAGTACTGCGCTCCAAAACAAAGATAGCCGACGTGGCTCAAAAGGCTGCCCAACTTAAATGGGACTGGGCAGGACATGTCTGCCGCATGCCTGACAAACTGTGGGCCCAAATAGCGGAGAACTGGTGCCCTTAGACAGTAAGACGGGGTCGCGGCAGACCACGTAGGAGATGGCGGGACGAGCTGGATAGGTTCCATCAAAACTGGAAAGAAGACGCGCGGGCTCGTGAAAGATGGAAGGAGTGGAGGGAGGCCTTTGCCCAGGAGTGGGACAGCATAGGCTAGGAAAAAAAAAAATATATATATATATATTTTATCTACACCCATGCTATAAATCCTCTATAAAAGTATCTGAAACAGTTAGCTTATAGCCAACATTAAAACATCCAGTGTCATAGTAACCATAATATCATCCAAACGGGTGTTATAATGTTGTACTGAATTTAATTATGCAACTCATTTCAAAAAAAGAACATTGTCATTCACGAGCATTTCACTAACAAAGCACAGTAATTTAAAAACAAAATACATTCGAATTCGAAAAATTCGATTTCACGTCATACCGCGCCATTTTTGTTCGATATTGGTATTGCAAAGAAACTTTTATAGAAGATTCATATCATGGGTGTAGATAAAATCTTGTATGCAACTGTTAATAATTAGTATTAAAACACGAATGTGGGTTTACGAGTATGGCTCGGCTTCGCCTCGTGTGATAATAGTATCACATGAGTGTACACCCCTTATTATATAACAGTTGCATAAATAACTAATCTGTTATGCTAGTAAAATACAAAAAAAACAAGAAATTATTTAAAAAAACACCCTTATTTGCCCTCTATTTCTCCATACTATTTGCATGGAACTTCCATACACAAAACTTTAGTTCCATGTTTCATGTGTTCTAACTGTCGTGGTTAGACCCGGAGCCCGAGGTTTTTGTCCACTCTTGCTTGAGTTAATACTGAGTTAGAATTCATTGTTGAGCTCTCCGAGTTTTTATGCTGGTTGTAGTAAATAAAGCATAGTATTTGTCAGTCTGTTGTTAATCGTCTCTTGGGTTTAAAGTAATTTTGCACCCACTTTTCTTTATACTAGCTTTTGCGATGTCTTCCTTGTGTTTTAAGATAAATAATTCGGCAATCGTGTAGCTCACAATCAGAGAGAAAAAAAACTTACTTCCAAAGATTAGCTTTTACAAACATACATAAAAATAACATGTAACAAACAAACAATTAGCTAATATTGGTTACGAAGTATTATTTTCTGGTCTAAATTATGACATGTTCCACGTATACAGCATGTAACATAAACCCTGTCCAATGTAATCTCTAAATCTAATCTAATGCAATAAAATTACCAGAAAATATTAAATAAATTAATATTTATGAAAATAAAAAAGTTATGGCAATTTGAAATTCACGTTTTTAGTAACAAAATTAGATACCCCAATTTAATTATAAATTAGCAAATATTCTACAGAGCTCATGACTTGTAGACTGCCGCTAGACAACGGCCGCCCGCGCCCCATGTAGGTAATAATTACCCGGTAAAATTCCCCATTAAAAAAAATGCGGCAAGTTTTATTTTTTCTTTTTCCAAAATAAACTTTTCATCCTAAAAATGGCTAAACACACAGAGCTAGTGAATAATTTTACTAACTTAAGAGCGTTTATTCTGAAAGTTGGCAACGTCGCAAATAACTGTCAAATATTTACCTGTTTTGATTATTTTGGCAATATTGCTGTATGGAACTATGAAATATCGCTAACTGACTAGAATAAATGAATGCAATGAATTGCAATATAATATAATTCCCCTCCCCATTCCACTGACTTCTACTCCTACTTCTTCACTGTGCACGCGGTGCGGTTATGGAATTCCCTTCCGCCTGACATTAGGGACTGCCAAACTGTTGCAGTGTTTAAAAGAAGAGTGAAAGAACACTATCTTTCCACTTCGTCATAGTTGTGTATGTATTTATTTCGATATATTATATTTATGAAGTAGGTATGTATGTATATTTGTATGTAAGTGTTATATGATCATATTATTTGTTCTAGTTTATTAAGTGAATTGTTTTATTTTATGTATTTTACTTTCTCTTGATTTTTACACACGGTGTCTACATCTCTTATCTACTTTCCTATCGCAGGTGTGCTGGAAGAGATTTCTTTAGAAATAAGCATCACCTTTGTACGTTTTTTTCTGTTCTTTTCTTCTTGTCTGTTTAATATGTGTGTACATAAATAGTTAAATAAATAAATAATTATAACACTGAATTTAGGTTTTAACCGGTTTTTGGTGTAAAAAAGACATTTGGAAAGTTCCCAAAACCTTTTTTAAAATCTAAAACTAAATATTCGGTGTTACGATATTATTTACTGCATTTCATAATCAATATTTTAGACGACTAGTAAGCCATATTTCATATTTCCATACATTAATATTGCCAAATTATTTGCGAAATATTTGACATATTCTATTTGCGACGTTGCCCACTTTCAGAATAAAAGCTCATAGCTTCTAAATTCTTAATTAACTATGTGGAAAGGTGACAATGACACGTCAAAAGGCTTCAACTCCATGTATTTCCCTGCGTAGGTAGTTCGAACATTGTGGCGGTCAGACGAGGGACAAAGGTTTTTGTGTCAACGTGCCCCGACATTTTGTTGGAATGAATACTAAATTTGATTATGTAGTAGAGTTTCATGTATCTATATTTTGAGGACAGGGATAATAAAGGCTCACGTACGTTGTTCAAAAGTTTACCTAAGTAAGCATAACTAGTTATGATAGTAATTAACCGGGACCACACCGGGGATGTACTTGTACCATATTTTTTGGCATTCCCGGTGATACCCGGTCCCCCACCCGGTCCCTAGGAGGTACTACTAGAGAAAGGCGTCTTCGCATGCAGCGCGTAACAAAAATGATGTCCTTGGTGGTCCTGAGGGCCCAGACAAAGTTTTATCAGCACAATCATTTTATCAGCGGTAACGTTGATGGAAAATTCAAAAATGTATGGGACTCACTTTTTTATGTCACCGTGTATGTACCCATATTTGCAAAATAAATATCTTATCTTATCTCATTTATTATATGCTACCGAAAACCTTATGAAACATTTTGATCTGCATTCAGAGATTTTGAAAAAGAAATACAGAGAAACTAAATGGCCAATTTTCACAAAAAGGCAGAGTCTAGTAGTTAAAGTCTGTTTTTTAATCTTGTAGACTAATTTGACAGGTGCAAATGTCAAACTGCAAATTGAAAAAACAAACAAAAATCACTTGAAATGTCAAATTAGTCCACAGATTAAAAACAGACTTTAATTATAAGGCTGAAATCACCAGTCCGCCTTGAGATAGTGTGGTGATCAATCCTCGTGTAGTGGATCAATCAATAAACAGGTTGACATATTATTTTACGTAACGACAAGTAAAATTTTGTGAATCAAGAGGCTGCCTTTACCATGTCCACAACCATACAGGAAATAATGTATTGTACCGAAAGACCATTCCTCAATCTATCACGGCGATATCGTGACGATTTACAAATCGTTCCACTTGCTCTGTGTGTGCGCTAACGATGTTACAAGTTGTTTGTTTGCGATTCAGATCGTTGGATTCTGTTTTGTGTAACTACTGGTTTACGACCCCTGTTTTGTGTTGGTATTGTAATCTATCACCGGCGGTAACTATTGATTGGAAGGCTTTGCTTTAAATGCTAAGGTATCTTATACAGAGTTATTGGTTATAATGATGTCGGTTAGGTGTAGGAGAGGTCATTCGCTACCAAATGACCCCTGATGACCCCTATGCCATTGTCAACCATTTTAGAGTAATTTGACATTTTATATTTTAAAATAAATATTAAATAAAAATACATAATATAAAATGTTAAATGACTCGAAACTTTTTGACTTTTGCATCGGGGTCAAAACTCTCTTACATGTAAATGGATTGCCGAAATAAGACGGCTGAACGGATTTAGACGAATTTTGCCATATGGGTAGACCATGATCTGGAATAGGACATAGGATATTCCCACAGGATCGAGAATTACGCGGGTGAAACCGCGGGGCGCAGCTAGTACATAAACAGCGAAATGGATGCGAGAAGCACAGAACCGGTTGAAGTGGCGGTCCTTGGCCTATGTCCAGCAGTAGACGTCTTTCGGCTTAAATGATGATGATGATACGATACCAAAAGGAATTTAGTTCCACCATCTCCCTTTTTTTTCTTTTTTTTTTGCTTTCGTTTTGTTGTTCTAACCAGTAGGTACCTACTCGTGTCGGTCCTAAGCTATCTTGAGGTCACATCACTTAGAGCTCCCCTTTTGAGTAAGATCTCGTCTATTTTTAGACCTATTTACCCTTTGCGAGGACCCAAAGATAAATTAAGGCACTGAACAAATTAAATAGTAGGCACAGACTTCGTCGAAGATTTGTTACTAGTTAAATTACTTGGTTTATTAGTACTTACATTTTCAAAGTTAGCGTAATCTTAAAAGCTATTTCGACATTATTAATGTTCCCTGAAGCCTTTGTTGAGAACATTTGAGAAATTTGTATAGAATTCTATTGAAAATACTCAAGGCAGTATGCTTTTATATAGAAGCTATTATGAAATTATGTCAAGACATGTCTTTCCATTTTATAGAGAGTACTTTGAGGTTGTGTCGCTGAATTTCAAGAATATTTCATTTGAATTTAATGTTGCTTTCAAGTAGCCACTGGTCCCAAGATACAGACAACCCTTTTGGCTATAATTAAGTGTTAAATGATTGAATGCTAAAGACGCACCCTGAGGCGAGCACGGATCCCAGACGGCCGTTTATCGTTCCCTACTTAAAAACTTCAAAATGTGCAATCTCATCTCAGCAACAATGAATAGCAATAAAAACTTTTTTACAAAAAAAAAACAACCGACTTCCAAAAAAACAACAACGTCAAAAATAACATATTTTTCGGAAGTCCGTGTCTTTGGTTTTGTATTTTTGGTTTTTGCCACAGACTTCCGAAAAAGTTTAAAACTTTTCGAAAATGTAGTTAAATTACAGATTTTTTTTTACAGATTACAGAGAATGAGATTAGACTGCGAAAGTTCTTAAAAATACGGGAATATTCAAGTGTTTATGGTTTTTTTTGTAGATGCGACATTCAATCATTATAACTAGCAGAAAAGACGAACAGATTCATTCAAGATGAATGCGAAAACTATAGAAAATGTTATTCCGGCCACGTGACGGTTGACACTTGCCCACTTACCATGAAGGACCAAAGGTGACACATACCATGAACTAGACCACACATTTGAAAAAATTCTACCTCTTTTAATATCACTTTAAAAATTCACTCACAATCTGCCTAGCCTTTTCCCTTTCCGTTTCCAGTCTAAACGAATGCAGCTGAATACTAGTATTTTACATGGAGCGACTGCCTATCTGACCTCCACAACCCAGTAAGTGGGTAATACTAGTACGACTGGTTGTCAGGCTTTTGGGCTTCTGACGACCCGTAACGACTGTCAAAGATCCACGAATGACAGCCGGGACCAACAGCTTAGCATGCTTTCCGAGGCACGGAGGAGTCTCGGTATGTAAAGATGGTCACCCCGGCAAGCTTAGCTTCACCTGATGTATCGACCCGTGCGGCTTACTTAGCCACGAGCACTTCAATAATTCACTCTAATAAATCTTAAAAACCAGTCCTTACTCCTAAAGGAAATCAACAAAACATACAATTTCCGATTCCTTACAGCGTCGCTAAGGACCAATTTCGCAACCCAATAAAAAAAGAACGTTATTGAAAGACAAAACTACGCCTATTCCTCTACAAATTCAATACTTTAGGTGCGTCGAATCCAATATGTGTCATAGACTTTCCATTATTCATCCCACTACATATGTACCGTTGGGGTCGTAATAAAATTGCGCCCTGAAATTTATATAAAACTGAGGTACGGGTGCTAGGTGGAGCGAGGACGCGTGTTGAAAGTTGATGGGCAAAGTTGAAAGAGTGCTGTTTTATGCAAACGTTGTTAGAGGTCATTTTGGTGTGATAGGAGTTATACAAGGCCACTGGCCCTTTGAGATACAAACTACTCTTTTGGCACGTGTAAAGATTTAGACTCCTAGGAATCAAAAATCTTTGTCACAGAACTGTATTATTATGTCATAATTAAACAGACAAAATAAACCAGAGTATTTTTTTACGAGACACACTAAATAATGTTCTATTATAATCATTTTAATCTGTATTTTATAGAGAGTACAAAAGAGAAAAAATGAGAAAGAGAGACAGCTGTGTTCTGTATTTTTACCGACTTCAAAAAAGGAGGAGGTACTACGTTCGGATGATTGTTTTTTTTTTTTTTTTTTATGTATGTTCACCGATTACTCCGACGTTTGTGAACCGATTTAAAAAAAATCTTTTATAGTTCGAAAGGGTATACTCCCGAGATGGTCCCATATAAATTTTATTAAGTTTGCTTGCGTAGTTTTTGAGCTAGCTTCAATATTACGTATTTTTCCCACAGTCTATGTAGACGATATAGTTATAAGACTCCTTCACTGTTATTTACATGTGGGAGTCAGAATGGAATAATAGGCATAAATATGTTTTTACACTATATTTAAAACCAAAACATTATCATAAAACAAAATGTAATTGGATAACAAGTAATAATCACACAATAATTACCTCACGGAATAATCACACAGTTAAATAACATAATAACATAACCTAAAAATATCAGTAACACGTTTGTATATTCAATAACAAAAATAACACAGAATTATAACCTAACAATACTCAGTAACACATTATTATAGGGAAAAATAATAAAGATTCAAAGCAATACAAAAATACAGCAGAAATATTACACAAGAAAACATACCTGACAGTTCAGAGCACCGTTGTGCCGTGCCCACAATCGGACTGCTTCTGATCCGTCGAAATACAGTGCACGCCTTTTTATAGCACAACTTACTCGCAAAGTGGGGGAAAAATAGTCAGTTACAATACTATTATAGACGGAGGTAGTTGAAAATAATAAGTGACATTTCTTAAAAAAAATATTAAATAATTTATCTCCCACACGGCCATACTGACGAGCAGCCGCTATGGCTCGCGAACTGAATTATTCAATAATATTACGATTCATGTATAATGATAGCACGTCAAATCACATGACAAATAAATCAAGTAACACATAATTACAATTATAACAGCATAAGCTCATTACTTAATGGCTTATAAACTACATAGTCAAATCGCATGACCATACACAACAAATCACATGGCATCATGATTTTATATCAGCCAAATCACATTACATCATGATTTTGAATCGCCAAATCACATGGCTGCTGTCAAATCACATGACAATCAAATACATGCCAAATCACATGGCTATTGTCAAATCACATGACACTCAGATAAACGCCAAATCACATGGCTATTGTCATCAAATCGCAGTCATGACAATCAGATATACGCCAAATCACATGACTACTATGAATTTACATGATATAGGTATGATTGTCAAGCATAGCCATGATCGTTGGCCAGATGCTTAGAGCTATGCAGGACAACCCTACAAATCAAAATAAAATGTTAACATGAAAATTTATTCATTATCTTCGTTACAGTCATCAGAAATATTTAGAGAATCGGTCAACTCACAACCCATATCAGGAGTGACGATTCGTAAATTATCATGTGAGACATACAACTCATTGCCAGTTTTATTAACTGTGACTTTATATCTGTCGTTACCGTTCACTTCAGTAATGACACATGGACCTTTGAATTTACTGTCAAGTTTGTTAATAGTTCGTGGGTTCTGTTTGACCAATACAATATCACCGACTTTGAAAGGTACAATTTTAGCCTTAGTTTTATCATAATTAGCTTTTCGAGAGTCAGCAAGTTCGTCCATCCTGAGTTTAGACTCTTGACGGCACATTTCGAGGTCCATACGTTCAACATCATTTAGCAGAGCTGATATAGCAGGAGGTGACTGATCGCAACCCATCAGAAGTTGGAAAGGAGTATGACCAGTACTTTTACTAAAGGTGGTATTAATTGCCAACTGTACTTCACCAACGGAATCTTTCCAACTTCTTTTGCTTGTATTTTCAACAATCGTAAAACAATTTGTCAGAACCTTCATGATTCGCTCAACTTGACCATTTGCACGACTCACACCACTAGCTATAAAATGCAATTCTATAGACCATTTCTCACAAAAACTTGTAAATTCTTTGCCGGTATAAGAAGCAGCCTGATCACAAATAATACGTTTAGGTGTACCAAAAGTATAAATTAATGCCTTCAAGGCATTTACTGTAGCCATTGCAGTCAAATTAGTAACGGGTTTCATGTAACAAAATTTCGTAAATGCATCTATAAAAACAACTGCGTATTGTTTAGTTGGTTTACTGCCACTTAATTTACCAGTCGTGTCCATATGAACGGTATGAAATGGAGTAGGGGGTTTATCTATAGGATGCAATGTAATCTGTCGTGAACCAGATTGGCTTTTATTTATCTTACAGGTCAGACAACTGTCAACAAATTTACGTGTGCATTTCAACATACTCGGGAACCAAAACTGTTCTCTTATTTTATCAAGCGTTTTTTCCCAACCGAAGTGTTTAAGAGTATCATGATAAATTTGTATGATATGCCATCTGTAACTTTTTGGAACAAAGAGAAGTTTTTTAACTTTATTATTAACAGAAATAATGCGATATAATAATCCATTTTGAATCTCATAACTGGAAGCAATATCCTTGTCAATGGTTTTGTCTTTAATCGATTCAATTATGAGTTTGGTCTCTGAATCATTATTTTGTTCAACTTCAAGCCACTCACTATAATTTTGAATGTTATTTATATTTACAGTTAACGGATTACGGCTCAAGTAATCAACATGAGGAATACGTTCTCCCTTTCGATACTCGATACTAAAATCAAACGACTGTAGATAAGCCCACCACCTATGGACCCTAGGAAGTAATTCTTTTTTGTTACGCGACGCTTTAAGTGAATTACAATCAGTAATTACTTTAAATGGCCTGCCAAGCAAATAATGACGGAAATGCTTAATGGATCTAACAACTGCCAAGGTTTCCAACTCATAAGAGTGGTAGCGGCGTTCCGTCTCAGTAGTGCGCATGCTAAAATATTCTACAACTTTATTCTGATCATCATGTTTTTGAAAGAGAATTCCTGCCAGCCCTGCAGAACTGGCATCAGTGTGAAGCTCAACAGGTCTAACAGGATCGAATAAAGTGAGTACGGGTTCAGAGGCAAGGTACTGCAGAATTTTATTTCTAGCGGATTCCTGCTCTGTTGTCCAATTCCATTTGACATTATTACGAGTTAAATTATACAAAGGTATCATAATTAGTGAAAAATTTGGAATGAATTTTCGGAAGTAGCTTGCTAGTCCGCAAAATTGTCTTACTTGCTTTACAGTTGTTGGGATAGGAGCATTTAAAAGAGCGGAAACTTTACCCTGACTTGGTTTAACTTGACCGTTTGAAACAATTCTCCCCAAGTATTCGATTTCAGTTTTTAAGAATTTACATTTTTTTACATTGAGAGAAAATCCAGTTTTCTGCAAAGCTTCAAATATTAACTTTAAATGGTCGATACCTTGGTCAACGGATTCTGAATAAACGATGACGTCATCTATGTAAATTAAAACAAAATTGTCGACAAACTGTTTAAGAGCCGTGTTGATGGCCCTCTGAAACACAGAAGGTGCATTACAGAGCCCAAATGGCATCCTAAGGTACTCATATTGCCCATCAGGCGTGACAAAGGCAGTTTTTTCTATTGAATTATTTGCAACCGGTATTTGATGAAACCCGGCTGCCATATCTAAAACGGTGAAATATTTAGCGCATGACAATTTACTAATGTGATCATCAATAATTGGAAGTGGAAAGTGATCACGTACTGTGTTGCTATTTAATTCTCTATAGTCAACACACATTCTGTCAGTACCATCTTTTTTCCGAACTAGTAATATAGGGCTTGCAAACGGGGAGTTGCTATCACGAATTATGTTATTGTCTTTCAGATCTTTAATTATTTCTTTGACATGTTCACGCTCAGCAGGAGCTAATCGGTAGGGTCGTCGTTGAACTATTTTATCCAGATTTTTCAATCGAATAGTTAACTCACCGGTAGTAACTTGAGAAACTGCGTTGCCGGACGTGAACATTTCAGAATATGATTTTAACAAATCATTTATTAGTAGAATTTGTTCTGGAGTTAGTTCAGGATTAATATCCACTCCATCAAAATCAGTAACCTTAATAAGGCTGTTAACACTGTAAGAGTTGCGAAAGACTTTAACAAAATTCCCTGAGAAAGTCACTTGAATGCCAGGTATTTCAAATAAATTTTGACCAAGTAATACGTCATACTGAATGTATCTATCAGGGACTAAAATAAAATCTAATTCAACGTTTATACCATCAACACAGATCATACACAGCTTTTTACGCGATGAACAGTAAGCATTGTCACCAACGCCTCTTAAAAGAATCGTTTCATAAGTTAATCTACCCTTAATTGAATCGCCAATACTATCGCGCATTAGGGAGCATTCCGCACCACTGTCTATCAGACAGGAATAATCATGATTGTCAATTTGGATAGTACGTAATTTTTTGTTGGTTAAGACTAGGCTATTTACTTGAGAAGACTTTTCGTCTTTAGCTTTTTTATTTATCCGGTGAAAACAATTTTCACTAGAATGCCCCTTTTTGTTACAAAAGCTACAAAGTGTTATAGGTGGTTTGGAACCCGAATTGTCTGGCTTTGAGTTGTCAGAAGTAGTAGTCGATGTTGGACCTTTACTAGAACCGCGATTCGTACCTGAACGACAGTCTTTTTGAATGTGTCCTACTTTATGGCACCTATGACACCTTTTAGACGGAGTGTCTTGGTTAGTCATGATTTTAGATCGCTTAGATGGAATACCGTGATCAGACTCTTTACCAGGTCTCTTCCGTTTATATGAATTTAGGCTTTGAATTAATTGTGGCAAGTTTTTCGGTGTAAGTCGTAGCAAATCAGAACGAATACGAAAGTCAGACATACCTGTAATTACTGCTTCAACAAGGCGTTGATCAGTCATCTCCACACCAATCACTTTCTTCGCCAACTCCCATTTTCGAGTAGCGTACTCAGCATGACTAGCGGCTTGCTCGCTAGTGTAGTCCAAAAACAGCGACAGGTCGTCGTAGTAGCGAGCTTCATCTGAAAAGGTTTCGATAAGACCTGCTTTAAGTTCTGGCCAGATAATTAAAGTTGAATAGTTACGACGCGCCCATTCGGCCGCGCGTCCGCGCAAATTTTTTCTAGCTAAATTGAGAATTTCTCTATCCGTGAGTTCATACTCAGTTTTAAGATCCTCGACGTTTCGGCACCAGACTTGCACCGTATCGGTCCGATCGTCAGGATCGAAAGCTGGTACATATATATGCTCAAGGTTGCGCATACGGGGAATAGGCCGCGCATTTGGTGGGTTAAAAGCTTTTGCAGTAGTATGAATCAATTGCGACATCATTTCTTGCATCATATTTTGCATAACATTAATAGGTACAAACTCTACTGCCCTTGAGTCACGGCTGCTACTGGCTGCCGTTGAGCCGCTGAGAGCTGCATTGTCTGCAGCTGGGGATGTCGTCGTCTCGTTTGTCGCAGCTGAAAAGTGCGATGTTCTTTGTCCCAAGATTGGTGATCTGTCACCAGACTCTCGAGTGGCAGCACTCTCCAGAACCCTGGTCTCGGCCAACTCAGATTTGTCGTTATTCATAGTGAAGATTATCCTGAAATCAAAAAATTGTAGGCGTAGTTTCTGTTATCAATCCCACTTCTGATGTGGGAGTCAGAATGGAATAATAGGCATAAATATGTTTTTACACTATATTTAAAACCAAAACATTATCATAAAACAAAATGTAATTGGATAACAAGTAATAATCACACAATAATTACCTCACGGAATAATCACACAGTTAAATAACATAATAACATAACCTAAAAATATCAGTAACACGTTTGTATATTCAATAACAAAATAACACAGAATTATAACCTAACAATACTCAGTAACACATTATTATAGGGAAAAATAATAAAGATTCAAAGCAATACAAAAATACAGCAGAAATATTACACAAGAAAACATACCTGACAGTTCAGAGCACCGTTGTGCCGTGCCCACAATCGGACAGCTTCTGATCCGTCGAAATACAGTGCACGCCTTTTTATAGCACAACTTACTCGCAAAGTGGGGGAAAAATAGTCAGTTACAATACTATTATAGACGGAGGTAGTTGAAAATAATAAGTGACATTTCTTAAAAAAAATATTAAATAATTTATCTCCCACATACATAGCAGGTAGTAACTTGTGTGGGGTAGGTACCACCACTAAAAAGTGAAAAATAAAAACTTTTTACAAAAAAAAACAACCGACTTCAAAAAAAACACTAAATAAAAAGTGAAAAATAACTTTAATTTCGGAAGTCGGTGGCAAAAAACGAAAATTAAAAAGCAAAGACACCGACTTCCGAAATTAAAGTTATTTTTCACTTTTTATTTAGTGTTTTTTTTGAAGTCGGTTGTTTTTTTTTGTAAAAAGTTTTTATGTAATCTACTTTGTAGGATAAACGAGCAGCGCTCCACGGTTTCACTCGCATAAGTCTCAATCTCGTAGGAAAATCCAGATAAAAAGTATCCCATGTCCTAACCCAGATTATGGTTTACCGATGAGCCAAATTTCATCCAAATCCGTTCAGCCGTTTTAGCGTGAAAGCGTTACAAACA
Organism: Lithophane semibrunnea; assembly: GCA_947363905.1. NCBI lineage: Eukaryota > Metazoa > Arthropoda > Insecta > Lepidoptera > Noctuidae > Lithophane > Lithophane semibrunnea. The sequence continues at coordinate 2,751,789 of OX376206.1, read as the reverse complement.
TATGAAGAAACAAACTCACTTTCGCATTTATTAGTTCATTATTTAGTTAAGCTTCGAGGCTAAAATAAACTTAATTTAATTAGAATTTCCAACTCTTGTACCGACATAACCCGTAATTCATTTGTACCTATTAGAGTAGCTTCTATTTTGCGGTTGGCTTTCAGTACCTATTTCCACGGAACCGTAACTGGTCTAATGAAATAGATTATTGGACTGCTTGAATGAAATGTTTTGATTCTTAGCTCAGTAAGAGAAACTGATACCTTTCCCCCGATCTACTGAGAATCCAAGATGGCTGCCTCTCGTCTAGTGTAAACAGATGTTTTGATCAGCATATCAAATGCATAGCCTGAAGGTCTAGACTGCAGACATCGATGCAATCGGATCTAATTTAGCCTGAGGGGCATTAAAATTGAAGATAGCCTCTCTGACGTATTTCGTAATAGATGATATATAGGGCTTGATAAATCATGTTTATTTTCCAACCTATGTAGTAGTTGTAATCACCTAGGTCTGATGGGTATAACTAAAAAAAGATGAAGAAAAAATTATTGAAGATCGAATGATACAACAAATGGTTTCTATTTTCGAGTTCTTCATTGTTAATTATATGTATATAGCGAAAGAGTTTTTTTTATTTGAAGCCGCTAAGTCTGGAACTACCAGTCGGATTTGAAAATATTATTTTTGCATTCGGCAATGCAATTCTTGAGGAAGGTATACGCAATCCAATACGCTTTAAAATAAATAAATGATAACTATTTATTATTTTATTTATTTTAAAGCGTACCAATTTATTGCTAAAGAAGACAAACAAAATTTTTTTACAAAAAGAAACAACTGACCTCCAAAAAAAACACAAAAAGAGTGGAAAATAACTTTAATTTCGGAAGTCGGTTGTAAAAAACGAAAATTGAATAGCAAAGACTTACAGTATTAAAGTTATTTTCCACTTTTTTAGTGTTTTTTTGGATGCCAGTTGTTTGTTTTTTGTAAAAAGTTTTTGTTTGTCTTCTTTGGCAATAAATTGGGACGCTTTAAAATAAATAAATAATAAATAGTTATCATTTATTTATTTTAAAGCGTATTGGATTGCGTATACCTTCCTCAAGAATTGGGTAACCGAAACCAAAAAGAATTTTTGCATTCGGTAGGTGAGGTCGGTTGTTTTTTTTTTTTTGTTAATAGTTTTTATTTTTCACTTTTTAGTTGTGGTACCTATCCCACAAAAATTCGAATACCGAATACCTGCTATGTAAATAACAGTGACGGAGCAACTAAGATAGTCTACATACACCAAGTGGGAAAAATACGTAATTATTAAACTCGTAATTACTAACTCAAAAACTACGCAAGCAAAGTTAATAAAATTTATATGAGACCACCTCTAAAGCATGACCTACCAAACAAAAAAAGAATCATCAAAATCGATTCATATTTGGCGGAGTAATGGCGTAACATAGGCACATAGAAGAAAAAAAAAATTGAGAACCTCTTCCTTTTTGAAGAAGTTGGTTAAAAACGTAACATACCAAGCAACGTAAAATCAATTTTATATTTCTTAAAAGCACTTTTGTAATCATACACTTTTTTTTTTTTTTTTTTTTGAGGCTGGGAAATCATCCAATGACTCAACTTTTACTGACTAAAACCCACCCGTGTTCCTTCAGTTGCCTGTTGCCAAGGTCCCGGTATCCCTTTCGGACTAACCCGCAACCCTGGCAGGGTAATCATACACTTGCCAAACAAAACAGAAACAACGGTTCTCAATATTGAATCGCTCACACACGAACCGTTGCCCCAGCAACAAAGAATGACGGAAAGGGGAAATATAAATAAATGTAATATAAGACGTGTTTCTTTTTTTACCACTGCATTTTATTAAGGGTAAGAAAAAAGATAAATGGGAAACAATGGAACAGTATTCCGTACGAAATGTGTTTGTCAATCAAAGTTGCTGTATCTGTCTGGGAATGAAGGGAAATATGAAAATGATGTAATGCGAGACTTACGGTTTGTTTTGTTAGAGGTTTCAGGCAGTATAAAAATTACAATATGTTTTATTGTAATAGGAACATGGTGATCATGCATTGTCTTTCGTGAAAAAAAATTAAAAGATTCAAAACAAGCACACCTTTCAAGCATTATTATGCAGTAGTCGGGATTCTTTTAAATATTTAAACCTTTTATGTGTTACTTAAATTGGAATTGTTTCATCAAGCTCTTTATTTAAATACCCATTAGATAAATCAATTTATATTGTATAAGAAGTTTGATAATTAATCGTGAACACACAAATAGTCGATATTGACTGCAACTGTAATGAAATTGTATTTGAACAGCCAGGGTACTTTTCTACCGGGTACCGGGTAGATAAGTATCCTTTATGAATTCAAATAACAACGTCTCAACTATTTGTAACCAATTTTTACTATAAAAATTACGTACCTATAGTATATTTTCGATGTGGCATAGGTTATACCTACCTACTTCTTGCAAGAGTTCCTTGCCCAGTTCCTATCGGTAAGCTAAACTCTTTAACATTATTTTGTTTTATACCTCGGAAACGCTTCTGTAAACCACTGGATGTTGCAATAAAATAAATATGAATTCCTAGTAAAATAACGTAATGTTTTCATTATGATATTGCATTTCGGAATGGTTCCTAAAGTATTATTAAATGCTGAAATGTGATTGCACACACATGTCGGTAATATTTTATCATAAAATATTATTACACAAAATATAATATTATTCCAAAAGGATGCTTTTAGTGATACCTTCAACATAATATTAAAATTTTATTAGTATATGAATTGTTTTTAATTTCGCTGGTGGTAACTGAAATCACTGCAATTTATCCATTACAATTTATTTTACTACCCTCTGAAAGTGTACCTAAACACTACCAAATTCTAAAAAAAAAAAACTCAAATATCCATCGACTAGTTTTCGAGTTTTAAAAGCTGGCTTCTCAATTCAGACGTTTAAACTGAGGAACCAACTTAAATGTCTTGTAACTTTTTCAGAGTTTTATTACAAATTCCAGGATTTGGTCTCCAAAATTGGCTAATATACTACTATCTAATATTGTCAGCATCCCTGTTTAAAATATTGAGGGTGAAATCATCAAATGACTTCTCCCGCTCTGGGCGGAGCGGTAGTGCGTATGAGACTTTTACTGAATAAAACCCACCCGTGTTCCTTCAGTTGCCTGTTGCCAAAGGCCGCGGTATCTCTTTCGGACTTCCCCGCAGCCCTGGCAGAAAATATATGAGGCTCCTCAATCCATACACACAACATAATTATTATTTTTATCCCCACCTCAACTCGACACCTTGTTCCTCTACTCAAAATATTATTTTAGCTTACGGTCGATGATAAAATACTTTTTCGAAATAATTCCTGGTTTTGTAGATTTTGCAAGAAATCTCTAAACCGTTTATGTATTTAATATTTATACAGGTGAGTCTGATGTTTCTGTGAGTTTCCAGTATTGTAGTACCTATTTCGTGCTTCTAGGAATATGTAACTGCTATAATGTAATACAGTTTATGAAATTAAACATACATTTTAGCGTACGAAAATTATAATGTATTTGGCAAAATATTTTACAACAAATATATTAATTTTATGTGAATTTACCTTCTTATGCAGACAAGTAGTTTCATTCCCTTCAAAGAAATAGGTGTACCTGAAAGAAAGAATAAGAATACGTTAAGAAAATAATGGTAAAATGCTAATCGACACTTTATGAGGGCTGGCTCGTTCTTTAGCCAAATATATAGCATTGCCATTTAATGTGGCAATGCTGCCAGTCTTCTGGGCACGTTTCCGGATGACAGCAATGCGGACGAGTACATCGACGCCTAAGTGATCTTTTGTTTTTGCATTTTTTGTATAGTTAGTTAGTTAGCCATTAAATTTAGTGTTAGATTGTATGTTGTATATAACATTTGTCAAAATGGAAATAGTGTTCTCAAAGCAATTAAATTAAAACAAGAAATACTTTATGCTAAAATGCTAAAGTTTTTAAAAGCACAATATAATGATTGACGATTAAATCACAAACAAAGATATAATACTTAATTACCATCCCAGGGGATGGTAATTATTATATCTTACTATATACTTTGTGTGGGAAATCTTCAATTTGATTCAGGAATCAAGTTGAAGATTTCCCACACAAAGTTTAAAAAAAGAACCAACGACCAGAAACATAAGCAACATACAAGATACCTGCTAACGTTAAATATTTTTACGCCGGAACAATATTACCCATTCCTTTTTTCATGCGATCTCATAACTCATGATTTTATTATAAAATCTAAGCAGTTTCATTTTATTTACCTTCACTTTAATAAAAGCGGCCACGGTTTAAAAACAAAGGAGGCACGAAATATTGCTAGAAGTTTATGGAAGGTTATAAACTGAACGCGTGTAAGATAAACACGAGAAGAGATAAGTTCTAACTGAACAGACAGCTGTTCTGCTGGGGAGTTTGTTGCGCCACTTGTCCTTTCCAGCTAAACCACTAGGAAGTGGTGAAGGGTGGGCGATTTGGGGGACTGTCCTAGGTAACTTTGACGTTTCTAAAAAAAAAAGCAGATTTTCAGCCTAGTTTAAAAAACCGGCCAAGTGCGAGTCGGACTCGCGCACGAAGAGTTCCGTACCATTATCTATAAAAACGGCAAAAAAATCACGTTTGTTGTATGGGAGCCCCCTTAAATATTTATTTTATTCTGTTTTTTTGTATTTGTTGTTATTAGCGGCAACAGAATCATATCATCTGTGAAAAATTTAACTGTGTAACTATCACGTTTTATAAGATACAGCCTGGTGACAGAAGGATGGACAGCGGAGCCTTAGTAATATGGTCCCGTTTTACCCTTTGGGTATGGAACCCTAAAAAGTGACTTTTGATTTTATTATTTTTAATTTTTTTGCCCACCTACGCACTAGCGGCTTTTTTAACGCAACGCACGCACTTATGCGCATTAAAAATCACATTCTTTGATTCTCAACGTTTGGTTCGAAAATCGAGTGTGCAGTAAAAACACATCGTGGTAAAAAAGTGCCCGCAAATGAACGTTGGTTTACTACTGTAACTATAATATTACTATGTAGATATTTACCTACTTACATAAATGAGAAATATCTAAGTGATTGTCTGTTATTTATTTAAAATTATATTTCTTATTCTGGAAAACTAAAAGTGTAAATAAAAGGAGTACGTGTGTCAGGATTGTAGAATGTGAAATTCCCTAGGTTCAGCCTGCCTTTAAGAGAAAAATGCGTTAAATGTATGTGTATTTAAATATAATGTAATTGAATATCCTTCTTTGATGTAAGCATCATTCAACTTCAAGTCGTTTGTGGTGCGGGTTCCAACTCAGTACCTAGAAACCTTCGTGGAAGAAAAGTTTTGGCCGAAAGATGTGGCGTACCGACGTTTTCGTGGAAAGTTACGCGACACCACGTAGCGCAACACGACGCCGACACAGTCATCACTTCGTGTACAATAATTTTATGTTATTATAATAAAACTATGTATGTTTAGGTTATCTATGGGCCTAAGTCGCCTGAAATAAATAGATTATTATATTAATAAAGAACACTTTTTAGATAGCTACAATTTACGGTTGACAGATTTAGGGATAATCTCCACAGATTTGGCTTAGTTCCGTGGTCCTTTTTTACGAGGTATGGGACGGCCGACTAGGGTAGCAGACGCGAGACTGAGATCACAATTATAATGAGAAGAGAATTTACTGGGGGTTACGTTTAGTGATAAATAAAAGGCCGATTCGTGTTGATTTGTAGAGAAGCAAATAGAATATTATCTTAGATACTTACTCAGACCAAATAAAAACGAAGAAGAACCAGAGCGCTGTCAACAGTGACGTGAGGCCGGTTTCGTAAATATGTGTGCACTTAGTGTGGTGTAGTTTGATTGTTGTGTAGTTAATAGTTGTAAATGTGTGCGTGTGAGCGTGTATGCACAGAGCGGAGGTGTAGTTTTGGCAATTTTTAAGTAAGAGAAAAATACAGTGATGTATTGTTATCTTACTTAAAAATTATAATTATTATCATAATAATATTTTCTTCTGTGATTGTGACTCCAAGCCCACACGCTTATTATAGACATACATATAAAGAGGGTAGGTTAAATTTCAAAACCAATAAAATAGGTAGGTAATTGGTAATTTGGAAAAATAAAGAAGCACGCGATGCCCAAAAGTTTGGTGACCACAAACAACCTTCTCGCAGCTGTTACAGGACACTGGCCAACATATTTTATTCTAAATCCAAAGTAAAATTTCCATACCACAGTGTGCCATGTATACCTTGCAGTGGGCCATAAAATACAGGATTAAGGGTGTTGTCACCGAAACCGAGCTAGGGCTCATAATTCTGTCGTACCAACCCACAGTGCTTCGAGCTAAAAAACTCTTGGACAAAAATATTATCACGTAGGTACTTTCGGGCTAAAACAAATTTGTTTTTGTCTTTCCTTCGGCGCGATTATGAAATCGTGTGTTTTTTTTTCGTAGATTTTATTTTGTTTTTTAATATTGTTTACGCTCGCTCTGTTTGCTTTAAGGAAAGCTGTTTTTTTAAGGAATTTTTAAATAACGCGGTGACTCATTTTTATGTTATGATTTTGGATTATCTTTTGGTGTTGGTTCTCATCCTGTAGGTAATTGTTATTTCAAATTTTCGTTAGAAAGGAAAGGTTGTTTGGTAACACATTCCTGCCATTTTCAGTTTACGTGATAAAAAAGACAATAAAGTTTAAATTGTTTTGAAAAACTACGTAATTCACAGAAGTCATGTTACTGGTTCGTCACCATTACAGCTAAATGCTAAGGAAACTGTCGAGTTAACGCAACTGCCTTATCGGCAAAACTGACGCCTGATACGTGGACACATTTCATTTATATTTTTTTATTACTTATTTATTTGTATTTACGTCTTCAAATTTTCTACACACTTACATCAAACTAGCTTCCCCCTGCGGTTTTGCCCACGTGATATCTTTCTACTGGTGCATTATTTTTTAAATTAGGTCCAGTAATTTTTGAGTTTATTCATAACAAACAAAAATAAAAAGCTTTTCTTTTTATAAAATTAGTGTACAAGAAAGGCACCAACGTTCGCGCCTCGTTATTTAGTTTTTTTTTTAATTCCAATGCTCACCAATGGATGTTTACTACCTGGTATAATACGCATGACTTAAATACATGAAATTCAACACGAACCCTAACCATAATTATTTCTATTAATTTTAATTACGGCGCCCAGTGTGTCCGCTCTACTTTCATGTAGGGCAAACCATCTAAAGCCTTGTATTATGAAATAATATGTTAATTGGAACATTGAAGTAGATCTTCACAACAAGTAGAGGTATGTAAGCTTTTGACATGTGTAATGTCAAATTAATTACTCGCTGACTTCGCTACTTTGGCAAGCTAGAGACTTTATGCTAATTCCACAAAATATTATGTAGCATGTTAACTAACGAAAGGCGTTCCCATTAATCCGCAATAGTATAGCGTCCATAATTTTTTTTTTCGCCCTAATTATAAAGAAACACCCTGTACGCGCACTTGTCTTTCAACGTGGAAGTATGGCCGGTTTGAGCAACGCCAACACGCTACTATATTCCGCGCTACTATTTTGATTTTAAACAAAGCGTTTCGAATATTTTATTGTCAATATTGTCATTTTTTTTTATTTGTTTTATTTTCTATGCTGATATTTTTATTTTAATCTAATAATGATATAGATTAACGAGTTTATGGGAACATATTTAACTTAGTGTATAGTACTTTGGGAAGTAATGTTGACATTTTCAATTTCGTTGCGCTTGTTCTTTAAAGTTACACTGTTTACCAAAATTAAATCGCACCTAAATTACATACAGTGATCAAAAATTTGTTAATGAAAATAAAAATTACCATTGTAAAAATCCTAAAAAAAAAAAAAAACGTAATAGCCTATAAAATTGCGTTTTGGCACGTAAATTCCATTAAAATCCTTATTTCAAATTGTTAACTTTATTCTGGGGTGACACTACTCATTTTCAAATAACGTAATTATATCAAAATGACTAGTGTCCTTGAATGACAAGTCATAAAAATGTGCGAAGTTGTCGCGCAAAGTAAACTTCATTATAAAAGTTGTTTTTCCAAAAATACATATTTGTTTACATGTTCGTAAACTAGACAACGAATACAGTATAGATAGGAGGAAATTGTCGGATAACAGTCGGTGTATACAAACACAGCCTTTACCTAAACCGTTAAGCCTCATACCCCCTTAACCTATTCCTAAACGGTTATCGAATACACAGCCGTGTCTCAGACCATCGTCTTGAGTTCCCAATTTGCTCACACTAACGTAGTGACCCAATGGGCACTGATTGCTACCTGTAGCCCGGCACGATTGCCCCATTGTACAGAACGGTGTCCGTTAAATTCAACGCTTCATCTCCAGTAGTTTACCTAGATAGACTAAGGCCTCGTCCAGGGTGAGGAGCTTGCGCGACATTTCAAGCAGTAGCTTTTGCGTAGAGATCGGATATTATTTCGTGGGAATGGAACAAAAAGCGACCAGGTCTGTGGTTCGTGTATCAACTTCCATCCGACGCAACAGACCGACGGACAGAGTTATTTTCGCATTTTTAATAATATCATGTTAGCATTGATAGTATGGAGCAAACCGTCGCCCGCCTGCATAGTTTAGTGGCTATGGCGGACGCGTAGTGCGACGTAAACTGAGGCCCTAGACAAAGTGACATTCTAAAAAGGCAAAAATGTTTAGGACTGACATAACATAACACATAACACCGAAAGTCGTTGTGGAAATACGAAACGCTTTCGAAGCGATTGTCACTTGTCTGGGCCCTCTGAGCGACGTAGCTAACGAGTAATCGTCTATTGTTTTACCCAGTGGAAACTGCTCGCTTTAATAACTCGCGTTGCACTGAGGCCACCTCCTCTACAGTACTGCCTGCTACAAAAACTCGCGATGCACTGTGGTTAACTAATCTTGCCCGCTACCGCGTCCGCTACCGCGACCGCTCCCGCGCTTTCACCCTGGATGAGTCCTAAGATTCTGAAGGACTGTTCACTTGTGAAATTGATTATCAGTTCCTTTACTGAACAATAATCGTCTTTTGTTGCGATTTCAATTCTTTGTTACAGTTTTAGATCTATTTTTAGGGTTCCGTACCCAAAGGGTAAAACGGGACCCTATTACTAAGGCTCCCCTGTCTGTCTGTCTATCCGTCTATCACCAGGCTGTATCTCATGAGCCGTGATAGTTAGACAGTTGAAATTTTCACATGATGTATTTCTGTTGCCGCTATAACATCAAATACTAAAAACAGAATAAAATAAATATTTAACGGGGCTCCCATACAACAAACTTTTTGCTCGTTTTTGCTCGATATTGATAACGGCAATAGGTAGACGCTTGAAATAGTCACAGAATATTTAGTTACATATTCACTTTCAAAAGAAATATTTAAATTAAAATAATCCAAATATTTAAGGGGGGCTCCCATACAAAAAACTAGAGTTTTTTTTGCCGTTTTTATAGATAATGGTACGGAACCCTTCGTGCGCGAGTCCGACTCGCACTTGGCCGGTTTTTTCCTGTTTATTTATTAGAATTGCCCAAATCCTACGTAATACCTTTGTGTATATCAGATAAGTGTATTTTCGTATGTACTACAATACGTTATTCTTTCAAATACTTGAGAAAATTTTAAGATGAATACCTAATACATACTTATGTCAAGTACTCATTTGGTAATGAAAAGTATTATTTGTATGTACAAATATAAAACTCGTTTCGAGTAAAAACACGTGGATAGTTCTGGATTATTTTAATGTCGGAAAACGTAAGGTAGGACGATCTTCGCAGGATGGCTGGTAGCAACTGGATGAGAGTTGCCGAGAATCGAGCTGAATGGCGTGCGATTTGAGAGGCCTATGTCAGTGGACTGCTATAGGCTGATGATGATGATGATTTTTAATGTCATCGTTATGATGAACTTAGGTCCACTTTTTTCTCGAATCGATTATCTTGTTTTTGAACACATAGATGCTGCTTTTCAGAATCAATCAAGGATTTTATTGACAAATTGATTCTCTGTAAGTTAAGTCCAGTTTCTGCTTTAATGTTTTTTTTCAATACTTTTGGACCACAATAAAGTCCAGTAATTGTCCGTAAGTATAACAAAATCACACTGTTTCGACAGTTGTATGAAATGCCAAAGAGGCAGGGTGTCCAGTGAGTAATAATAATTATTCACTCACGAAACATAATGGTTTACCTATGCCATCAATCAGCCTTTTCCCAACTATCTTGGGGTCGGCTTCCTGTCTATCCGGATGCAGCTGAATACCAGTATTTTATATGGAGCGACTGCCTATCTGACCTCCACAACCCAGTAACTGGGTAATACGATACCCCTTGGTAAGACTGGTTGTCAGACTTTCAGGCTTCTGACGACCCGTAACGACTGTCAAAGATCCACGAATAACAGCCGCGACCAACGGCTTAACGAGCTTTCCGAGGCACGGAGGAGTCTCGGAGTTGGTCCGTGGATGGGTGATCTTTACATACAGAGATGTAAAGATCACCCATCCACGGACCAACTCCGGCAAGTGTAGCTTAAGCTGATGGATCGACCCGTGCGGCTGTTATTACTTAGCCACGAGCTCCTACGCGTTTACCGATGCCATAAATTCCTCAAAAGTATCTTCACATAATTACAGTCCTCAACCTCTTTCATGGCTCCAAACGCCCTCAAGCTCTCTTCTAAAGTGCTTATTTGTTTTATGAACCGACTCGGTTACAATGTATGTAATTACCGCAGTTCATTAAAATAATTCCGCTATAAAACTTTAAGTTTTCGCCGGATCTTAATGTCTCCTCGTATTTGAACACGTCTTTAGGTCGGAATACACTAGGAGTATATATTTTCGAGACACGGAATAAGGTTTGTAAAAAACAACAACCGACTTCAAAAATACACACTACAAACTGAAAAATTGCTTTAACTTCGGAAGTCGGTGTCTTTTGGTTTTTTTAAATGGTTGTTTTTTATATGGTATAATTTTTATTTTTACATATTCGAATTCCACTGCCTGATGGGTAAAAAACAGTGACAGGAAGTTATTATAACATCATCCACTAAACTAAGTGGAAAAAATACGTTTTATTGAAGTTAAGTCAAACACTTCTCAAGCAAAGGTAATAAAATTTATAAGGGACCACCGGCAAAGCGTTCTTTACAAAATTAAAATAATAAAAACTAAAACCCAACTACGACTAAAAAGGTATAAACAAGACACCACAGACAGACAAATTAAAAATCCGGAGTCACACGTGTTAGGGCATAAATCGAACAGATTACGTGTGACTCCGGATTTTTGATTTGTCTGTCTGTGGTGTCTTGTTTATACCTTTTTAGTCGTAGTTGGGTTTTAGTTTTTATTACTTTAATTTTTTTTTTATTATTTTGGGGTTATAATATATTTTTTTTTGAAATGTGCTCATTAAGCCCTTTCATTTGATACCCAACATGGTACGACTACACGACATTTTTTTTTAGTTCCTGACTTTATTTCCTCTAGAGGGCGCCATTTTTTATTTAATGTGACGTCATATAGCTTATAACCAGCGGACGATCAAGACGTTTCCAACGGTACCTCATTTGTCAAATTGTGATGAGTGGTTTAGAAGATAGGAGGGAACAGATGAACATTCATACATACATACATACATACCGGTCAAAATCATAACCCTCCTTTTTTTTCGCCGTAGTCGGGTAAAAAGAATTTTCAAAATTGGTCTACAAATTGATGAAAATATCGATGAATTGGAATAAAAATAATCAGCATTGTGATGCCCGTCTTCAATAGTCTTACGATATTTTTATCCATGGACACCTGAAGCAGAGTTTCAGCAAAATAGGAAAACATAGTCACCCAATAACGCTGGGACCCAGGCTTCCTCGCTATAAGAGGGAGTGGGCCGTAATCCACCACACGGGTGTGGGTGGATGACACGTCTTCGAATTTTTGGTTCAAGGGCATGCAGGTTTCCTCCCGATGTTTTTCTTCCCCGTTTTGAGAGCAGTGGTGTTGAAATACAGTCAAGGTCAAATAATTTATTTCAAATAGGCATTTAAAAGGCACTTTTGAACGTCAAAACTACACAAAGTAAAGTGCCTGCTTGGGTTCGAAACCACTACCTACAACACGTAAGTCGAATCCGCTAAAACCGTGCCACAGCCGCTCTTTAAGTTACTCGTACTATAAAATGTTGATAATACAAAATGAATCTAACAATACATTCATTCATAAAAATATATAAGTTTTTACTTGGCTTACAATACGTACGCGAATGTAATAATTGGGCAGCTACCTCCTTTACCGATGCCAAGTTTCCACATTCTACATCAAATGGGCCGTGAGATAAATGGATGTTACTCACAGACAGTTATGAATCGAGGTAGAATCTATTTTTAGGTATTTTTTCGATTTTTGTATGGGATTGTAAAAATAATTATTGGAAAAATCTTTATGGCTTCTATCGTTAATGATTTGGCTTATTGCTAAAGTCTTCCTTAATGTAATGACAAAACTTTTTTTTTGTCCGGTCGTAATAGGTAGATTATTAAAAATATTGGACACGTATTTTTTTGCGTAATAAAAAGATTAAGGTCATACATTGAGTTAAAATGTGGCTTAACTTCACGCCCTAGTAGATTTTATTCTTATTTGTGACGTAGCGAGCCCCCACTCCCCAACTTGAATGCGTTTTATCTAAGATTTTTTTTTTTAACATGTTATCAGAAAATACGTTGCTAATAACAAAAAAATTTAAGTGACTTAATAGAATTTTTTTTTACCGAGCCATACCTTTCCCTGTTGGACCTTGAGCAAAAAAATCTTTCTTTTTATACTAAAAGATAAACGATTGGCTCAGCCTATCATAGCCATAGTATAAATAGCAGTTAACAAAAGATGATTTTCCGCAACGTGAAATATATTTTCAGTTCGTCGTTAAATCTAAATCAGTTTTTTTTTTCTGTGGTTATTGTTATCCAACAGAAAAACAGTTTCTCTTCATTTATCAATTTACGATCTCCACTCAGAAACTGGGTTTTGATACAGGAAGTCATTTGTATGGCCGCATGCACACGGGATCCGTTATTGACGATTCGTCAAAAAACACGATATGCCATGACCGATGGACGTTTAAATTGCATACGAAAACGAGTTTTGTCACAATTCGTCAAATTATCTGAATAGATGTTCACACTTGATTCATCAGAGTTCAGTCTTGGGCGAGCACATCAGCGGATCCGTCACCAAAAAATAACGATTCGTGTTTTTTGACGTGATTTTTAAAAGACGATGAATGATTTAAGGCTTGTCCGTCATTTTGCACGATTCGTGATGCGTGTGAACACGAATCATCCTCGTGTAAATGAGCCGTAACATGAAATTTTATTACCTGTGATTGGGAAAATAGTGTCCTAAAGAACATAATAGAAAATCACTATCTACTTCAAATATGAGACTATTACTAATAACAAGAAACTTCAACCAAAAGAAAACAGATTTCCAAGAAAAATAAAGCTGTTGAACCAACGACCATCTTTTTTCATCCATAACCCGCGCTCACTACGCCACGATCTTAACGATCAAGATTTTAACCCGTCGGCTGCCATTAAAAGCCAAGTGCATAAAGTCAGGAAGTTGAACAATTAAATCGGGGGGCGGTCATTTGGACCCGAAGACAGTGTGTAGTTATATGTACGTTAGCACAATGAGGGTTGGGCCGTGTTTTTATGATCGCCCACTTCAGTTTTGGTAGTCATGCTTAGGCAATGAGTGTGAGGAATATGTGAGTTCGTGGAAGCTGTTATCTGTCAAATTAGTATGTAGACCATTTTGCTAAGAGAGAAGAGGAGAAGAGCGGCTTTTCTCCATACAAGCGTTTATTAGTGTCCATAGTGATTAATATTTTTTGTATTTTTTTTTCTGCTGTGAAACCATGTGTGCGACTTCTACGTGACTGCCAAATGTTTAGTATCGTCAGTTTCGGGTAGCCTGTTTTTTTCTATATAATCTAGTCATTTCTGGCGTAGTAGGTCACAGTTTTAACCTAACCTAACCTAACAAATAATTTGACCAAACGTTTATTATCTAAAGATTGTTTGCTGTAATAAATCATTTGATTAAAGACCAAATGCCTAAATGACATTATCCTTGATAATATTCTGACAAGTAAAAATTTGACCAAATGAAAATGTGCGTACTAAAATCATTCCAAACATTGCATTGGTATAAAAAAAGGTTGCTAAAATTTGTTTGGGTAGTGAAATTTGAGCAAAATCTTTTCGGCAAAACGGCAGGATCCCTAGCATCACACTACACTTAGGAGATGCTATTATGTAAGTATCTGAATACCACATTAATTTATGCTCAAGATATTGGCTGCAACACTTAGGTTAAATTAATTTGTGGCACATTATTATGCACAAATTAATGAGTACCTGAATTTATTTATGAGAGAAGAGATCTCTGCGGTTAAGAGTGGGTACAAAGTTAAACGGCTACAGAAATAGGTAATTTTGATTTGATACTTTAATTTCGGAAGGGCGTGTCTGCTTTTCAATTTTCGTTTTTTGCCACCGACTTCCGAAATTAAAGTTATTTTTCACTTTTTTTGTGTTTGTTGTTTGAAGTCGGTTGTTTTTTTTTTTTTAAGTTTTTATTTTTCACTTGTTAGTTGTGGTACCTACCTCACATAAATGCGTATACCGTTATCTGCTATGTAAATAATAGTGACGGAGTGAAATAATTAAATCATCTACATAGCAAAGTGGGAAAAATACGTAATTATTGAAGCTAACTCAAAAACTACGCAAGCAAAATTTATATGGGACCACCTCTGAAGCATGACCTACCAAACAAAAAAAGAGTCATCAAAATCGATTCATAATTGGCGGAGTAATCGCGTAACATAAATACAAAAAAAAAAAAAACAGACGAATTGAGAACCTCCTCCTTTTTGAAGAAGTCGGTTAAAAAAAGAAAATGTGTACGAGAAAAAAATGAATACTAGCTATGTTACTTTTCGTCTAGAAAACCCACTTCAGGCAATTGAACTTAGGGCTTCTACCTCGAGAGCAATTGCCAAAGGTGGTTCGATTCAAAGATCAAAAGATCAGACGTAAGTTATTAGATTTTCCTCTTAGGAAATTACTATTTTGGAAACCCTGAGTTTGGTATTTGCCAGGACAAATAACTAAACGACACTAAAACTCAGGAGTTTCAGTACTTATAATCGTTTTCACTAACACTAAGTTACACCAAAATAATGCCCAAATGAAACGCGCTGTTGAATTTTAAAACGGGGCGGGCTATGCTGAACGTTGAAAATCTAACAGCGCGCTTTTGTTTTGGCATTGTTATTAATTTATTCGACTAAAATCTTTGTTCCTTAATATTACAGGATGTAAGGGTAAACACTCTTGTCATTCAAACCATGGGTAGTTGACTTAAATATAAAATAAATGACCGAAAACAACAAAAAAAAAACGTTATTTTCATTAAAAGATTTTTAAAAGTTTCTATCTGACACCGTGCTTGCTAGCGAAACAGCTGACTGACTAAGGGAGGGATCGCGCTCGCGGCCGGTCAGGTCACATCCCGTACCCCTCCTCCTGTGTTGAGACGCAAGTTCGTTGCCCTAACGCATAGGGCAACGAACTTGCGTCTCTTGTGGTAAAATTTAGATCTAAAAATTTTTTTTAAAAAGTTGTAATTTTCCATTGATTTTACGTTCTATAAATGAAACCAAACCACTGGTTGCAAGGATAACGGTGTTTACCCTAACACCCTGTATATCAACCGTGTATTGGGTACTTAATTGTTGCTTCACACAGATACAGTATTCAAAATCAATCAATCTGCCTAGCCTTCTCCCAACTATATTGGGGTCGGCTTTCAATCTAACCTGATGCAGCTGAATACCAGTATTTTACATGAAACGACTGCCTATCTGACCTCCACAGCCCAATAACTGGCTAACACGATACCCCTTGGTAAAACTGGTTGTCAGACTTTCGGGCTTCTGACGACCCGTAACGACTGTCAAAGATTCAAGAAGACAGCCGGGACCAAAGGCATAACGTGCTTTCCGAGGCACGGAGGAGTCTCCGTATGTAAAGATCACCTATCCGCGGACCAACCCCGGCAAGCGTAGCTTAACCTGATAGATCGACCCGTGCGGCTGTTATTACTTAGCCACGAGCTCCTCCAAACATAGATACAGTATTATGGAATGCAAATTGTAGAAAATCAAATGAATTCTTGTCAATGGTTGGCTTTACCTATGGTGATAGTACTATCCACGAGTGAACACTTAAAATCAGCGCTGTGCTGTGGGTCCCTGTAGCCCAGCATTATGCTGAAGTCTTGTGTCACAGTCATGACGTGCGAGCAGCTGCCGACTATTTCTATTTTTGTCCTCAAATATTAATTCTATTGTGTTTTATTTAATTGTTCTGGTACTCGAGGTATATTATCTGTTTCTATGCACGTGTTTCTGTGACAAATAAACTTATTTTCTTTCGTTCTTTCTTTCCGGGCGAATCCTTTAACAAAGCACTCATCTACAATTTGATAACTCCACATCCAGAATAAAATATGAATACTAATAAAACAGGGACGTAGAAACTGAAATAATTACATTTTAATTAATTAGTAGGTAAGGGGTAAAACGGAGCGGCTCATTAAATGAGCAAATTGCGAGATTAGTTCAGTAACACCGCGGCGGACATTTTGTTTTTAGTCATTGAGTATGACTGTTTATTATATTTTCTGTACCTAGATAAACTGTTAAAATCTCAACAGTAAGCATTACATTAGGAATAAACAGAAAATCTATAAATACTTGTTATGATTTTTGTCACAATATCGAGAATTTAACGACAAAATAATGCGACGTGGACGTTATTCATTGTTTAACATAATCTCTGTCTGATTATTCATTGATGTTATTAAGGTTGAAGAATAATGGTTAATATACCAATTTTCTTCTTATACATTAGTTAATCCTAGGCTTATGGTTATACAGCCAAATTGTCCTGAATATTTTAGAACCCAATTTCCTTTCAACTAAATCTCTACTAACATAAAAAAAAACATCGATTATGTAAATAATATTAATTAACAAAAAAAAATCTCTCCATAATGAAATAAGTATAGTAGTGCAAGCCCATAATTTCCCCCCTGCACTCGTTCCGTAAGAAGAGCTCGTGGCTAAGTAATAACAACCACACGGATCGATTCGTCAGGTTAAGTTACGCTTGCCGGGGTTGGTCCATGGATGGGTGACCATCTTTACATATCGAGAGCCGTTGGTCCCGGCTGTCATTTGTGGATCTTTGACAGTCGTTACGGGTCGTCAGAAGCCCGAAAGTCTGACAACCAGTCTTACCAAGGGGTATCGTATTACCCAGTTACTGGGTTGTGGAGGTCCGATAGGCAGTCGCTCCATGTAAAATACTGGTATTCAGCTGCATCCGGTTAGACTGGAAGCCGAACCCAACATAGTTGGGAAAAGGCTAGGCAGATGATGACTCGTTCCGTAAGAAATATCAAACATAAATGTTTTACATGAAACCACACATACTAAAGTGTCCCGATATTGAGATTCCCAATACCCTACACATCTCAAAGAAACTGCAGTATTTTTATTATCCAGCATTTCAAACCAGATTGCGTCACTATTGCACTATAGGATCGGTTCATACAAAAAGGAACCACGACATCTATCGACTCGACTGATCGCTCCGTCCATTTGTTGCCTTATTTCGTTCTATTGTCCAAGTCTCTTCAATTTTCCGAAGGAATTCCTTCAAAGTATCTTAGTGACTGTGTCTGAAAAAACTCCTTTTTAAAATGTGCTGTATTATTTGTGATGCCTTCAGAAGTATAGACTCTTTAATAAATAAAAAAAAATGTATACAACATTAAGTTTTGTTTATGCTAAACCCGAAAAGGGGTCATTGTACTTGTAATTTTGAACAACCTTTTCTATGGGACCAACTTTGAAATCGCGAAAAAAAATCAACTGTTCCGTACATTTGTGTTCACTTAAATCGACAGAATGTATGGACCAGCAGATTTTTTTTTCGCATTTAGCATAAACAAAAAATAATGTTGTATATATATTTTTTTTTTTTTTTTTATGTTAGCCTATACTGTCCCACTGCTGAGCAAAGGCCTCCCCCAAATCCTTCCAAACATCCTTTTCTAGGGCCACCTCGATCCAACCCTTGCGGTACGCGTCTAGATCGTCCCTCCATCTCTTCCTGGGTCGGCCTCGGCCGGCGCCGTCCATCCTCAGGCACCCACCGTGTGGCGACTGTTGCCCAGCGGTCGCTATGCATGCGGCTGACATGATGTTGTATATTAATGATGTTGATGATGATGATGATGTTGTATATTATTATAATTTTTTCATATTTTATTTATTAAAAAGTTTGTGTGATATTCTTGCGATATGCGTTTGCTCTTGAACTCGATCTCGCCTGGCACGAGTGAGCCCAGAAGCTGCCTGTTCAATCTTGCTTGGAAGGCTAACGGGTTATACGTAGAACGGAACACAGACGCTGGCAGAGAGTTTCGCAAAACTGCATGGGTCACGGAATATTTACAGATAAGCTGCTAAGGCTCGCTTGCACCACTAATCACTGAATCAGTCAACGCTACACGCATTTAAAATATCGTTTTATGTCTGTCAATTGTTTGAAGTTGGCAGATACAGAACGATGTTTTTAATACGCCTAGCGCAAAATGTATCTAGTGATTAGCGGTGCAAGCGGGCCTAAATAAATGATATATTTTGCTAATTCTGAAATATTAATGAAATTAATGGTACACTAGTTCATTATTTAAACTTTTTTACCACGTTAGCAAATCTTTAATAACATTCAGTGTCAGAAAACTATAGGTAAACAGACAACCGTTATTTTATATTCGTAAAATACAAAATCGACACCCCGAATAACTTTTCACGCATTTACAGACCAATGGCGAAACCACTCAATTTTATGAAAATAAAACAAAAAATACAAATTAATAAAAATAAGACCCAGCCTTCCGTGAAACTGATTTTGTTGAAAAAACGACAAACAAACTGAGTTTTCAAATGAAACCGCGACCAAAAGCATGTTTACAATACAGTTTAAAAATCGAATACTGTTGCTCAATAGATTTTGATTGCTCACTTTGATTTGTTCTGTGGTTTTAAAACATTTTTTCCAATTGTGCGACCAGAAGTTTCGTCCCTTTTTAGTGTTAAAAATATTGTAGCGATAGAACGAATGCGATTTATCTCGTTTCCGTTTGGTACTTCCAAATAAAATGTTTATTTGAAAAAAAAAAAAATACTTCATTGTCGAAATATATTTTTTACAATTCTTAAATGTTATGTAACATCTAACACTAAAATATACATAATACGTATATATTACGTACAAGTATGTACAGAAAAAAATAACAAATAAACGGAACAGCTCAATGGGCATAAAAAAAATTGCTTTATTAAAGAAATAATAACGTAGGTCAACATTATCTGAGTCAGAACAGTCTGTTGTCAACATTATCTGACCCACCCTAAAATCAAACGAATTTGGACCCTCTGCACGTAACATTAAGGTTTATTCAAGTTATATGAGCTTATCAGACAAGTGCTCGAGGATTTGATGAACAAATACAATAATAATACAGACACGCAAATTTGATCTTTAAAACGTTTGCATTAGGTTATATTTTATAACTATTTGTTATAATATGTTAAGTGTTATAGCTTATTTTAATGATTGAGCTTAAGTAATTCTGGTCTCGTAGTCTGTGTATAAGACTGAGAAAAACAAGTATCGAGATCAAATCCTTCGACAAAGTTATTGTTTTGCTTTCAATATAGAATTTATATTCCAAAACTATTTCTTGTATTATTGTAAAGAACTACAGACCGAACATAAACTTTTTTAAATGGTAATATTTTCACATAACTTGTAATAAGTGGGTAGTTGAAAAATAAATATTCGTATTCATTATAAAGCTGGTATTCAAATGCTACTATGGAGTGATTATTTAAAATACAAAATAATTTGCACGAGGAGAAGATGGCTGCTCGTGCTGTGCAAGAATAAACTTTATGATAGTATACTATATGGTTAATTTTTTTTAGAATATTGCGTCTAGCATTACAACTGAGATCAAATTTCAATGCGGCTTATAAGAGTTGAGTTGGTCTTGTGGTCACTAAGGTAGTGCGATGTTCATCGTTGTCTACGTTCGAAACCAAGTTTAGCCTAAATTTAGATATTTTATTACACTTTTTTACATTTCTTTAACAGACGACGTAGGGTATTGTCTTTTTAAACGGGCAGTTTGTATAGAAATAAAACTAAAAAATTGCAAGTTTATAATGTTTATTATTTCATTAAAACACTTAAGTAAGATAAAGTAAGTAAATGCTCATATATTTCCAAATTAATATACTTTTTATATTAGTATGCCATATAAACATTAAAAACGGCATGCTTATGCTTAAAAGTTTGTTCTCGAGAAAATGAATTCATCTGTGAAATGCTTTACAAATTTATAGCTGCCTATATGTAGTGAATAAACATGTTATTTTTATAATAGTATGTCATATAAACATTAAAAAAGGCATGCTTATGCTAAGTTTGTTATCGAGAAAATGAATTCATCTGTGAAATGCTTTACAAATTTATAGCTGCCTATATGTAGTGAATAAACATGTTATTTAAATAGAAAAAATCTATTTATAACAATAACATCACCACATAATCTGCAACATTTTAATGGTTTAACAATCAATCCAGTGAGCATTTACTTACATGGTGTGTTTAAATATACCTACTAGATGAACTAGTAGCGGAGTGGCGCACCGTCCCCTGCTATAACTTGTTGTAAGCGGCTACGCATACCGCGCACCATATTCCAACACAAATCTTTGCCTCTCATGTGCTCCCAAGTCGATGTCACGACCTCAGCCAAGTTGTGTTTGTTTCGCACTTCCGTTGTGTCCCAATTTAAAACCATCTGACCCCATAGATTTTCTATAGGGTTCAAATCAGGACTTTTAGATGGCCAATTAATAACTGTCACACCTTCTTGAGCAGCTAACCATTCCCGCACAATGCCTGCACGGTGGATGGAGCAGTTATCGTGCATGAAATAAATATGTGACGTTGGATAGGCAATTCGCACAGTCGGCAGCATGACGTCACGCAGAATCTCCAAATACAAACTGCTATTAAACCTACCACCAACTTCCACCAATTCACCAGGTCCCATGGACGACATCCAGCCCCAGTAGCCCAGGGTTATTCTACCGCTAGTTCTACAAGGTAGCAAGCACTTCTCGTTGTAACGTTCTCCTTTCCTCCGCCATAAGATTTTACGTCCATCTTTGTCCGATTTAAATGATTTTTCATCAGTGAAGATCACAACATTTTCTTCCCAATTAAAATTTAAATATTCCTGGGCAAAACGGACCCTTTCTGCACGATGAGCAGGTGTCAATGCAATTTTCTGTGCCGGTTTATAATTCTTTATCCCAGCAGCGTGTAAATACCTTCTCACTGTTTCCACTGATATATTGTGGTTTATTGCGGTTGCACGAATGGGCAAAAATGGATTTTCAACGTGGCTTGAAACAATAGCCCGGTGGCGTTCGAATTCGGGACTATACTTGATGGCTTTTGCTCCTGGACGAATCCGCTGAATATTTCCATTGTCTCCATAACGTCTTAGCCATAGTCTGACCGTATTTCTCTAAAACAAAAATAAACATTTTTGGAACCGTGTATGTAACTTGTAAGGAGTGAATGTAATGGTAAAATAGCCAACTACGCGTTCATTAATCACAATCAACAAAATAAAATAGGTATAAAAAAAACACTTACTGCTATATTAAGTCGGCGACCAATCTCTCTAATTCCAACATTCTGCTCATGTAAAAATATTATTTTATGTTTGGTATAGTCGTCAAGTTGCGACATGATGCTTTATTACAACAAATTGCTTAAAAATACTTAACGAGTTAAACGATTTACAAATGTGTGTGCGCAGTCACTGCTATTAGGCGTAGTGTAACTTTTGTTACTTAGATGAATTTATGATCTACCTCACGAAGTAAATATGTTTTACTTCGTATTCAACCATTCTTGGTAAATATAAATTCTGTGAACTTAAAGTTTTTTAAATTACCCACCCGTTTACAAGATTAGTTATTAGGCGAAAATCACATTGGTCGTTCTTTAATATTGCAAGCAATATTGTAGAAATGAAAACAAATTAAAAAAGAAACTGATGTATAGGTGCACTGTGTTTTCGAACCCACATGCTGTGCGTCGTCAATCCAGCGTCAAACCGCTAAGCCACAAGGACTTGTTGGGAATACGCGAAATTAAAGATTGGGTTGTAATTATGTAGCGTGACTTAAAAGGTTTTCAACTTTAATGTTAACGAGATAATGATTAAAATAGCTTAACAAAAACATATATAATGCCAGTGGCTCCGACTATGTTGGGTGGGTTTACCTTAACGTTACGCGTTAAAGATCAAATTTGCGTGTCTGTGTTATTATTGTATTTTTGTTCATCGAGTCCTCGAGCACTTGTCTGATAAGCTCATATAAATTAAATAAACCTTAATGTTACCGGCAGAGGGTCCAAAGTCGTTTGATTTTAGGATGGGTTAGATAATGTTGACAACAGACTGTACATTCGATAATCAAATTATGAAAATCATATCTATCATTATATACCTGTCAATGTTCCCTACCTAACCCGTTAACTGGTTATTGAACCGGTTAATTGAATGTTCAATTAAATTGAAAACTGATTTAATGAAATTTCCATTTCGCCTATAAGTAAGAGGGTGTTATGTTTAAGTGTAATTAATATTAACCATGTTGAAACTAATTTGTTGTAATTGATATAATTACGTTATTGTTAAGCTTAATAATTGCTGAAGCTGAAATGATGAAAATAATAATGAATCTTGAGATTGTAACATAAATATAGATTGTAATTATTATTTATTGGTTTACCAACAATTAATTGTTTACGCTGCATTAATGCATATGAGTAACATGTAAAAATGTATAATATGCAACAGTACCACAATCACTCACGAGTAAACTCCGCGCGCATAAAGTAGTTGTACAAAAGTTAAACATTAATCAAGTTCTAAATTACATATCCAAAAGTCGTGATTTAATGTAACAATAATAAATGATGTATCTTTAATGTCCAAAATCACGATGTTTTCCTTTTTGTGTCCACCACCACTTTTGTGAGCAGTGGTGGCCCAGTGGTAACGGCCGCGAGTTGTAGGTCGTAGGTTCGAATTCATCAGCACTGCTCTCAAAACGGTGAAGGAAAACATCGTGAGGAAACCGGCATGTCCTAGAACGAAAAATTCGAAGACATTACGGATTACGGCCCACTCCCTCTCACAGAGAGGAGGCCTGTGTCCCAGCAGTGAGAACATTATAAGCTGATTATTTAATGCCCAAAATCGAAGTCCTTAAATCAAATAAACAATTACCCCAACAGCCTCTCAAAAATCACAACCCCTTACAAAAAAATGCACCAATTTTGCCTAAAAACCTGACATTCCCTACGTTTAAAAGGAGATTTTTTCATCATTTTCCCTCCACCCGAAGAGGCACGTTAGCAACGTCATTATTTCAATGAATGAGTCTTAGTTTCTCGCTCGGCTTGTTACGAAGGGACGTACCGAATCTATCGTCTTTAAGCTCTGAAACGGGAAAGATTTCTGACAGAATTTATTGGACATTTCTGACGGGTATATTTTTGGTAAATTGTTTTGGGAGATCGTTAAAATATAAAAATGATATTGTGAACTTGTTGATAACAACAGCATTATAATAGAATAGTTTCTGCCCGCGACTTTCTCCGCGTAAACTTCGGCCCGACCCATCGCATCGCATCGCGTCGCCCACAAGCGTTATTACTTCGTTTTCGCTTAACGTGCTTTCCATTTTTTTGTCGTTTCGCTCGGCTCCTAAGGGTCGTCGCGTCCGTCATGTAAAATAACTTTAAACCTTCTTCAAGAATTAGACTATCCAATGCAAAAATATTGTTTCAAATCCAACTAGTCGTTCTAGAGATTAGCCAGTGCAAACAAACAAAAAAACTCCTACAGAGAAAGAAAAATCGCTGATCATCGTCACCGCGGTACCTCTTTTAATTGCATTTTGATTCGGACTTCTTCAGATTATATATTTTCCTCTTCTAAAGGTCAGCTGTCTCTAAATCTAACAGCTAATCTACATGGTCCTCATATGGCCTGACCAAGATTATGTCTGGACTTTAAAAGAGACTGCGACCTCTGAGTTTATTTCGGCCTTTCTTCTCAGAGTAGTCAGATAGGAAACGCCGACCTCATCTAGCTTATTTTTAATATTTTTTAATATAACGTGTAAAAGTGATTTCAATATCCTATTTACAGAATAAAAAAATTCATTTCAAAGAAAATTACACTGATATAGTTAACCGTACTTCCATACTAACACGAGAGCAACGAAAAGCCCGTATTGCTACGACATAAATGCACTGTCAGTGTCAGATTGTTACTATGGACATGTGGTGTACTGTATGTTTTACGTTTTGAACTTACAATATTTTACTCGAGAAAAAAAAACCGTGAAACTTTCATGCTTTTTATTCTACTCGAAACTTTCAGCATCCTGATCAAACGGTTACTCAGTTACTTCTTCAAGGCTTCCAATGTATCGAGCCCATACAAACAAGTCTTGAAACTTTCCGACCGTACAAAAAACTGGGTCAAGGTCTAAGCTCCTAATTATTCCCTTCATATTAATATCGGCTAATCTGAACTTAGCCCCGTAATAATCGCAAAAACCGGCCAAGTGCGAGTCAGACTCGCGCAATACAGATTCAGTATTTTTATTTTTTGCCATGACTGTATAGCCTAGTCTTGAACGCAGTTCAGATGTTTTGATCGCATTCAGTTTCATTAGTGAAATTGACACAAATAATTTTCGCTCAGAAAGCCAAAATAACACCCCTAATTACAACAAAAGAATCATATTATTAACTCATACGAAAACTTTGCCTTTCATAAACACATCTAGAAACCTAGTCTGGCGTTTTGTTGAGTCAAAAGTCGGAAGCCTTCTTTGTTGAGCCGCATCTGTTAAAAAGCTGTATCCCACTTTGGATGTTGAGCTGAACACTGCAAAGTTACATTTGCGTTTATTATTGAGTTAATTTTTTATTACAGTATTTACATAATTATAATATACAATGTGGAGACGACAATACAACAATAAATGAAAACATTGGCAATACTAATGCATAAGAGTATTTTGGAACTATCAAATAAATCCTAACATCGAAATTATAAAAGTCATTTTTTCAAACAAACTAAATAGATAGGCCGATTTCCGATCTTTGACTAGCTATCGTAACTAAACTATTGGATACATTTGATTAATTTTTTGTATGTAGACCGAGAACGTCATTAGATATACGGAGTTTTATTTTTTGTCGTATTGTCGTCTCCACCTTGTATACTCTAACAAACTTAAAAAGAAATATGTATAGTATGTACAAATAAATAATAAACATTAAAAAGAAAAAAAACAGTGGAAGAGCTCATTGGGCACCAACAACTTCGTCCGCATCGCTGTCAATGCTGCTCTGCTGGCAGCATTGCCACGTTGAATGGCAATGCTGATTCTTTGGGCTAAAATAGGGAAGCCCTCTGGTCACGGGAAGAGTCGACCAATCGCTTAGCGATGCTCTGAAATACTCGATGAGCACTCGGACTCCACTGCCCTACTGTTTCAACCCCCAACGGCTCAAACATATAGCTCCCAATAAGGTTGTTTATTTGCGCCGTTTGAGGTTTTCTGCTCCAGTAGCAGCTGCCCTAGCACAGCCCGCCGTGCGAGGAAGATGGGTTAATGAGCTAAATGGTGTTTGTTTTTTATCCCAAACGAAGGGGTGTTATGCAGAGGAGTTAAAGTACTAATTGGTTACAAACCCTATAGTGAAGACCGAAGCCAATTTTGCAATTTTAACATACACACATCACACTATAATGTGTTTATAACAGGGTTTTGGGTCGAAGAAATATTTTCGTAAATTTTTACAGCTGCGGAGCTCAGTTGCCTGAGGTCCGACCAATAAATGTCAAAAAAGGTGCGCGACGTCTATTTTTAGGAAGTTTCTAGATTATAATATTATTATCTAGAAGTTTCAACTCGCCCTTATTGGCCGAACGGATTGTTGCGGGACCGGTTCGTAATACGTTCCTGTTATACCGAAATCCCACGATCCGCGATTTTGCGGACGGACACCGACGAGCCCAGCCGACGGACCGTGGGAAGGTGTACGTGCGGGGTATACCCCCGGTAGGTGTCCGTCCGCAAAATCGTGGATCGTAGGATTTCGGTATAAGGCAGCTAGTTAACTGATGCTCTCCTAGTTGTTTCCCGTGTCTCCGTCTGCTCAAAAAAATTGTCTTTGTAGTCTGACTGCCCAGGAATTTGGATATGCGCATCAAACCGCGTACAAAAGATTGCTAGTATGCCGACGATGTTACTTCACGGCAACTGAATAGTGTAGTTACCGCTTTAGATAGATATCTCTCGTATAAATTCGAATTGTTGCTAACCTTAGAAAAAAAGTGATAAGATGATTTATATATTTATATCAATACTTTGACGCTATCAACAGACCAATCAAAATTATAATCAAAAGTCATTTATTCAAACTAGGGTTGAGCAGAATCAGTACATTTTGAACGTCAAAATTACATAAGACAGTCCCCCAAAACGTCCACCCTTCACCACTTCCTAATGCTTTAGCTGGGAAGAAGAAGTGGCGCAACAAATCCCCCAGCAGCACAGGGGGCTTAAAACAGTCACTTTGGCAGAATCATAATAGGAAAATAATATGAATCATCGTTGAATGTCACAAGCTGACACTAGGATCTGCGTGCGATTCATAATACGAAATAATTTATCTGTTTGACAGTTTTCATCATTGTGGAGATTCGTAAAATGGTCCACACATTATGAATTGTTTTTGTGTCAAATTAGAGTAATTGCTAATGACAGCTGGAATGAATTGGCTATATAGAGGAATTGCTAATGTGGCCGGTTTAGGCTCACAGCTAACTGAAATAAAATCGTTACAGCCATACTATTTTCCCGCACAAACTCTTTCATAATGCCTATCAGATCAATACCCACATTTAATACCACATTTAATACCACATTTTTAATGCCACATTTACTTCACCAGGGAAGTTCAATTACACCGAAATAAACAATTACTCTGGCTACAAACAGTTAATTTATCTTCATTCAGTCCTTGTTAAACGATAAATCACTTTTTGCAAGATTGATGCCTAGCCTGGATTTCAGCCTACAATTTAGGATAAAGCTAAAAAACTTGCTGACGCGTCTCTATAGGGAATATTGTGTTTCGGCGAGGAATTTAATAGGGAAACTGTTTTAATCTCAGTAAGAACAATGTTTTCCGGAGTTATTATTTTATACGTCGTTGTTTGGTTTATTTTTTCATGGATTTTTGTTTACTGGGTATTCGTACGTTACTAACACCGGTGAAGGACAACATCGTGAGAAAACCAGACGGCCTAGACAAGTGACAATCGCTTCGAAAGCGTTTCGTATTTCTAGAACGACTTTCAATGGGGTTGACATAAGCTTTTCTATAGCTTATGTCAGTCCTATACATCTTTGCCCTTTCCATCATCGTTATCTATATCATATGTCTGATAGAATGTCACTTTGTCTAAGGGTTCTGGACTTTTATAAGTCTGAAATCGCGAATCCGTCTTGAGCAAACGTGGTGATCAATGATCGCAGTGCCTCCTCTGTATGAGAATAACTGGTAAGGTACTGGTACCCCTTGGTAAGACTGGTTGTCAGAGCTTCGGGCTTCTGATGACCCGTAAGGACTGTCAAAGATCCTCGAACGACAGCCGGGACCAAAGGCTTAGCGTGCTTTCCGTGTCTCGATATGTAAAGATGGTCACTCATCTACGGAACAACCCCGGCAAGCGTAGCTTAACCTGATGGATCGACCCGTGCGGCTGTAATTACTTAGCCACGACCTCCTCAGCTTTCCTCTTAGCTATCAAGAAATACAGAGTATTATAATCGGTGCTCTATTAAAACATAATTATGTGTGTGTTTAGAAGAGCTCTTTGTAAAGGTTTTTTTTTTTGAGGTACTACAACCTTACCTAAGTTTTTCCGTCCAGCGTAATTAAAGGTGCATGAAACATTTCAGATGGCAATGTACTTACAATGGCTCTAGTAAAGCAATACCTCTGTAATTACATTGATATAAAATATGACAGCAGCTAAATTTTTTGGGAAACCAGGATTGCTATTTTGTAACCATATCACGTGACGAAGTGAGCTGTCATTGTCATCGATACCTACTGATACCAGTGACAGTTCACTTCAAGCTCACTTCACCTAAGTTTTCATGGTGAGATGGTTACAGAATAACAATGCTGTAAGACATTAATGGTGTGTCCAAACTAAAAAGCGGCAATCGTGTGCGGCTGCTGCGCGCAGCCTAGCGCGCTGTGATTGAACGACTGCCGCGCGCGAACGCTTGTCTACCTTCCGCGCACAAACATTTTTACCTAACTAGAGCGCTGCTGCAGAAATGTATTCTGCAAACGCCGCGCTCTTGCCGCTCAATTTTTGGACACACCTTTAGAAGAAGATAATATTCTGGCGAAGAGTTCAACTGCAACTCCTTAGCGGTGCGTACAAACAAAAGTGTTTCCGAAATATTTTTGTTTTAGTTTAGTAGTGAGCCCAAAAAGGCATTATTTTGTCCTACATTTGACCTAGGTAAACCCTAGATACTGTGTCTGAATCAGATGATCCCCAATTACACGCTGTCGCACCCGCGTTGTTTACTAACACCACGCTTACAGATAAAAGGGCTAGCAGAGGTCGTGCGACAAAATAGGGCAAAAATTGTCGTGAGCCGAGATAAGACATAAATTGTAGGCCGAAAATTGTGACTTTCAGCAGATAATAAAGGCATTGGGACCGTTACAGGCACCAGTCTTACCAAGGGGTATCGTATTACCCAATTACTGGGTTGTGGAGGTCTGATATGCAGTCGTTCCATGTAAAATATTGGTATTCAGCTTCATCTGGGTAGACTGGAAGCCAACCCCAACATATTTAGGAAAAGGCTAGGCAGATGAAAACTTAATTATTTTATTTTACAACTCATTCTCAAACACATAAACGGCTAATCTCATAACGAAAAGGTGTTACCAATACAAAAAAATATGTGAAGCACGGATAACTCTTGACGATTTATGTTGCCATAAATAAAAATATTGGTACCATTATCCTTGTGTCGAGGGTTAAAAATGAAAAATGCCTGCACATATACATGTTGATTTGGAAAAGAAAAACGTCGCCAATTTGAGTGTCTCGTTGGGACGTTGGTTGTGGGGCGTGTACATAATGGACGACACTGGTTATTACTTTTGTACATGGATAGTTTGCTGCAACAAATGGTCTTTGGAGACGTGCTCCGAAATAGGCAAGATGTAAATAGAAAACTTTTAAAAGAAAAAAGCGGCCAGGTGCGAGTCTGACTCACACGAACGATTCCATACAATATTTAACACTATTTTTTTAATACCTTTGTTAAAAAAAACTTTTCTTGTATGGGATATTTGAAAAACCCATACCTGTTCTGTGAAATTTCAACTGTAAATACGGTTCAAAGTGTTAAAAAAATCCTTTACAAATAAAAAGTATCTAGAATCAATAGAAAGGACGAATCAAATATGGGCACTGTTACTGTTTGTAAGAAAACGATCCGTCAATGAATTTAGAAAGGAAGAATAACGTATATAGGACACAGTTCGTGAAACACAAAATACAAATAACGAAAAAAAAAATTGGAACCCGGGTAACACATCTATAATTTATGTAATTGTAATAATATGCCCAATTCCATAAATAGCATACATAGGGCACTATTTAATAAATAAATGCCACTGTATAATTCATAAGCCGCTGAGGTGAACCCCGAGTCATTTGATCAATGGTATCACTAAACCAGTACTAATGCCATAAGGTAAGGCACCTCTGGACATAAATATTATTCACATAAGCGGTGACTGAAGAATAATTATGATGTATTGGAGAATATTTCATGAAGTCTTAAGTGTTTTTTTATTTGTGGACTAATAACAACTGCAGACACGTCAAGTTTGGGGCATTTTAAATTGGTTTCGGTGACAGGCGCAAAGTAATAATTTTAAGACATGTATTTAGTGGACACCTGACTTTTAAAAGTTATTTTTTTTTAAATCGAGTGGTGTCGTGGGATACTCCATTGGAACGAAGTTATTTTTACAGTTTAAAACATGTCCCGTAATTAACACACACCACCAAACACCCCAATTAGAACATTACGTTATAATCATAATACATAGGTACACTGAATTGTTACTATCATGTATAAAACATTGTTTATTTAATAAATAAGATATATCGATTGTGGGAGAAATTTTGGTCACATTTCAAATATACGCACGCACACAGTCGCATTTAAGGGTCTAGCAAACTCAAAACATTTATTTCAAATCTACCAACTACAGGTACTTTTGAATTGTCAAGGGGTTGGTCAGTCAAAAAGATGAAACTAGTTGCCCTAGTACCGTAGCGGGTACTTCGCTTTTTTTTCCCCCTGAGGCTATGGTTCAACAATAGGATGGACCCTAATCTTATTACAATCTAGCCTCATAAATAGACTAATAAGTAATTTAATTATAAACTAAGCTATTAAATTGTTTTTACCAAGAATGTGTCCAATAACACTTTTCTTATTGTCTCTATAATGGCGAATACACTTCGTTCTTGTGTTTTTTTTGGCACTTTTGTACTTTACACTATTCATTGACACTAAACACTAGCTCGAACGGTTTTTTTTTTAGTCTTCTGACTATACAACGTGTTGTTTTTGATATCCCTTATCTCTAGGATTATATTATTTAAGTAAAAAGAACACAAAATCTCCTAGAATACGTGGTCCAAAAATGCATAGTTTCGAAGATATAAAATAGACTCTCGATGTGTATAGGTATCTAAGTTTCATTGATAAATAAGAGTAATTAATTTTTATTCAAACCAAA
This sequence comes from Lithophane semibrunnea, assembly GCA_947363905.1. Classification (NCBI taxonomy): domain Eukaryota; kingdom Metazoa; phylum Arthropoda; class Insecta; order Lepidoptera; family Noctuidae; genus Lithophane; species Lithophane semibrunnea. The sequence continues at coordinate 2,720,441 of OX376206.1, read as the reverse complement.
CATTCTTAATTAAAGCTAAGAAAATGCGATGTTGTCATATTTCACGGGTGTTTTACATTAATAATCGTGACTGTCGAATTATTTTGTACTACCTTCCGCCCGCGGCTTCGCCCGCATAGTATATCGATAAAAGTATAATATCCTTCCCCGGGATGCCATCTATCTATTTGCCAAATTTTATCGAAATCCGTTCAGTGGTTTAGGCGTGAAAAGGTTACATACAGACACACAGACAGACAGATAGACAGACAGAGTTACTTTCGAATTTATAATATTAGTATGGATATTAATATTGTCTGTCTGTCTCACCGTTTATGAGATACAGCCTGGTGACAGACGGACAGATAGACAGACGGACGGACAGCGGAGTCCTAGTAATAGAGTCCCGTTTTAACCTTTGGGTACGGAACCCTAAATAACCAATCATCATTGTACCTATCCCATTCCTATTCCATCACTAACTAAACAACAGAAACACGATTCATTTTTCTCGAACAACAACTCTTTCCACCGTAAATGACGTGTCATTTGAAGGAAATGAGTTACCATTGTATACAATAGAACAACTTGTTACAGTCTGTATTTCAATTGGATTTTTATACAACTTATAACACGGATTTGAAAGGTCCTAAACGAGTGTATTGTGAGAAACTGGACCTGAGGTCCTGAAATCAGCCGTTTGGAACCGATTTTTAAATGATTATTTCCCCCCCCCCCCTTTTTATATATTTGTATATATTATTATTATTTTAGTGTAATACCGAAATCCCACGTTCCGCGATTTTGCGGACGGACACCGACGAGCCCGGACGACGGACTGTGGGAAGGTGTACGTGCGGGGAATCGCAGACATCAGAAGTTCCTCGGTGCGCTGTGCGTGGCGGTCTGTGGTCGTCTGCCGTGCGTGTCCGTTTGCAATATAATAATGTATATTATTGTAACTAAACTAAAAATAACCCAAAAAAAAATTTGGACCGCTTGGATCAATTTATTTTATGTGTGAAAACAGGACACGTTGTTTCGGTTCCTATAGTTTATTTCTGAGTGTGATCATCGAACGGGGTTAAATTTAATTAGCTGGCGATTTTAACGAAGCTCCGCAGACCAGGGGGCCAAATCTTCTAATTTACAAACGTGTCAGTGGTTTCACAATGAACAGTTTTGGACGGATATGCCATACAAAATCTGTCAAAAACTCATCATTGCGAGACCACTGAGACGTTTGTAAATTAGTAAACTTGGCCCCCTGTTGGGTTTCAATAATTATCTAAACGTGATGAAACAAAACAAATATGTTTATTTTTGGGCAATTTAATGAAAACCGGCCAAGTGCAAATTAGACTTGTACACACGGCTACACATCAAGCTATACATTTCCAGTTTATGCTGATCCCGCATTGTATAGGATTTTCGTACGATGCGAGGTCAGCTTATACTGGAAATGTATAGCTTGATGTGTAGCCGTGTGTACAGTTCCCGTATTAAGATCGAGCAAAAAACCGCCCTCATTTTTTTAAACCTTCCATTCCTTCATAACATTAATATGACTAACTTCCGACCACGGTCTAACCAGAAAGATACCCACATCAAACTAATGAATGATGATAAATAAAAGCCTGAAGTCATTGTACCTTCAAGCGTATTCCATAATTCATGAACGTTAGGGCACGCTCAGGTAATGTTAGCAACAAAGGGAACGCTCGCAGAGGAAAGGGGATGTTGTTGTTGATTCTTCATGTTTGTATTAGTTTCGATTTTAGTAAATTGTAGTAGGGTTTACAAAGAAAATGAGTGGGTGCAGAAAACCTGACCATGTTCGGAAATAATTATGTAGTTCAAAATTCAAACACTTTTCTTATCAATGTTGTCATTTTAATTCAATTAATTTTAATTTTAAATGGATATTCATTTATTTTAATTTTATCTCTATTTACTTGCCGATGTTAATATTTTTTATGAATTTATTTAAAGTTATTAATTTATCAACTTTTACATTTTTTTTTTAATCAAACTCAAACTCAAACTCAAAGCATTTATTTCAATTAAACCATTTACAGGCACTTTTGAATTGTCAAGGAGTCGGTCAGTCAGAAATATGAAGCTAGTTGCCCATTCCAAAGCGTAGTAGGTACCTATGGAGAAGAACGGGCAAGAAACTCCACGGACACTCTTTTAAATCAAAATATTGTTACAATATATGGGTTACATCATTCATGTTGAAATTATAAATGCGAGAACAATGTAAAAAGCGCGTTAAAAGCGTCCGCAATTATGACATACAAACAATTCAAAAATTAAAATAAGCCATGGCAGCTAAGAGATGACCAGTCACAACTGACGGCGCCCGTTCACGAACATGACGCATGGATCAGCACCATTCAGCTCAACCATTTTGAAGGGAGCTAAATGATCCAACACACGCGCCACCATCAGCGAGACATTTAAGTGAGCATGACATTCCCAGCCGCCAGGGCACATTCAAGTCAATGAAAGACAGATTACCCGGTAAATGGTAGCTCAATAGTACATAGTACTCACACCTGTGCTAATCAATTTTACCAATGTCTTAATGTCAAAAAATATTCAATTTTATCTTTACCAATTTTATAATTTTTAGTCAGAATTTCATACATTTTAAGTTCATTTAATTGTTCATTTAGTTGGGATGAACACAACGGCATTATTGTTAAATAGAGAGAGTTCTAAAAACATTCATTATTAAATTCCAACGGAAGAAGATCAAAAGGACCAAAAAACGAAGCGAAAAACCAAAACAGACACAAAAGAAAACGCATTGCTTAAAGTCCACACACATCCAGACGTATTCGCTAAAAGTTTCACTCTACATTGTTTTGTACGTGCCGCCGTCCGTTTCGGCAAAAAAGGGTGAAATCTCAGCAAAATAAAAGTTTAGAAAACCGGACCGGTTCGGACTGAGATCGCACGCGACACGTACGAATATGCATCGACCCTTACGATTGATGTTTTCTGTTCAAAAGGATGCTGGACGTTGGATGAAAATGTACGAATTGTGACGTGTTCTATGTTTTCGTGTTTATTATTAACCCCCGACGGAAAAAGACAGGTGTTATATGTGTGTCTGTGTGTCTGTCTGTGCCATCGTAGCTGCCAAACGGCTAAACCGATTTTGATTATTTTGGTAACATGATCGAAAGTGTTCTTAGCAATACATTTTTTGTTTAATGTAACTCGCCGATGGGTAAGGTTATATTGAGTTATACTGAGTGCGTTTTTACTATTCAGCTAGTTTCAAGAATTGTTTAGCTTCATCCTTTTTACATGGATTTTGAGATAATATTATTATCTTTGTCAGTAAACTTTACGTGACCAATCAAGCAAATGAAACCAAAATAATTATGTTACGATGGAAGATTTAATACTTGTCAATCCTTCCCTCTATTTTCTTTTTGTCTAACGAGATAACTTTTGTATACATATGACTAAGCATAACATAATATCACCCCTGTATCCCCCGAAAGGTTAGGCAGAGGTGGACACAACACATTTCACCAGTACACCCACATTTCACCAGCTATTTAATCTCATATGGGGCGAGCCCATTGCCATCAACCGGGCACAAATCCAGACTCTAGGCTGCTACTGAGAATTTCCAGATAAAAAAACCCAATCCATCTTTAACAAAAAAATAGCATAAGTAAAACTTTACTAAATCTTGTTTATGTGTAAATTAAACCGCAATGATACTTCAGTTTCTCACCAACAATTTATTCATCAAACCATTCATACACATTGTAACACCCTATAAACTGTCAATAGCTCTTATTTGTAATTTGTTATCGTGTACAATAAAGTATTTCTCTATACACTATGGTAATTAACGAAAGGCGTTCCCGTTATCCTACACTATAATATAGCGTCCTTACCTGCTAAAAAAATATTATGTAGTAAGTACCTAGTGACTTTAAGGTTTTATTTATTGGTGGTAATCTGTGGACAGCGTTGTGGGCTACATTATTACTTAAGTTATTGATGTTTTTTCTTTTTTTAATATTGTATAGTGTAGCTGTTTGTTGTTCCTATGTAATAAAAATAAAATAAAATAAAGTAATATTACCAAGAACAAAAGAAACACTCTATATACCTACGTGCACTTATCTTTCAACGTGGAATGACACTAACTCGAAAACAGCTTAAGGGGGAATGTCACAAATATGGATTTCAGAATTATAAACATTAAAATGCGCAATACAACTCTCTAAGCTCATGTAAGTGCATTGAATGACTATTACATGAAATCATGAACTTACTTGGCACTTTCATGAACTAAGAGAGTTGTATTGCTGATTCTAATGTTTATAATTCTGTAAATCCATATTTTTTGTGAGCGCTAATAATATTTAGATCAACATACAAGCTGATACTGTCCTGCAAATTGCAAAAAACGTAAGAAAATTTGAATTTCGCGAGCTACTCTAGCGCATCAACCTTAAGTAAGACTTAATCAAATCTTGTTTATGTGTAAATTAAACCCCAATGACACTACATATTCTCACCAACAATTTATTTATCTCACCATCGATACACATCACTGTTTTCTAAACCAAAGGAACTTGGCCAACTCGGGCCCAGTTCGGTAAACAAAAAGTTTTTGGGACATGGGACCGAACTAGGATCGTCAATCAATCAGTTGGACAGCTATTTGTACCTACAGACTCAGCTGGGCTATTGGTTGATAGAGATGTACGAGTAATGTGGTCAGAGTAGAGAAGGGAAAACTGAGGATGGAAGTGTTAGTGCAAAGTTGTCAGTAAAAATCGTGGGATGATAATGAAAGAAATAAATAAAGAAATGTTACATTTAGATTCGAATTCAAATTATTTTATTTCACACTAGCTGATGCCGCGTGGATGTCGTTTATTATATACTCAAACCTTCCTCGAGAATCACTCTATCCATTCGTGAAAACAGCATGAAAATCGGTGCAGTAGTTTTTGAGTTTATCGCGTACAGGACGACACACAGACGCGACGGAGGACTTTGTTTTATATGTAAGGATATAAGGATAAGTCTACATGACCACTTACAAAACGTCAGAGGCAAGGTTTTGTGTGAATTGACTGAAATATGACGATTATTAATTGTTCAAGATACGGCGGGCAAAAACGAATTAAAAATAATTATGATAGGTGGTCAACATTTCAACTGTAAGTACAAAGATTGGATTTCCTGTCATCCATTTGGTGAACGAGTGGAATTCGTAAGAATTAATCTTTTTTTCATCGCACATTCGGCCTCTGATCATTAACTTAATAATATCGACTTTATTTTCGTTTTCTGTAGTATAACTTTCACTTTTACCTATCTCAAATATAATACAACCCAGATTCCTGTTTGCATAACTTTAAATATTTACCTCTAATATTTATTCTAGAGCAATAATAATTATAATGAACAATATTTCAAAGGAAAAAAATGGTGTAGAAAATTTAATCTATAAAATTAAAAAGTTGTATTGCTTGTTTATCATTCAGAGAGTGTTGAGGAGTGATTTATTGATGCTGTGAAAATTTGTTTTTGTACAATGATGTAGCGGGCAATTGTAGAAACGAGGCGAGAATTAGAACGTTAGATAATTTGATTTTCGCAGGCTACCTTGGCGCATCCCCCTTAATAATACATTTCTTGAAATATGAAATTAATATTACCTAGGTACGTCACAGGCAGGTTTATTCCACGACAAATCTCCATACACACCTTCGTATATTTTACCAGATTAATTTTTCAAAACCTCGTTAACTGCAACGCTCTGTTAATTTCGCTGGACCATTAATTTCTTTGCACACAATTAATATGTAATTTTGTGTGTCACCATTTTGTAATTACGTTTTTGTCTCACGTTCGCTGTTTCCTGTTTAATCAGCTACATTGAAATGGTTCTAATTTGCATATTTTATTATTTTTTAGGATTCCGTACCTCAAAAGGAAAAAATTGATTTAGATGAAATTTGGCACATGGGTAAACCATGACCAGGACATAGAATATTTTTTATCCCGACATTCTCACGGCATCGAGACCTACGAGGGTGAAACCGCGGGGCGCAGCTAGTATCAAATAAAAGGGGTTGTTGCGAGGATCTCGAAGGTATATTTATTTTTATAATTTTAGAATCAATAATTTTAAAGATATTTAAATAAAATTGACAAAAATTGATCATTGACGCCATTATCACCGAAACTAATGAGCTTAAAATTTTGAAAAAAAAATACAGAGAATGGTTCTTTACTCATAGATTTCAGGAAAACTTGTGAGAAGTCAATGGTCTTAAAATTACATGGTAAATCTCTCAATATTGTACGTACAAACTTACATTTGCAATTGGAATGTATGGGAGAACATGTTTTTTAACTACAATGTTAAGTTTCCTCTTGGGATAAATCCATTCCAACTACGGAACCCTTCATTTTGCCCGATTTTTTAGCATTTCGATATTACTTGTGATTTTCACAGGTACTATGTCGTCTTTCCTAGCTATAAGTATCTAAGGACTGCCTTGTTGATCTAGTAGTCGCAAGCGCTACAGCAGAGCATGAGGTCCTGAGTTCGATTCCCAGGATGGGCGAAGTGTTATTGGTTGTTTCTACAGGAGTTTATCAGTATGATTTGTGCCCAGTTGATTGCAATAGGCTCGCCCCCTGTTACTTGGAACTTAAACATAACTGGCGAAATGTAGGTGTACTAATAGTCCACCACCCAGATCTTTGATAGTCGTTACGGAGAGTCAGAAGCCCGAAAGTCAGGCAACTTGTCTTGCAAGAGGTATCGTGTTACCCAGTAACTGGATTGTGGAGGTCGGATAGGCAGTCGCTTCATGTAAAATACTGGTATTCAGTTGGTATTGATCGTTCAGCATTAAGACCTGACTTGAGGGCCTAGACAAGTGACAATCGCTTCCAAAGCGTTTCGTATTTCTACAACGACTTTCAACAGAATTGACATCAGCTTTTCGATAGCTTATGTCAGTCCTATACATTTTTGCCTTTTCCATCATCGTTATCGCTGATAGAACGTCACTTCGTCTAGGGTTCAGATATAAGCGATATCGCTGTTGCGCTCGGTAGCGATACTGGTCCGGCTTCTGCTCCTGGTTAGTCACTTTGAACCAGATGGCCTAGACAAGTGACAATCGCTTCGAAAGCGTTTCGTATTTCTACAACGACTTTCAACAGGATTGACATAAGCTTTTCGATAGCTTATGTCAGTCCTATACGTTTTTGCGTTTTCCATCATCGTTATCGCTGATAGAATGTCACTTTATCTAGGGCCTATCGCTACCAAGCGTACAGCCATATCGCTTATATTTGAATAGGCCTTTAGAAGAACGACATAATATTACAGTCCTGTGAACTACACATCGCTATACCTTGATAACCTTTTTGATGAGTCTCGCCAAATATTTCCATCTTCAACTTTGAACAAACCTTGTAGAACTAATTTCTCTACAAAGTCTGCAGACATCAACGATTAATCCTATAAGTTCCAAAGTGTTGAAGTGGCCATCTCTCAACTATTTACTGTAGCAAGATGGATCCCCTTCCATTATCCAATGTGCTTAATCAATTTGATGGTGAATGGATCGGCGAAGTTTCTTGCCGCAGACATATTAGTATATTGATCCCAAATGGCCTGCTTTCATGTTTGGGTGCTGAAGTTTTTCGTTGGGTTGGTTAGAGGGAAATGTTTTGATAGCTTGTTAGTAACTTTAGTTGTTTAGTTTTTGTAGGGTTACTTGTTATGTTTTAGGTTACCTATTTGTGTTTTGTTTCTTTTACAATTTTCTTTTTGAGGTTCACTCTTTTATTTTCGCTTGACTTGACGTATAAACCATTAGGCCTTAGAAAGATCCACATTACAATATTGTTGAAGAAAAAAAAAAAAACAAAGAAATGTTTGTAAAATTATATTTATACTGCAACGTAAAGCTACGGTTTTCTAAAGAGCGGTGGCCGCCGTGACGGCTGTCATGAAAATGATGGCATCGGGGTTTGAATTATTTACGTTGTCAAAAAACGCTCTGTAGGAACATACCGACTTACTTTCTTAAATAACATTCCAGTGACGTCATTCGACGGTAAATTGCAAACGCTATGTGGCGGCACATCAACGGCAGCTATTTAAAAAACCGTTCAACATAAATATTCTCACACTACAAAACCAACAAAGTAGTTCAAAGGCCTCGACAAATTTGTTAATATCCTAAACGCCTCAAAGAACCAACCCAATAGTACTAAACTGAAACCCCACGAATAACAAAGGAAGCGAAAATTTAATTTCAGCAAACTTAGACTTTTATTGGTCGAATAACTCGAGAAATAGAAACTTTGTAACAAGTTAGTCAACTGTCTCATTAAAGCTTGCTCTTAATTAATATACCGCGTTACCAATTAATGTTACAGCCTTTACTATTTTACACCCTTTGTGCCGAGTGATGGGGAGTTGAAAAGTTGGTGGTTGGAGCAACTTAGTTGTCTGGTCCTCGAGACTTCTTTAATTTTAAGTGGAAATAAATGTGTTAAGTTTAACCGCCGCTGTGGTCTAGTGGTCCACCTGTCTTAGACCCCCTAGGTTGATTATCATGTTATCATACAGTATGCAAGGGTAAACACCGTTGTCACACAAACCATGGGTAGTTGACTTAAATATAAAAATAAATGACCCAGTAACAACAAAAAAAAAACCTTATTTTTATTAAATATTTTAAAAAGTAAATATCCGTCACAGTCCCGATACTCATGGATACGCGTTCTAGAGAGCTGCGAATCAGGTGACGGCCGGTCATGTAACGTCCCGCGCGCCCCGTCCGCCCCCGCCAACCTATTCTATCCTAGCCCAAAAGATTCTTGTGGAAAAATGTAGATTTGCTTTAAAAAAAAAAGTTGTATTTTTCCATTGATTTTACGTTCTATAGATGAAACCAAACCACTGATTTCAAGGATAACGGTGTTTACACTAACACCCTGTATATGGCCTGACCAAGATTATGTCTGGACTTTAAAAGAGACTGCGACTTCTGAGTTTGTGTCGGCCTTTCTTCTCAGAGTAGTCTGATATTAAACGCCGACCTCATCTAGCTTATTTTTAATATGACGTGTAATAGTGATTCAAATATCCTATTTACAGAATAAACAATTTCATTTCATTTCATTCCCAGCGGGGAAAAATTTCTCTCTTAGTTTGGTGGGGGGTAGGGCTTGTTCTAAATCCGCCTGGCTAGCTACCACCATCTTAAATCTGTCGCCATGTGTTTCGGCAGTTAGAGGTAAGATAGCGAGTTCCTCTGTGCTTGAGGATCGGGTGAAGCTCGCTTCCACTTTCGACCTGATCATCACTTACCATCAGTTCAGGTGAGAAGAAGGCCAAGACGGGTAAGTAGGTTTAAAAAAAAAAATGTTGCCACATACGTGCTAGTATAGGGAGGTGTCGAAGTAGCATGATTTTAAAACAATTTGATAATTGTCATAATATTTTGACATATGTTATTTGAAAAAATGGTAAAGACAAGAATCGTGTACAGCTTGCATAATCTTCTCAAAAAATGATGACTGCGTACTACGGCAATAGGCTTGTCAGTAACATAGCTAGAAGCACACAGTAGTACAAGTATGTGCTTAGATATAACTTCAATATGAGATAATAATATTTATGCAAACCTCATTATTAAACATATTGTTGGTTACTGTTATTATTAATCCCGAGATAGAATTTAGCTGACTACCTAACACTTACCTAAAAACACAAAATTGGTTTCGGCATAGTAATTATTATTATTTTATGCTACAAGGACCAACGATGAAATTTGGAACGACAAAATTTTATCACGAAACAACAAGTTTAAAACAACCCTCTAAAAATATTTGACAAACTCCATAACTCCCCATTATAAAATAACCTAGAGAAGCCAACACGAATTACAGCAAGCGTTAAATTGATCGAGCACCTAGTTGCCTTTAAACAATTCAGACCAGTTAAGCCTTAAATTTTCCCTGGGCCTATTTTTATTTTCAAATTTCATCACAATTTATGTTTCCCGAGATCCCGACCCGCAATGAGGGGTTCCAACTTTGTTAATTTCGCTAAAAGTTGTACACTCGGGGGAGTTATTACGTAGACGCGAGCTAGGAAACCGTCAGGGGATTATTCTAAACGGGAATGGCAATCGACTCTGATTATATATTGAACTGACGGAATTGTAGATGTCTTCGAGATCTGTTCACGTCTGAGAAGGCTTAACGTGAGGGAGCGAGACGGAGCTCTTATGTTTCAGAGCTTCCTAAGTTTCACGCATGATATCGTTTGAGCCAATTAGCATTGCATGTGTGTTACTAATACCTTTGAACATTGCATTTCAGGTCAATTAGTGGCTATATCCCAGTTAGTGTATCTATGTAGTTAGCGTACGTAATCGGATTCTCCTGCAGTATTAGAATAAGGAGCTGATACACTCTGTGTTTTTCTTCCATTCACAAAGTTAGTTTCCCGAGTTTCAATTTAAATGGACGTGAAACTTCGTTTAAACTCTTTAGATTTACTTGAAGCAGTTTCGCTACTATTAAGTCTGTAAGTAGTAGATTTACTTCATGTAAAATAATTAAGGAAAATTTATATTATTTTTTGTTCTATTATTCGTTACGCTTGGCTTCATTCCAGAGCCAATGAAGGTTTACTTTTTTAGTTGTTTATGCTTCATAATAATTATCTTCTGCTATATTAATTAAGGCCTAGCCCGCACTGCGAAATCTCACCAAGCGATTTTTATTCGCGCGGTTTTTATTCAGTATTTGGAATTGAATTTCAGCGCGAACTTTGAATCACCATTGAGTGTAAATACATAAGATACCGTGTGTTACAGAATTGCGATAAAAATTTCGCGTGATTTATTATCGCAGTGCGGTCTATGCCTTACAAGTCAAACAACCATTAAGTCATCTAGATAAATACATTATCAAAATGTTTTATGCACTTAAGTCAAATGTCTGTCTAATTCTAAAAGACTTTTCTTACAAAAGAAAACGTATATTCTTGAAACTTTTACAATATCAACATACTACAAGCACTCACAATAGTTCCAACATTTAAAATTCCACAAAACAACTTGCTGATATCCTCGTTCTAGATCCAATATCCAAAGAATGTAGTTTCATACTCACTACAAAATAACGCTGTATTTTTACATTTTTAAACATTCCACAGCGAATTGAATAACCAGCAAATAGAATAGTTTGCTTCAATAAAATTCTGACTTTTAAAGTCGAACATCGTAGTCGGCACTTTTTGCGTTATCTTCGATAGTTTCCTCACTATAACGTTAATATTAACATACAAAGTGTAGTTTCTATGCTTTGAAATCCGCGTCACTATATCCATTTTGTTACCCCTGATTTTTATTATGGAGTGAACAATAGTTTTTGATTCTTGATTGTCAACGTTAACGTAATTTAGTGCTTTGTTTGTTACTTCAAATTGTGTTGATGTTGAATTGTTTATTTCTGTCTCTCAGTCAGGGGTTTTGTTACGAGTTCCGTTCTTTGTACGAAGATAGTAGAACGCTCAATAATTTATAAAGCGTTTGTCTCCTTCAAGTGTGGATAGTTTTTTGAGTTTACGCTCACAAACCATTGGAGTTTTTTGTAATGTTTTGTATTTACAGGCTTTTTCTTTTGTCTACCTTTAAATAGCCTCATAAATGAATCTAAACAATAATTAACAATAAGTACTTGAAAAAAATTGGATATATACCTTAACTCAACCCCAAAGGTATACTAAATAATGATCCACCTCTCAATATTTACCCAACAAAGCAACAACTAAATCTATTTACTTAATCCTCAAGTTACATCAGTTCTACCAAAGTGTAATTAACTCCAGAATTACTCTCTATATTATCACGAACAGTCGCCTAACTTAGTTTAGTTTTAATCCCATTAAATCCTGTCCTTCAATCATAAGGGTTGTAGAAAAGGTCGGAATCTTCGTCGGCGGTACGTGTTGTCATCGACATGTGTGAGCAGTTATGCACGTGACTGTGCGAAGCATGGGCATGGGTTAGATTAACAAGAGTTGGGGGCCATTAAGTGTGGTCTGTTGGTAGTTTTGTCATCTGTGTGGTTATACTATGTTCTTAGATCGTACCTTTATTAATACGAGATGACTAGCAGCTGCCGTCATCTTTGCCCGCGTAGAACGTAATTCTTTTTCTAAAGTAAATGTAGCCCAAGTTACTTAAAACATCAGCTATAATATATCAGTCCCGTCCAAATCAGTCCAGCCGTTTCAGAGATTGAACGAAAAAATTAAAAAACAAATTGTTTTGAAATACTTTCATAAAATTACTTTCATAGGGATTTAATAAAAATCTGTTATTTTGAAATTACAAACAGACACTTCAATTTTATTTATTTTTGTTTATACCATTTTAAGGTGTTTATGCGCTCCGCTTTTGCAAGACATTCTCTAGGTTCTATAAATTTTAATTTAACATAGCATGAACAGAAAACCGTTCTTCTTTAGCATTTTGTTTGGCATTTTTCGCAAAGCTTCCACTAGAGTTTATGAAGTATCTTATTTATTAAAGCCGCTTTTGCTCATATTTTTATAGCTTTCCAATCCTTAAATCATCAAAACAATATAACCGCAAAGGCTTCCTATTATTCGTAGACCAACATGTATGAATAATGATAATGAATAATTAAATAATGATAGACTATATAACTGGAATATTGAGTATGTTTAATTTTTAATATAATATTTATAACCAATTTGCAATGCCTTTACAGGCAACTAAGTTCTAAGAACCTACCTATTGTTAACATCACCAAATTCTGTACACTTAGTTCGCAATAAAGAATTTGAATTTGAAATTTGAATTTGAACATGAAAGGCAAACCCATAGCTTTTTTCAAACGGTTTATCCCGTATATCACTCCCAAAAAAACTCTACACCTGAAATTCCCCCATGAATTTAAATTACGATTATCCCCATGATCCTTACTACATAACCTGGTGACCTATTTACCGTAAAATGATTTAGTTTCCAGTCATGACCGAGGGTCAAAGTGAACCAAGTCACTATTCAAAGTGTTGCTCTAACGATTTCCTTCACATTAGTATGCCACCTCCGCGCCTTTGCGGCCAGATAACCGCCGTATATCTAATATCTCGTCTGAGATAGGATTTATAATTTTGGTAGATTTGACACCTGGATTTTGTATGATTTATTGTATTGTCGAGAACGAAGTCGCCTATAAGTGACGAATTCACCGCAAAACTGTCGAAATACAAAATATTTATAATGTAATGATTTAGTGAATAAGTCGTTGGTGTTTCAATAAATAAACGAACAAATCTATCTTTGAACAACTACGCTTATCACATAGACTAGCCGCGATCTGTGTTACACACGGCTACAGATCAAGCTATACATTTCCAAGCTGACCTCGCATTTTACGGAAATCCTAAACAATGCGTGATCAGCATAAACTGGAAATGTATAGCTTGATGTGTATCCTCTATGTGTACAAAAAAAGAATCCTTTGGTAACTGACAGATCATGGCTAGTAGTGAGTAGTGAAAAAGTAACCGTTCTCAGTTACTTTGGTCACATTGGCCGTCGGGAACCAGATAGCCTTCAAAACTTGGTAGTGATGGGCAAGGGAAAAGACCTCATTATTTTCTTATTTATCAAAAGTCTTGAAAAATGTCTGATATTTATATTATACAGGGTGTTAGTGTAAACACCGTTATCCTTGAAACCAGTGGTTTGGTTTCATTTATAGAACGTAAAATCAATGGAAAATTAAAATTAAAAAAAAAAAAATTTCGACCAAAGTTTTACCACAAGAGACGCAAGGTCGTTGCCCTATGCGCTAGGGCAACGAACTTGTGTCGGACGGGGGGTACGGAATGTGACCTAACCGGCAGCGAGCGCGACCCCTCCCTTAGTCAGTCAGCTGTTTCGCTAGCAAGCACGGTGTCAGATAGAAACTTTTTTAAATCTTTTAAAACGTTTTTTTTGTTGTGTTCGGTCATTTATTTTTATATTTAAGGGCGAATTTCACCAAACTTTTATACCGAGTATAAGTCTTATCCTGCGAATAAATTTTGAATTTTTGACAGATTTTCCATACGAAAACTGTCAGACGACCATTTTATTCCACGGATAAAAGATATCTGACTTTGATGAAATCACCCCTTAGTCAACTACCCATGATTAGAATGACAAGAGTGTTCACCCTTACAGCCTGTATTATTTTACACTACCAAAACTTGTACTTCAAAACCGAGATAATTAGTATACTTATCAAAAGTAAATTAATGTGACTTGACTTAGACGCAAAGATGATACAGATAAAGCTGTAATTAAAAATTTATGTAAGACGATAAGTTAATGTTTCATTTGTAAATATTTTCTGGGGAATTCTAATGAAGAAATGAATGTAAGGAGAATTTGTGTCTTAAATGATTTATGAGTTTGAATAAGATGAATAAGTTTATTCGGAGAGCATTGAACTTCTAAACAATGGTCTTACTGGTTTTCATTATTTATTCCGCTTATATTTTTGGCACTTATCTCAGAAACTTGATGTACGGTTGGATCGATGTGTTCTTGACTTATTTTTAGGGTTTGATTTTCATATCTTATATCTGGTACCTATTATATTTTTAAAATCATATGTTAAATTTATTTCCCCCATATTTTGTATTACTCTAATTCTTCTTGCCTATCTTCTTGAAATTCATAAATCTTCCTATGAATGTTCTTTAAGTAATCCACATCCAATATTCAACGAGGAGGAGGAGCTCGTGGCTAAGTAATAACAGCCGCACGGGTCGATCCATCAGGTTAAGCTACGCTTGCCGGGGTTGGTCCGTGGATGGGTGACCATCTATACATACCGAGACTCCTCCGTGCCTCGGAAAGCACGTTAAGCCGTTGGTCCCGGCTGTCATTTGTGGATCTTTGACAGTCGTTACGGGTCGTCAGAAACTCGAAAGTCTGACAACCAGTCTTACCAAGGGGTATCGTATTACCCAGTTATTGAGTTGTGGAGGTCAGATAGGCAGTCGCTCCATGTAAAATTGTGGTATTCAGCTGCATCCGGTTAGACCGGAAGCCAACCCCAACATAGTTTGGAAAAGGCTAGGCAGATGATGAATTATCTCAACATATCCCAATATTCAATGAATTATCTCAACATTCAGTGATTCAGTACTCAATATCACATCGAGGTCTTTAACTTTCTTGGTCTTTTGAATTTAGTTTAGCTAACAAAAGTTAGTGATTAAATAAATTATTATAAATTAAATAATTTTTCCCTCTTATTTTTTTATATTATGGTCTCATATCTGAGAAAATTCGTTTTCTTTATGTTCACTGAAGCAGAGCTCAGTCGGCCAGGTATTTAATATAAAAGAACACGGATTCTTAGACAGACAGACTCTCAATCTAACATCCAAGGTATGTGGTATTCACTGATGACCACAATTTGTAATGCAAAACCACTTACGTATCGGTTGTGCGAGACTGGATGCATACCGATAATTGAATTTACCGCAAGTATCTACTCCATACACCAGTTATTAGCAGCACTGGCTTCATTGGATACAAGCCCAGGTGTTGTGGTTAGAGCTGGTACGAAAACTACCTTTTGGATGGGGGCAACTAGAATCAGTCAACTATTTCTTTGTTGTTGACGTTCAAAAGTGCCTAATTGATAAAAAATATTGGACTTTGACTTTAACTTTAACCTACTGAGCATTAAGAGGAAACGCGGTCGCGTGGTCGTTGACGTTCATTCCATGCTAACGAATTCCTCTGTTTTCTCCCTGGTTTATAATACTACGCTGGACGCAGAGAACCAGACTGGCTGGAGAAGCTCTGTGTCCAGCTCTCGGCGTGGCAACACGTCGTGTTCGGTTTCGCAACTGGTCAATCGTCATCCTGAGGATGCCACGTTGAGAGGTGAAACACGTATCGATTTTTTACAGGATTTTTTATGACTCTTAAGGAATAGTTAAGCGAAATAGGTTACTTAATATATCTATGAAATATCACAATGTATAACCACGTGGCTTGGGTCTCTTTTGCAGGATTTCAGTGTTATTTTGTTATCAGGTTATTACCTAACTTTTTAATTTATTATTTTCTTGCCTTTCATTTCAGTTAACTAGTATATTGATTCGACTACAATTACTTAGGCAAAGTTTTAACTTAGGCCCGCTTGCATCACCAATCACTAAATATATTTAACGCTAAGCAAAAGATTGTCAGAAACATGATGATGTTATAAATTCATTTAGCGATTTCCGGTGCTACCGGGTCTTACAACAAGTCCACAGAATTAAATTAAAATACTACTACTACCACACTTATAAAACAGCAAAATGCACACATTAATAAAAACCAGAAAACATTAACAATTACAAGAAGCAAAAGCCACCTTGTTACTCGCATTATTTTTTATTTAAACTTTTCGCACTCAAAAAAAGGTACAATGGCGGACTTAATGCCTTTTAGGCATTCTCTGCCAGCAAACACAAACAAAAACAAAAACCCACCATTTTCATTATTCGCAAAATTTTACATTAATCCCCAGAGAATAAAACTATCCAATTCCGCCTTCGAATACCAATTCCGTTCGAAAACCGAATAAAACCAACCACATACAGGTACAATGAGATCTGAACAACCAATTAACGTGTCCCCCACAATCTTGACTCCCTCGGGGCAGTCGCGCACAATTGAAACATGTATCAATTACTGCGAAACACTTGTGTTGGTGACGTGTACTTCAATGTACGGGGACTTTGAGAAGTGTTGGTGCATGATTTGGTTGATTCTGAATTTGTTGAAATCAAATCAATTTTTGAAGTGAAAACATTTTTAAAGCACGTTGAGCGATTTTTTGTAGTGGAAAATCATGAGGGTTCGCGTAACCGATATGCTAATCAAACTGCCTAGCCTTTTCCCAACTATGTTGGGGTCGGCTTCCAGTCTAACCGGATGCAGCTGAATACCAGTATTTTACAGGGAGCGACTGCCTATCTGACCTCCACAACCCAGTAACTGGGCAATACGGTACCCATTGGAAAGACTGGTTGACAGACTTTCGGGCTTCTGATGACCAAACTGACTGTCAAAGATCCACGAATGACAGCCAGGACCAACGGCTTAAAGTGCTTTCCGAGGCACGGAGGCCTCTCGGTATTTGAAGATGCTGCAGCTGTTATTACTTAGCCATGAGCCCCTCCGTCACCTACAATCTTAAGTTTTCACTTCTGTTGCCATAACTGCTGGAAAAACCACTTTAATATCGACGGATAAAGTTCAGTTTCCGACATATAAACATTTTAATGACTTTTCAATTGTACAAGTCATTCTGAAATCAACTTAATTTGAATTATTATAAAGTTGATATTCGTTTAAATGGAATTAACAGCAATTGGGAAAAAAGGGTTATATTCGACTTTAGTAACATCCATTATTCGTGCGTACCTACCCTTTCAAACAAGTGTGGGGTATTTTTTTCCTATTTGCTTTGCTCTTGCACTTTTAGGTAAAAGCCTCTCCCCCCCTATTTTTGTTATTTCTCTTGTTAAGGCTTCCTCTCACAAATCGAGATTTTTAAATTAAGTATTTTTTGTTTTTATTTTGTCATTGCGGACGCTTTTAACATGCTTTCTACATTGTTCTCACATGTATAATTTCAACATGAATGATGTAACTTCTGATGATTCTTTTTACATTTTTTTTATTCAAAATGGTGTCCGTGTCATATGTACAGTCACGGACTTGAATTGATGAGCCACCTGGCACTGTTCGTATTTTAGCCGTGTAATGCAAATCGGGTTTATTCGGTTCCCGACACGCAAAGTCATATGTCTTCGTATTAGAAGAAGAAAATTATATTTCATATCTTTACCGGTTGGCTAACCTGAGAGCCAGAACTACACTAAACTTGACAGCAGAGTGACTACCCAAGGTCAACCAATTGCAGGTCTAGCAACAGTAACCTGGCAACGATTGTTTATCGTTGCTAGGTTACCGTTGCGATAGTAGCGTTAGCGTACGGATAAATATTAAAAGTCATTTCGACAAGTTCGAAAGTAACGTCTCTGACATCGTTACTTCAAGTGTCACTGTCTTCAGTTAAGTTTTCAGAATTATCGAGTTAATGAGCTATGATTCAAAGGAGGTCGGTATCAAATAGATTAGATAAACTTAATGCAACATTGTATTTATTTTTATCATTTAGAACTTATTAGTCAATCTCTATTGATAAGACTTATTCCCGATTAAAAGTAATTTATTTGTCATCTTGTTTACGAGCATGCGATTTGAGTTCGTGTTTAATCGTGTAATCTCGTGAATGTATGAAACTGCAAAATTGAAAGGTTTTAAGTTGGCTCGTCAATTAAAGTCCGTGACTGTACCTACTACGCTTTTGAATGGGCAACTAGCTTCATATTTCTGACTGACCGACACATTGACAGTTCAAAAGTGCCTGTAAATGGTTTAATTGAAATAAATGCTTTGAGTTTGAGGAAGTCATTTTTAGCATCCCGCCATGTCCTACGCGGACTGCCACAACCCCAGCAAGCTAGGCCAACGACAGCGGTAGAAATATTTACGTAAAGTTTTCATAAAAATTGTTCCAACAGAGTCACGTCGCGCCTGTCGGCGGGAGCCTTTATGAATTCCAGAAAAAAGTTTTAATATGAAGTTCTACTTAGATAAACATTTTCTTAAATTATAATATAACTACATTAAAATGATAGAATATAATATTACTATATTCTAACTTCTGTTAACAAAACATCCGCTTTTCGATATTATTACAATTAAAACTTATTGTGTTTTATGGCTGTGCAAAGATCAAAGTGCTATAAACGCCTAACGGACAAACAGCTCTCAAATACTCATCAAACTCAAACATCACAGTTACAATCAATAAACCCTCAAAATGAAAATCGTTTTGAAACCAATTAATTGAATTACTTTCCATTACGGAGGTGCAATAACTTTTGGGTTTCAATTAATAAGGTTTTCGAAATTCGAACAATTTCGAATCGATCAAAAGGAGTTCGAACGTATTGGAGTATTCAAATTAACTTTTGTGCCGGTTCTACACGATTGAATGCTGGCACAAAAGCTTGTCTGCGAAAAACTGGAATCAGGTAACTCTTTTACAAAAAAAAAAAAAATTCTTTTATAAATTAATTGCTGCTCATTTTGACGTTTTAATAGTAAAAATTCACTTTATTTTTGTTTAAAAAAAATAATTATTTATTTGAGTTTCCTTTTTTTTTCTTAAAATAAAACAATAAAACCTTTTAATTGTAAAAAATTATCAAGTTTTCCTAAAAACAAATCACGTAAGGGAGATACACACACAGGCCTAACTATCAATGTAAGGTATTGACACATAAGCAAAAAAAAAGGCATTTAAATAAAAGAAATCCACATCTCTCCTGAATAATCTGTCAAAAAAATGTTACTTGTTCTAACCCACGACAGCCGAGCTGTTTTGTTTTACGTTTTGTGGTATTCAATGGTCGCATGGTTGCATGGTCGTTGGGCACAAAGAATATGCAGCGGGTTAGGAATTTCGATCGCCCTGGCATGGGGCTAAATAGACCGGGGAACAATGGCAAACTGAACTACAGTCAAGTTTCAGTGAGGTTTTTGAAAAGGACGGGTACCCCACACACTGGTAGAGATATTAGACTTTTTGTCTTTCATTTGGCATCTTTCACTCGAACTGAAACGCCTGAATTAATAGTGAAAAAATAATTCATGAATGAATCGATTCAACTACGTTGGATCCTCTGCTCGCCTACCGAGTATTCGGAAAATGAAATGAGCAGGTATCCAATATTTGTTTGTTTATTAATTTTTATGTAATTTTTCGGGTATGTTTGAATGTGGAATGAACTATTTGATTGTCTGACAACAGCTTAAACGATTATAGGATGCGAGAAAAAGGTTACGGTCGGTGTGGCGTCACTTGGGGACGGGGAGGCCTATCCCCAATAGTGGACGTCTTTTTTTTAATTTATTTTTTTATTGTGGTATGGTACTGCTCTTGACCTCGATCTTGCCTGATGGAACGCGATAGATGAGGTCTATGATGGAACGAGCAAGCCCAGAAGATGCCTGTTCACTCTTGTTTTGAAGGCTGACGGGTCTTTCGGCTATACTGATAAATACATGACGATGAGTGACATGATTGGACTTAATCAACTTTTATTTTAAAAAAAGAACATGAAATTGTGTTCGTAAGATTGTGTGTTTATTCGTGTTGCCAAGTCGGAACTCCCTGCCGGATTTTGTGTTTATATTTATTTAAATACTAGCTGCGCCCCACGGTTTCACCCGCGTAAGTCTCGATCCCGTAGGAATATCGAGATAAAAAGTATCCTATGTGTTAATCCAGGATATAAACTATCTATTTGCCAAACTTCATCCAAATCCATTCAGCCGTTTTTGCGTGATTGAGTAACAAACATCCAAACACACAAACTTTCACATTTATAATATTAATAGTAGGATTATAATATCATCAAGATACACAAAGTGGGTTAAATACGTTTTATCAAAGCTAACTCAAAAACTACCCAAGCAAAGTTAATAAAATTTATATGGGACCAACGCTCAAGCCTCCTCTTCCAAATAAAATTGAGAATCGGTCCACAATTATATTGACGAAAATATTGATGAACATACAAAAAAATATACATACAGAAGAACATAAACCACCTCTTTTTTTAAGGCGGTAAAACAGCGTCTCAAACTTTCAAACCAATACACACACAAATCAATACCTCTCAACACAATACGTGCACAAACCAATGCAATTCATAAAACAGCACATAATTGCAACTGTTTCATTTTGCAGAGTTTGCACAGTTGCAAATATTAGCGCTTTGTTTGTAGTCGCTTCGATTTTAAATATGTATTGATAAAGGACTGTTCATGTACGGTACGAATAAAGGACTATTCAAAAATAAATATGGAAATGGAAATATGTTTTTGCTGAGTTGACAATCGGTAAATATCGTGTTTTCTATATCCTAGCGGCAGATATTATGTTCAGGTAAATTCCGTCCGAACTTTTTTTTTTATCCTGGGGTAGTCACTACAATATTAAAATTATTTGTTTATTTTAAATCACTTGATTTTAATTATAACTAATATTATAAACGCGAAAGTTTGTAAGTATGGATGGATGGATGGATGTATATTTGTTACTCTTTCACGTAAAAACTACTGAATGGATTATAGTTTATAACCTGGATTAACACATAGGATACTTTTTATCCCGATATTCCCACGGGATCGAGACTTACGCGGGTGAAACCGCGGGGCGCAAATAATTTTAACGTTAGTGAAACTTCTTTTAAGTGTCCGATTTGAGTAAATATTAAAGTGCTTGTGCTATCTTGTAGAAAAATATTATATTGTTAATTAATTTCCATTCCATCAACTAAATGCAACCAAAATGTTAATTCCTTCTCGCATCCCTCCATTTCTCAGAGCGCTCCCCAATTCTCTGCAAATAGACTATTACGTAATGTACCTTGCGACTACTTAAGAACACTGATCTTTAAACTTAACACTTGAATGTCTGCAAGTAGCGCCTTGCACCTGCTGTGAAGTAGTTTAAGTTTTGTTTAAGTTACGTTTAAGTTATTACTTTAATGTATGAGTGTATGGACGGAGGTTGAGATATCGTGCTATAGAGGGGGATGTTTTTAGGGTTGAAGCAACCGTGTGTATTAATTAGGTAAGTTACAAATGATTAAATTAGGATGTATGAACGTGTCGGTAATTTAAAATTACATTAAGAGTTTTTTTTCAGAGAGTCCTAGTACGCATAATTACTAGATGAATTCTTGAAACCGGCCAAGTGCGAGTCAGACTCGCACACGAAGGGTTCCGTACATTATTTATAAAAACGGCAAAAAAATCACGTTTGTTGTATGGGAGCCCCCCCTAAATATTTGTTTTATTTTAATTTAATTATTTATTTTTAAAGTGAATATGTAACTAAATATTCTGTGAATATTTCAAGCGTCTACCTGTTGTCGTTTTGCAATATCGAGCAAAAACGAGCAAAAAAATCTCGTTTGTTGTATGGGAGCCCTTTTAAATATTTACTTTATTCTGTTTTTTAGTATTTTTGTAATAGCGGCAACAGATATACTACATCATCTGTGAAAATTTCAACTGTCTAACTATCACGGTTCATGAGATACAGCCGGGTGACAGACGGACAGACAGACAGACGGACGGACAGGGTACGAAACCCTAAAAAACACACATAATCTCCTCCTTTTTGGAAGTCTATAAAAAATATAGAACAACTTTTACAACAGCTTTTTTTAGTCATAAAATAGTTAGTTCTACAGCAACTAATTTCATATTTATCTAGGTTAGACATTAATTACTTATATTTTGGCAACTTTATCAACCTTCTTTTCTTTCCATAATTAATTGGCTAAACCAATCATTTTTAACCTAACGAGCCAAGTTTTTCCCCTTAACTCATCTTGATAACACTTTAAAAAATCCCGTTTTAGTGCAAGAATTATGAGCAGATATTTAATATGCATGATGCTGTCATTTATTTTATGAAACTTGCCTTGGTCTCAGTTGCCAAGTTTTTTACAGGATTAATTTTGGACTTGGCCGGCTGGAACTGGGGCAAGTATTAAGGCTAAGATATCGTGCTATAGAGGGGGATGTTTTTACGAAGAGATGTAAAAAGTGACGGTGGACATCTGGCGAGTTGTCAAAGTTAGTGATGTTAGCTTTTCTTATTGTCGATTTTGGACGGTTTTCTTAGAAACTCAGGTTCTCTTTAGTGAGATTTTGTTCGTTAATTTTTGATTATTTTTTTCGGGATTAAGTAACAAGTTTGCGTGGTAATATTTTCTTAACCTTTTTAAATTAATAAATGCCAGAGTCTCTCTAGTCCGCCTATTTTGTGTTTCCATTTTTGAAGTGAAATCTTCTTAATGCGCGTTGAGCGATTTTTCGCAGGGAGTAAACTTATGGATTCGGTGGTGCTTTACAATAGAATATAGATGGCGCTAATAGTAGTTTTTAATTTTCACTTCTGTCGACTTCCTATTTTTCACATGAAAATTTTTTATTGAAACAAATTCAATATTTTTTTTTACAAAACAAAAACAATCGACTTCCAAAAAAAACTGAAAAATTGCTAAATAGTGAAAAATTACGTAACGACGGAGTCACTTAAAACATCGTCTAGACATATTAAGTGGAAAAATGCGTAATATTGAAGCTAATCTCAAAAACTACGCAAGCAACGCTTATAAAATTTATATGGAACTACCTCTAAAGCATAACCTACCAAATAAAAAAAGAATCATCAAAATCAATTCATAATTGGCGGAGAAATCGCGTAACAAATACACTTTAGAAAGATCTTATAAACGAAGCTAGGACCCGATTTCCAATCTTCAAGATCCATAATTAAAACTTCAAAAATGCCTAAAGAAGTACAGTGGTACCCAAGTGATAAGGCGCGTCGTGAATCTTCGTTTGCACAGAAAAGAAAGTATGGCCCCGAAGATTAACGAAATAACTTAAAACTTACAATAAACCTTAGATCACTACTATAAGGTTCATAATACACTGCTGCTGTTAGTTCCGTCTCACTCGCAAGTATGGCGGCTGACTAACATGACACGCGGCGCGCGCTAACATGGCGGCAGCTGCCGACCAATAGCGGTACAGGAAAAAAGAAGCGCGGTGCGTGGAGCGTGCTGATTGGTCAATGGCATTTCCCGCGCTTTGAAAATTCATCTTCTGCGCAGGTACATCGGTAAGCCATATCAGTTGGGTACTACTGTACCCAAGTCTAGGCTTCACAAAATTGAGTTGGCCCAATAAAGCAACCAAGCATTAATCGGTAAGGTTCACTACCCTCCTTCACAACATAAATAAAAAGAGGAAATCCAATTTTTCAGACTTTCCTCTTGAATATAAATCGCTTCTAATTTTATAAGGAACACAAGTCTGAACAGGTTCGTCATATTAATTACGAAGTTAATTAGCAAGGAAGTTTATCTCTTAAGCCTTTAGAAAAATAAATCTTTCTAATAGTCTGACATGGGGTAACGATATTTTACTGTAAGTCTAGCAAAGGGGTAAGAACAGAACTGCATTTCGTGGGTTTTATGAACCACGTAGAAGAACGACAAATAAAAAAACCAGCCAAGTGCGAGTCGGACTCGCGCACGATGGGTTCCGTACGATTATCTATAAAACGGCAAATAATCACGTTTGTTGTGTGAAAGCCCCCTTAAATATTTAATTTATTCAGTTTTTTAGTAATTGATGTTATAGCGGCAACAGAAATACATTATCAGTGAAAATATCATTATGTCTGACTATCACGGTTCATGAGAAACAGCCTGGTGAGAAACGGACGGACGGACGGACAGCGGAGTCTTAGTAATAGGGTCCCGTTTTACCATTTGGGAACGGAAACAAAAAAGGCAGAAACTACGGAACGCAACCTGCTAAGACCCTGTCAATTCTCCTTTTGTAAATATGTATACTCCATAGGTTTAGGTAGTTAAAAAAGGGTAAACAAAAAAAAACACGTGACTCATAGATGCTAAACCTTTTATTTCAAATGTTAAAATCATATTAAATAGAGTCACTTCTGTCACATTAATAATAAAGCGTTCAGTGGTATCATAAATTATTTTGTCTAATTTAAACATTTCTGTTCTTCTTTTAGCGCTGTTAACAAAGATGTCTGGCTAACTGTCTAAACGTAATACATGCGACTTCAGTTGCCAAACTACCTCACAGTTGTACTCTTCAATTTAGCGAAGTTATCTAATTCATTGCATTTTCTAAAAGGTTTGGAGAACCTGTCTTTGTCTGTTTGGGCTCTTTACAATAGAAAGATTACAAAATATTATTTTAAAAAATGATAAAGTTTCACATACTATACTAAAAGAGGAAACTATCCTGTGATCAAAAATAAATTTAATTTTGTTATAACGTATTTTTAAACAAGAAAGTGTCAACTATAAAAAACCCTTTTTAGGATTTGTTTACCTTTTTTTAACTACCTAAACCTTTAGAGTATAGTTATATATGAAAATAGGAAAAAACCAGCCAAGTGCGTAGGACTCACACACTAACGGCCAGTTTCTTCATCAAAAGTAACAGCCAAAGTTCATTTGCATCAACTGTTCTTTTGTACTGTATTTTCAATCCTCGGCGCTAAGGCGAGGGTTGTAAATCCAACAGCGCGGAAGAACAGTTGACTGTTACTTTTGATGAAGTAACTGGCCTTTAGGCTTCTGTATGTTCAAAACTATTATACACACATACAGTACAACTTTTTTCTTAATGTCCCTCGGCAAACATCGTGTGTCGTCAGTCGTCGAATTTCTATCAGTCGCCCTTTGTACTTGGTGCAGACCGGACTTTCTCAATCGATTTAGAAGTATATTGAGTTGTTAATACTTTTTTTAATCTTAATGTAATATTTTTAAAAAATGAGAGGAAATAACTTAAAACAGCAATAAAGTACTTAGTTCTGAATTCAAATTATTATACACGATAAATCTAATAATTAGTGGACATGGAAATTAGTGTTCGTTTCATTCGTTTCAGGTCCAGTTGAAAACCAGCGTCAGGCACTAGTTGTCTGGCGTTTTTGCTGAACTGGGCCTATTTGGCGCGAGGCACACTTCCTTCTTAGGTACCTACAGTTTTAAATCGTTTCTTTTTAATTGTTTCTTTTTCTTTTACTTGTAGTAACATTGTGTTGTGTGCCCTGTCTGTGCTAAATAAATGTATTTTCTTTCTTCGTTTGTATTCGGAAATGCGATGATTCCCGAGGGACAATACGGGGAACTTAAACAGAGGATTACCTATAGTACACCCACATTTCGCCAGTTATTTTTAAGTTACAGAAATATGTTGTTTTGTTCAAAACTTGTAAGCTGTACCTATACCACCTATTTCTCTTTATTTGTTAACAATTGGACCCGTGTGTCGCTAAGTTGAAACACTAGTTCCTACTATTTTAGAAAGCACGAATAAAGTCCGGATTTAAGTTGCAGCTGCAGCGAAATAAGTTCGGTTTAAGCAATACCTTACAATTTTAGTTCAGTCTCCGTTAACTATGATTTGTGAGTTGAGAAGAAAGTAGTGGAGGGAATAGATAAGTATGAAGGTTTAAAGATGTAGAGTAAAGGTGAGTCAAAACATTGAGCGGCAATCGTGCGCGGTTGCCGCGCGCAGCATGGCGCGCTGCTATTGGACGACTGCCGCGCGTGGCATGCCGCGCTGCTATTGGACGACTGCCGCGCCCGATCGCTTATGTCTACCTGCACAAACAATTCTAGCAAACATTCGTCAGTAATTCTGTTTGAACGAATTATAAGCAGAGCTACACACGCAACTGCTTTCATTTTAGTTCTGATGCCAACTGAAGAGAGCGGTGTGTCTCGGATATGCCGCGCAGTACTGCCACGCAAACATTCGTCGGTTTAGTCCACACTAGAGCGCGGCCGAAATGTGTCCTGCAAACGCCGCGTGATGCTGCCCTGCTCTTGCCGCTCAATGTCTGGATACACCTTAATACGTGTGCTGATTAATCAAGTGTTTTATCTGTCAAATCAATATAGGTACTTGACTGACAGATTGCAGATTGCAGTCTATTGATCAGAAGTACTTACAATAAATAGATCGATACATCTTTCATGACTCCCATACGAGGAATGATTTTAGGGGTACTTCACACTTTTTCGGGTCGGCACATTCGATCCAACAGTATTTGTTGAACAACAAAGCCGACCTGCAATTACTACACATATTTGGCTTTCATTCCGCTCGTGCTGATCGGCAAACTCGGATTGGCATCTAGCTTCGCATGAATGCACGACTGAGTCAGCTCGGCACAATTTGAGTCAAACCGAGTAACTTTTTCACGAACATACAAATTATTATCAATCTTCCTAAGTTGGGGTCGGCTTTTAGTCTAACCGGATGCAGCTGAATACCAGAGCGACCGATCTGACCCTCACAACCCAGTAACTGGATAACACGATACTCCTTGCTTAAACTGGTTATCATACTATTGGCTTTTTGGTAGTAAAAAGGCTGTTCAAACAAGTAAGAACTACTTTTATAAATTAGACTTTACGATCAGATGTGTCGACTTGCTTATCGAAACGATAACTAAACATTTTATAATCCTGGCACTTGCAGCTCAGTTCGTGTCTTCAATTTAAACTACAAGTTAAATATATAGGTAACAATAAATTCCGCTTAAGCATTGGTTTCCAATATAGTTACAGTCTCATTTAACGTCGATTTGTGTTCAATGCAGTTTTATGTGGTGCAAGGGGAGTGAGGCAAATTAAACAACAAAATAGTTCGTTTATTTTGTTTTAATTGGTTTCCCAGATTTATACTTTTCGTATAATTATGAATCTAGATTCTGTATCAAATACTTTATCTTCCCTTAAGCTGAGTGAAGGTTCAATTTTCACAAAACACCAAATAAATTTTATAGGAAATGAACGTTCATTTTTTGGATCATTTGATCATTGATCATTCGATCATTCAGAGCGCCAATGAAAGATGCCGAATGCCGAAATCCAACAACGTTAAATCGGTACATAAACAAATGAATTCATTTTTCGCTTCATTTTGAATTCAGACGTTTTACTTCTAGCATCTTTCATACCGATGATATTTAAATTAACAAAAAGTGAAGCATCTCAAGCTTTACTAATCAAATTATTCACTTTAAGTAGGCGATATTTTTATTAATTTTTAAATGCTAAATAGTTTGAAACTGTGGGTAATTTTACAGTCAATCATTTGTTAAACGTACTAAGTATTTATCTATTAGAAATTTTTTTGCTTGCAAATGTGAGCCAAAAAACTAGTATAAATTCCTGCCAAAAGAGGAGAATTAAAATCTATTAGGCGTTCTACACAATTGTTCGGATTGGCAAGATTCGGCACAGCCACAGGATAAATAAAATCATGCCGACCCGGCAAGTGTGTAGCATCCCTTATGCATAATTATAGGTACTGGCAAAATGACACTCTCATGTTTCATAACGAAGTACCTAATTGAAATGCCATTTAATCATTGCAACTAATATCAAATGAAATTGCAGTCGAATTATACTTGGCTCTATTTTGCAAACCAGAATACTGAATAACATCGAATGAAAACCACATTAACGTTTGTAATTTGAGTCGAGTGCTATTTGCGAATGAACCAGTGGTACAAGTTGACCGGTCTAGTGGAAACAGTTGCATTCATGCCTCTTGAGGTCACTTGGGTTCAAACCAAAGTATTCGTCTTTATCACATTTCGTTCGTGGAAGTATTGGCATACCTTTTACTGCTGTCACAAGCACATGGGATTTCGCAAATAATTTTAATGTGTACATTACTCACTCCTTCTTCCCACGGGGGTAAGCAGAAACTATACAGGATGTTAGGGTAAATACCGTTATCCGTGAAACCAGTGGTTTGGTGTCTTTTATAGAACGCAAAATCAATGGAAAATAACGACTTTTTTTGGACGAGGCTTAAAGGGCTATGTTTATCTGCTCATTGCACGATAGAGTCTACTTTACCAACTATACAGGGTGTTAGGGTAAACACCTTTAACCTTTAAACCAGTGGTTTGGTTTCATTTATAGAACGTAAAATCAATGGAATATCACAACTTTTTTTTTTTTAGGAATATCTACTTTTAAACACAAGAATATTTCACCCTATGCGCTAGCGGCTAGGGCAACGAACTTGCGTCTCAAGACGGGAGCGCGGCGCGGGCGCGAAGAACACGCCACGTCCGCGCGTCCCCTTCCCCACTCTTACCTCACTTCAGTCAGTCAGCTGTCTCGCCAGCGAGCGCACGTAACGCCGCGTCGTAGCGCCGCCGCTCATTTCTCGCGCGTAAACAATAATAATTGTAGTTTGTGAGTAGTAGTTACACATGTCTTACACGAATTAACAGTTTACCGAAATGGTACGGCTTTACGCCATCGCGTGTGATAACCTGAACGAGGTGCGTAGGATGTACGCCGAACTATTCGCTAGACAACGTGTACCAAGCCGTGAAACAATGTTGGCGGCTACACAGAGAATGCGTACCTACGGACAGTTCACCGTGCCGGCCCACGCTCAGGGTCGTGGCAACCAGCAGCTGCCAGTTGATCTGCAACTCAAAAGGTGGATTCGTAGTGCGTTTAGAAACATAAGAAATGACACTGTTGTACTTTCTCGAGTGCGAAACAACCTACGATAGCGTGCGGAGGCATGCGTGGCCGTAAATGGATCCCATTTTGAACAGATGTAAGTGTAGATATTCAATCAGTGTAAAAACCGGTAATTTTTAATTGTACTGTACATAAATGTGATTAACTTTTTAAATACGCCAAAAATACCTACCCAAAGTTTTGGTTTTTGTTTTTCATTTTGTTTGTTGTCGAATCAAATTTACATTACACGCAACACCTAAGGTTTTACCTGTCCTAAGCCAGGTATGAAGTATGAAGGGAAAGTTGCATTACAGGTTATGTATGTGTATGTGTAGTGTTGTGTAGGTAGGTAGCGGGCGGCGACCGGGCGCATAATCCATGAATTAGCGGACGATGTCGGATAGGAACTTTTTAAAATCTTCTAATGAAAATAAGGTTTTTTTTTTGGTGTTTCTGGGTCATTTATTTTTATATTTAAGTTAAGTACCCATGGTTTGAGTGACAAGACTGTTTACCCTTGCGTACTGTATAAATATTATACGGGGTTATTAGTAAAACACCAACAACCTCTTAAGGAGTCATTGTACTCATCATTACGAGCAACTTTTACTATGGGAACAAATATGAAAACGCGAAAAAAAAACCAGCTGTTCCGTACATTTTGATGAATTATGCAAACATAAATGTACGGAACAGCTGTTTTTTTTTCGCGATTTCTTATTTGTTCCCATAGTAAAAATTGTTCGTAATGATGAGCACAATGACTCCTTAAGAGGTTGTTGGTGTTTTACCAATAACCCTGTATGCATAAAATATTATATATTTTGTCGTTAAGTCAGTGCCGTAGAATGAAATTCAGTCATCTTCTTTACATGTCAGACCGAATTAAAAAGAGATACTGACAGACGGTGACAGTTAAATGTAAAAAAAAAATCTATTAGGGCCAGACCAATAAAAAGGTTTTAGGTTGATGTCAACTTGACATTGTTCAGAGGTGTTTGTTGTTTTGATCTTTGATATCAAGTAAATAAATAAATATTATATCTCTGGTTTTCTGCTTGGTGCCGTAGCTTTGAAAGGTATTATGTGTTCTGTCTTGATGAAGGAATGAATTTGAAAACCGAAGAAAATACTGTACTATTACTTTTCTTGGATATGTGCCGACATCTTTCGCATTATTGCTTAATATTATAATGTAATATTGTGGTGTTACGCAAGCCTATAAACGAGTATTAAAATAATCATCTATTTGTGAACCTAGGTACCACAAAATAAAAAATCATATTCATGGTTTGGCGACTAACAAAAGCTATTTACAAGGCAGATGAGAGTGCAAACGACCCGGGAGGTGCGTAGACTCACAACCGTCGTACGTGTGCAACCAGAGGCCTTACTGCAAGTTTCTTTTAACTATCTTCACTTTACGCATCGACCGCGTTCGGCGCTCCGATTGGCCCTTCACTGGCCTTCACTGATGAAGGGCCAATCGGAGCGGCGAACGCGGTCGATGCGTGAAGTGAAGATAGTTAAAAGAAACTCGCACTAAGGCCTCAGATCCAGATGTATAAATGAACGTAAACGAAGCAAAAGGAGTATGTAAGGGGCGTAGCAGGTAGCGTATAGTTTCTGCTTATTGGGAAGAAGATGTGAGTTTATGTATATTTCAATTAAACCATTACAGGCACTTTTGACGACACGGTTGGCGCAGTGGCTGAGCGATGGACTGCTGCGCTACGTGTCGCGGGTTCGATCCCCGCACGGAACAAATATTTGTATGATCCGCAAGTAGTTGTTCCGGGTCTGGGTGTTCGTGTATGTGAGTTTCTATGTTTGTAAACGCACCCACGATACAGGAAGAAATTCTTAGTGTGGGGCAATGTTTTAAAAAAAATAAAATAAAATAATAATAACTGTCAATAAATCGATCAGTTAGCCAGAAATTGAGGGATCCTTCAAAAAGCGTAGATTACTCTATAAGAACCTACCTACAAGGAGCGTAAACAGTCACTTTGGCAGAATCATAATAGGAAAATATTATGAATCATCGTAAAATGTCACAAACTGACAATTCATAATGATCTGCGTGCGATTCTAATTACAAAATAATTCATCTGTTTGACAGTTTTCTATGGAGATTCGTAAAATGGTCAACACATTATGAATAAAATTTGTTTTGTGTCAAATTAGAGGAATTCCTAATGACAGCTGGAAATTCAGGAAATGAATTGCTTTTAGAGGAATTTTTAATGTGGCCGATTTAGGCCCCCAGTTAGCTAAAAATTGAGGGATCCGATAAAAAGCGTAGATTACTCTATAAGAACCTACCTACAGGCAATCAACACGTGGGTACATAAACAAAACCATGAATAGCAAGCCAAACCAATCATTTCAAAACATAAAAATGCTGAACATAATTACTTTCACATTTTTCTTATAAAACTTCCCTGTACCTTATACTATCGCCCTCGGTTTCTGACTTGAAAGTTTACCATACTTCTGATTCCTGGCGTCGAAGCACCTGAAATGAATCCAACTTTTCTAATTTTCTGCAATTTATAAATTCCGATTGCGAGACGGAATGTGTCGATAATTAAATCTCGAGGTTTGAGTTTGGATTGCTGAAATGTGTTATTTGAAAGTAACTCGTGTTTTTGATTTGAAGCTAAACTTTGATTTGAAGATCAGAAACTAAATGCAACCAGAGGGCCTTTTTTTTTTTTTTTGAGGGTGGGAAATCATCCAATGACTTCTCCCGCTCTGGGCGGAAGGGCGTGTCAGACTCTTACTGACTAAAACCCACCCGTGTTCCTTCAGTTGCCTGTTACCAGGGTCCCGGTATCCCTTTCAGACTATTCCGCAACCCTGGCAGGCATCGGTCCTAACGGACCCCGTCTGGTGTGCTGACATCTCTTTGAGGCGCGCGTGGAACACGACGCACTATTGACCCGGGCCTGGTCCTTATCGGACGGCGAGCTACCCATTGCTCGCCGT
This sequence comes from Lithophane semibrunnea, assembly GCA_947363905.1. Classification (NCBI taxonomy): domain Eukaryota; kingdom Metazoa; phylum Arthropoda; class Insecta; order Lepidoptera; family Noctuidae; genus Lithophane; species Lithophane semibrunnea. Next base: position 2,688,127 of record OX376206.1, on the reverse strand, counting down.
CCGCAAGCCCGCGCCTATGGTGGCCGGGAATCCGCCTGGGATTCCCGACGCCCAGGGTATCTCCAGCGGCGGCGGTTAGGGGCGTGAGGGCGCAGGCTTTGCCTCTCCCTCACGCGTTCCGCCTCCTCCTTCGCGAGCATCACTGCTTCGCTTCGCAGAAGGAGGTGACCGCCTCCCATGCCCTCTTGCTCCGTACCTTGGCCTGGACCAGGGCCGGACGCGAGAGGTCAGAGCCGCCAATTGCCTCCACGAGGACACGGCGCTGCTCCGCCCAAGCAGGGCACACCTCCACCGTATGCTCCACCGTGTCCTCCGGACGATCCGCACAGTGGTGACGCCCGGGCGTTTCCTCCCGCCTAATCCTACACAGGTACCTCCCGAAGCTGCCATGTCCAGTGAGGACCTGCGTCAGGCGGAAGGTGAGGACGCCGTGGCGCCTCTCCAGCCACTCCTCAAAGAGGGGACTTATCACCGCAATTGTGGAGTGCCCTTCGATCAGAGGGCCTAGACAAGTGACAATCGCTTTCAAAGCGTTTCGTATTTCTACAACGACTTTCAAGAGGACTGACGTAAGCTTTTCGATAGCTTATGTCAGTGCTATACATTTTTGCCTTTTCTGTCATCGTTATCGCTGATAGAATGGCACTTTGTCTAGGGCCTCTGAAGGTCTAAAGGTTGTGTTGTGATAAGCCCGCGGCTATTGTGATCCTAACTCATATTATAAATGCGAAAATGAGTTTGTTTGTAACGCTTCCACGCTAAAACGGCTGAACAGATTTGGATGAAATTTGGCAAAGGGGTAAACCATGACCTGGAATAGGACATAGGATAGTTTTTATCCCAATATTCCCACGGGATCGAGACTTACACAGGTGAAATCGAGGGGCGCAGCTAGTATTTTATAAAAATAGACCCGTGCGGCAGTTTTTACGTAGCCACGAGCTCTTATTAGGAACAATACCAACCTAATAGTAACAAATTGCACATCTAAGCAGGGCACATTCAACAAAATTAAAAGCACCAACGTAACACCTCACCACCTCCGTATTCTGTACGTTTCCCATTTTAGCGGAAAACTAGTTTAATTGGTTAATCCCATTAAGGTGTATCGCATTAGATACCGTCTGAGGTTTCAATTAGACATGTAGCACTGTACTGGCACAGAATAGAGAAGTACAGAAGGCTGGTTCCATACAACGAGTGAAATAACTACCACAAAAATGTCAACTAAAAAGATGTAAACAAAACATCGCAGACATACAAATTACTATATATTAATTACTCCGGAGTCACACATTGTAGGGCATAAATCGAACAAATTACGTGTGACGCCAGATTTTTAATTTGAAAGGAAAATGAGCTAAAAATAATTTTACGATTGACCCTGTGAAGTTAAAAATTAAAGTGTTATTTTAGCTAAATTATGATTGTGACAAACTAATTATTTGCATTATTCCAATAGAACTGTGAAAAGTGCTACAAGGTTCTTTTGGCGTTCGAATGAACCTGACAGGGGGCCGCTGTTGGTTATTTTTTGTGAAGTGTATTAAAAAAACAAGATGGCGGCGTTATTTCCGATTTTGACCGCGCACCAGTAGAACCTTGTAGCGGAATATAGATGACAGGGGCGGGTACTTTTTAACGCCTTTGTCTTTCTTTCTGTACGTGAAGCGAGTCTATCCGTGCGTCCGTTTTCGCTCTTTATATGAAGATGACCTTCTGTATCAATTTATTCTATGGTATGTGGATTCTAGTCCTTAATTATTACAAGGTTTCTGTATGTTGTGTCATTGAGTTTGGTTGTGTGATTAAAGTTTAACGATATGTTCGATGTATGGAACCTACGGTTATGCAGAGTACAAGGTATTGTCGGATTTAAACATTAGTAGTTAGTGATAGTTTGTGTCTTCCTACCACACTAGCTCAAGACAGCCTAATCCATACTTCCATACTAATATTATAAATTCGAAAGTAACTCTCTCTGTCTGTCTGTCTGTATGTTACCTTTTCACGCCTAAACCACTGAACGGATTTTGATAAAATTTGGCAAGGAGATAGAAAGCATCCTGGGAAAGGACATAGGATACTTTTTATCGACATACCACGCGGGCGAAGCCGCAGACGGAAGCTAATATAACATATATGATGAATAACTGTCATGATACGATTGTATTATTTGTGAACAAAAACTTATAAAAGTAATTCTTCATTCATATATTAATTGCGCTAAACATTTGAACAATTCTGTCCGTCATTTACCTACAGCATTCTCGATGTCACCACTAAACCGATGTCACCGCTAAACTTAATTCATTAGTTAATTTTACATTCCATTTAGCACTTACGCTGCTTTTAATGTAAACGCACTTAAAGTTGCCAGCGGTAACGGTAAAATTACTCCACTCCTCAAGAAAATTAAAAGATAACTGGGTGATGTTGTCTGTCATGAAAATTAATTGAGGTTATTTTTAACCGTGAACGAAAACGAAAGAAAGACAGAAAATTGTTGTAACAATTGCATCGCAATCGCAATTGCATCGCAATAGCACAAATGTGCGTTACAACACTACACTAGCCAAAAACACTTAAACAAAGAAAAGTGTTTCAGAAACCTAAACACACAACGAGATAAGATCCGAACGAAGTTTGTTCCAAAAGTTTAACAATAAACATAACAATTAAAGTGTTAACGTTAATTTGTACGTACATTGGGTGTAATTGAAACCTTAATTACCTTCATTTGACTTGGTATATACATAACGTACAATAACATCATGCCTGTATTCCCCAAAGGGTTGGGCAGAGATGTACCTATTAGTACACCCACATTTCGCCAGTTATATTTAAATCCCATGTAATAGGGGTGCCTATTGCCATCAGCCGGTCACCAGACTGCAAGCTGCTACAGAGAAATTCCTGATGGAAAAACCCAATAACAATTTGTCCGACCTGGGTATTGAACCCAGAACCTCTCGCTCAGCAGTAGCGCTTGGCGACCACTAGACCAATGAGGCTGTCAAGTTTTCAGTCATAAATAGATAATAATAATACCAGCTTATGGTATTCTCCTAGTGCAGAGCAAAGTCTTCTCACAAAAAACGCATGAGGGTTGCTGGTAAAAAATAGATGGATAGGTGAAATACTCTTTATTACAAGCCATATCATCAACATCATCATCAGCCTATAGCAGGTCCACTGCTGGAGAAACGCCTCTCCAATTGCACGCCGTTCAGATCGATTCTCGGCAACTCTCATCCAGCTGCTACCAGCCACAAGCCATTCCCGACGGGATTTCCTATCCGCAAAAATGACGTACTTTTAGACCCAGTGGTTTAGGTTGTGCGTTATCTGTCAGTGAATGAATGAATTAATTAATTTAAGACTTTTATAAAGTAGGTGTAGACCAATCATGGGAATTTCGTTTTCATTTTATTACGACTTGCACCCAGAGAGCTCCGACCAATACCAATCAGACGGCCTAGACAAGTGACAATCGCTTCCAAAGCGTTGCGTATTTCTACAACGACTTTCAACAGCATTGACAAAAGCTTATGTCAGTCCTATACATTTTTCCATCATCGTTATCGCTGATAGAATGTCACTTTGTCTAGGGCCTCAGAACCGATAGACGAAACCTGAAGTGGAGGCCGCGTATTAGCAAGTGTAGTTTGGGACGCCCCCCAGTTAGATGACCCTTACAAGGTGATTGGGACAGTCGGATACGGTAGGGGGTCAAGGTGTTATGGCGCAAACTGGGTGCAGGCCTATGTCCAGCACTGGACTGCGATAAGCTGAATTGATTGATGGTACATGTGGCCAATGCTCATTTTGCGGCTATTGATTATGTCTTCTTTGTATGACTTTCCTTTTCATTCTATTGTGCCTTGCACCCAGAGAGTTGTCTCAAATTATAAATCTAATTTCAAAGACACCAAATCACATTGGATTAAAAAAAATGAACTTTCCAGCTAAAAGAACTAGAGCAGTTGAACTTTACCTAGCAAAATCTTTTTCAAGGAACTCTATTACGCTAAGCTCAAATGAACGTGATTTTTACTACATTATAACGATACAAAAACGATCTAACAGTACTTCCTCAAGCTCTGGTTTCACTTAAATAGGAAAAAAATTCTAAGCGACGGAATACGCTTTTACTTTTTCCTTCTGAAGTATTTTTTTTTTCACCCCCGTTTTTGCTTTTTCTAACCTGTTTACTTACCATGTTAACTCAGATTGCGAATCCGATTTTTCCGCGATTCTAGTTTGTTTTTCTTTAATGTTTTCAAGGGCTATAGAATCTGTTCATTGGAGCTTGAAGGGCCTGTGGTTGGTGGGCAGATTTTTCTTAAAATAATATAGAGGTTATTCGAATAGAAGTTATTCAGAACAATATGTTATGATTGGTTTTTGCATAATTTTCTACTGGCTTTTATGTAATTGTTATGTAGAAAGTTTCAATGAATGTTTAGTTGTTACAGATATCTGCTGCAAGTTTCATAGACTGCTTCACACGTTGGCCCAAACGCCACTCGTCCAACATCCATACGTTGGTCCCAACGTTGGCTCCAACGCCGTCAAGAAAATAACTTTGGCCCCTACGTTGGAGAAACTGAAAAGGGACTCAACATCTAGTGGAAAAAGAAGCGGTAAAGACTGAAAATTACACGCTATAATTATGAAGCTAAGTATTATTACATTTGTTCCACATAATTACACCTCCTAAAAATGTTCTTACATTAATGTAAGCTATATTTGACTCCTTATAAAATATTCTAATTGCGTCCCTGTTTTTGCCAGAACAGTTGGCAACAGCTGCCATTTTTAAATGCCTTGTAGGAGCTTGTAGAGGCTACAAAGTCTTGTATTTTAATCTCTTTTCTTTCATTCAGTTTTTTATTTATTTTATTTTTCAGAATCACTGTTGGATTAAACCGGTAAGGCGAGCTGGGAGTCTGAGAATTGCATTTAAGTCCTTTTTTTTAAATTCTTTGCATAGCTGGGACAAAAGTTTTTTTTTGGCTGCTTTTTAGAAAAAAAATTCTAGAATTTTTAGTCTCTTCTACATTCCACCAAGTTGCAGAGACATAATATAGTGCGGTGCGTTGCAACGCAAATTCTTGCGGTGTTGAACAACTCATTTATTATGGCTATCGTTTGAAAAGTAGTAGAGTTCCACGTAAAAGATTTATTCACTACCTACTTCACTTTAAGTCACTTTTTATTCCCTTCATTGTGATATTTTTTTTGTTCTGGATCATACATACCTGGGAACCTTCTGGTTACGAAAATATTGAAGGTCAAAGATCCAACTTTTCCAGACGTTTTTAAAAAAAAGCCAAGTTTTAAATGATATTATAACTTAATTTTAAATACCCCCACAAACCCTGAACCGTTGCATGCACACATAAACACAATGTTTTGCGTGCGTTACGTTGCGCACTGCTGTAAACAGCGATTTTTCACACCAAAAATATAAATCGTTTCCCAGCAATTATTTTTGTGCAATATTACTTATTTCGATGTACATAATGCACAGTTGACGGCTATGTGATGGGTCTATCTACACCCAGTATATTATTATAGAAGTTTCAGTTTAAAATGAGGCCACGTGCCAAATGCACCAATTTATGCTGGAAAAAAAAATCGTTTATTGCACGCAAAATACCCATAAACAAAAAATACAAAAACATATTAAAAACGGTAAAAACATTAAATTAAAACATAGAGGTGTATCTATAGGTAGCCCATAGTCTTAAAAAAACATGGTCCGTCATAAAAAAAAAACAATTTACAGCTTTTTGCAAGGCACCACTTATACAAATTACTACCAAAACAATTACACTAAAGTACTTCAAGAAAGAATGTAAGCTCTACTTAATTGAACATACACCGCCCCAAGAGAATTAATGAAAACAAAATTGGCTCGGACCACGAGGTAGGTACAATAACATAATGTATTTAAAAGGTATATAGTTAATCGTATTAGCTCTGGGCCTTTATTTTGGCGCACAAGTGTTGTAATGCTTATTGTTGGCTCACCTTTATAGTTACAGGTAATCATTGTAAGTATTAATCAGTGGAATTGTTCGGGAAAATAAAAATAGTCTTTTAAAAAGATTTTTTTATATATTATTTCATGTTCTAAGTAATTGGCAAATACTCCTTGGTACTTTTGCACTCAAAATGTAGTCGTAATTACAACTGGACTGAATTACATTTTTTTTATCTTGTTTCTTAATGAGTTGTTGTTATGTTTTTTAATTAATCACAATTTTATTTTGGGTTTTTATCGGTTTTTATTGTTTTGTCTTCTCTTTTATTTGTCTTTAGTTTAAGTGACTAACAATTGTATTTTAAGTGCAAACCTATTTCTAACAATGTATGGATCTCCTAGTTGTCCGAAATAAAATCATTTTAAATATTTTTATTAATTTATTCTTTTTTATTGGATTGGCTGAGTAGCAACTCCGAGTCTGGATTTGTGCCCGGTTGACAGCAATTACAGACTTTAAAATAACTGACGAAATGAGGGTGTACTATTTAAGTACACCTCTGCCTAACCATTCAGGATAAACAAACGTGATGTTAAGTATATAATTTCCCATGTATCGTGTTTGCAGACCTAAATATTACAGACCTAAATATCTCATTGTCATTGTAAGCCGCGTCAGTCATCAACCGTGCAGTTCATTCAAGTTTCGGTAAAAAGATTACCCATTCTGCAAGACTGCAATTATTCCGACCGCGTTTTCTTTTCTCAGAAATTATTGTAAATTAGATATAGGTATTGTATTAGGTATAAAATTCACTTTATTTTAGAGACAATCAACATTAACAGAATAGCCACAGAGCTTTAACCTCAACTCAACCGAAATTTGTCAGTGTCAAAGATACATGTCAGAACTTAAGAAAATAAAACAAAAAAAGGGCACTGGATCTTCAATACACAGCCAAAAATTTCTTGTAATTATGTTAGGCTATAGATGTTGACAAAATGTTTTGTGGAAAAATGGCACAAATGTATATTCATTCAGTTTGTATTGTTTATTAGAATATAAGTAACTAGCTGCCGCCAGCGGCTTCGCCCGCGTGTAATCTTTATAAATTATAGCCTATGTTACTCAGGGTGAATGTAGCTTTCTAATGGTGAAAGAATTTGAATTTGATTGAAATCGGCGCAGTAGTTTTTGTGTTTGTTCATTACAAACATACACACAAAAATAGAAATCTTTCCTCTTTATAATATTAGTGTAGATATATAAGTTAGGTTAGGTACCTACTTAAGTGTAAATATTCGTATGCCGTAACATACATGCCTATAATAACCAACTTTGTACACACCATATCCGACGAATTAATGTCTTTAAATGCAGTTTGTCCAAGATACACAAGTCTTACTTAAGTACTTGATGGTTTTAGTACTCCATAAAATGTATAGTTTAAGCTCGTGCAAACTGCAAACCTGCACCTAATCTAATTTAACGTTAGAACTGAACAACATTCTGGAAGCTGTGAATTATTAATGCTGGAACGTATTGCTTGGAGGTTTAGTATCGGATTGGGCAATATAGTGTCGGCACCTTATTGTTCTGGTGTGAATTGTTGGCAACTAACTTAGACTTTGGGTAGGTTATTAATGAGTACTCTCGTTTACTCCTGTTTCTCTTCAGGGGGCCTAAACTGGCCACATTAGCAATTCCTCTAAAAGCAGTTCATTTCCTGAATCCCAGCTGTTATTAGCAATTCCTCTAATTTGACATAAAAGCAATTCATAATTTGTGGACCATTTTACGAATCTCCATAGAAAACGATGAATTTGATGAATGAATTGTTAGTTTGTGACATTTTAAGATGATCTTAACTTGTTTAAGGTTGTATTTTACGGTGATCCTTTGTTTGTTTGTTTGTTACGCTTTCACGCTAAAACGTCTGAACGGATTTGGATGAAATTTGGCACAGGGGTAGACCATAACCTGGAATAGGACATAGGATACTTTTTATCCCGATATTCCCACGGGATCGAGACTTACGCGGGTGAAACCTCAGGGCGCTGCTAGTTTGACGTAATAGCAATTCATAATTTGTGGACTATTTCACGAATGTCCATAGAAAACGATGAATGAATTGTCAGTTGGTGACATTTTACGATGATTCATAATATTTTATGATTCTGCTAAAGTGACCGTTTAAAGCCTCCAGAACTGTTGCATAAACGATTAAGAACCTTTAGGGGTATGAGGAACAGGGTGTAAAGTTCACTCATCCCCCATAGAAAAGGGAGGATCCTCCGACCAGACGGGTGTTGTGTCTGGCGGGCAACTGCCCAATGATTGATATTGGGTTTTTGTATATACGTTCACTGCACGGTAAACTCTAATTGCGCGATGCAGGATTTATGTGACGTCAGGATTTTTGTATGACGTCGGGTCTTCGATGCGTAGTTCGCATATGGCGATGTAGATACCGCCACAAACCTATCCATATAGCATTGAAGGAAAACATCGTGAGGAAACCAGGCCTAGAACCAAAAATTCGAAGACATGTGACATCTACCAACCCGCACTGGGCCGTGGTAGATTACAGGCCAATCACTCTCGAAGAGAGGAGGCCTGTGTCTCAGCAGTGGGAACACTGTAGGCTGATTATGCTATTATGCTATCCATATTGCAAGTCTTTTAATTGTCGGCAAGTTAACATCGATCCATACGGAAGCGTAATGTAAAATTATTAAAAGTATTGCTGCATATTCTAGGTTTGTCACAAAATGTCAATCTATGAGGGTTGCGTGGAAAAATGTCTAAAGACTACGAAATGTGACGTAAGATGGAAATTTTTATATTTTTATAATTTAGTAATATCTTGATAATTGGCGTAATGTTTAGTTAATATAATGTTCTACTTACCGTCAGCTGTGAAGCTACCTTATATTAAATAAATAAACAACAGTTCGCAATAGGAGAATAGAAAGCTGCGTATTTTATGAATATTTATCTCCGAACCGATATGCTAAAACACTTAAAAATAATCTACTCACCTCACACCGAAATGTACTCATAAATTCCGTAGCACAGTGATAAAGTCGGTCACTTATTAAACGTACAGCTTTGGCCCCTCGCCAGTGTACCTGTAACAAGTAAATATTGGCTCAATAAAGAGTTCCTTTGCTAAGTTTCATATTTAAACTGTAAGCGCCATTGAATACGGGAACGTATTTTGTTGCGCCAATTTTCTGTAGTTTGTTTTTCAATCTTACTCGGTTAAAGGAGAGTTTTTTGTTTATTGAAATTGAAGTTTATTTATGTACTGTTATACATAATTTTACTGTACAGCAATTATTGCTGATTTTGCTTTTTGATGTGCTATATAAAACTGCTCGCATACATAGCGGTGCAGTCAACCCACAAAATTCTATCCGATTAACATTTTCTCAGACTTATTGTAATTTTGATGTGCAAGTATAAATAAATTCAGTGTAGCAGAAACAAAGTGTTTTCATTAAAAAGGACCCACGGAGCGCCATCCTAACAGTACGAATGTTGAAGCCAAATGTGATTGAATATTGGGTTATTTAATTTAGAAAACCTCTGTAGGTTTAATAAACTTGAATTTTCTCAATTACGTTAAGTTCAGTTTCTAATAAAAAATAAAACGAGTTAATATGTTTGATCAGAGCGAGTTTCGTAACCGAAGCTAATGCTTTATAGAAATCTGTAAGAAAAATCACACAACAAAAAGAGGGTTTTGGTTAAAAACTAAACTCAGTGCACCAACACGTATTTATGTCATTATTTATCACTAGCTGTGCCCCACGGTTTCACCCGCGTAATCACGGTCCCGTGGGAATATCGGGATAAAAATTATTGTCCCATTCCCAACAACCCCATATTCAAATTTCTCATATTTTAATTATGTCGTATCTTTTTTGTATTTTACTGTGTGTACATAAATAATAAAATAAATAAATAAACCCCTGTGCCAAATTTCATCCAAATCCGTTCAGCCGTTTTAGCGTGAAAACGTAACAAACAAACACACTTTCGCATTATAAATAAACTAGCTTCCGCCCGTGGCTTCGCCCGCGTGGTATGTCGAAAAAAGTAGCCTATGTCCCCAGGATGCCATCTATCTCCTTGCCAAATTTTATCAAAATCCGTTCAGTGGTTTAGGCGTGAAAAGGTAACTTACAGACAGACAGACAGACAGAGTTACTTTGGAATTTATAATAATTATTAGAATGGATAAATATATAAAGTTAGGATTATTATTGATGTCGTATCTATACGTATTTTACTGTGAATTATTACATAAATAATAAAATAAATAAATAAAAGGATAACTAAAACAATGCATAAAACAAAGTTATTTAACATTAAAAACCGTAACAGAATACGATCCAAACAGCAGACGACCGACCGTTGAAAACCCTAGCTTTAAGCTACCATAAGAGGACCATAACAATAAATTCCACGTCACACACAGGGAGATTCCGCCAAAAAAAACAGTACACTGCACTAAAAACAAAAGAGAAACATTTACAAAGTAAAATATGAGAGATATATACAAGTTGGGACATCGAGCCATTGTCACGCGCCCAATTCCCAAGTTCCAGCCAAGATCTCGAGCAGTGTGGCCCATTTTGTGTGGCTCTATGTGTATTTGTGAATGTGGCTTGTTTTGGCCCGAGTTTGTTTGCTGAAATTTTATTTGAGGTACTGTAGTTTGATTCTAAGTACTGAGTGATTCTAGTGAGGAGCTCGTGGCTAAGTCGACAGCCGCACGGGTCAATCCATCAGGTTAAGTTACGCTTGCCGGGGCTGGTCCGTAAATGGGTGAACATCTTTACATACCGAGACTCCTCCCTGCCTCGGAAATCACGTTAAGCTGTTGGTCCCGGCTGTCATTTGTGGATCTTTGACAGTCGTTACGGGTCGTCAGAAGCCCGAAAGTCTGACAACCAGTCTTGCCAAGGGATATCGTATGTCCCAGTTACTGGGTTGTGGAGGTCAGATAGGCAGTCGCTTCATGTAAAATACTGGTATTCAGCTGCATCCGGTTAGACTGGAAGCCGACCCCAACTTGGTTGGGAAAAGGCTAGGCAGATGATGAGTTTGATTCTAAGTCATTGAATTCTGTAAATGAAATAGTGTTGAAATATATTGATCATTTTATTGAGGTATTCCACTCTTAGCACTGATTTAAACAGCACTTGTCCGAACCGCACCTGATCACTTGCTGTATGTTCAGGTAGGTAATATTTTTATAAACAAAATGTGATAGTCTGCTTTGCGTAATGCTTAGTTGCGTATGAGTTACTGACGACCGATTTCTTACTGATACTTGGCGCCGTGCAAGCCTACCAAGTGTCACAGGCATATTTGATGACCTGGTCATGTTTTTTTATAGACAATATTTAGTGCTAAGCGGTCAATGCAAATCATGCGTCACAACGCACAAAGTACGTCTCAGTACATTTATTCAATCGAACGGCTAGCTATTATTCTACCAAGCGAACAATAACCTACGAAGCTTCTATCTACAACTAGTAAATACAAAGTTTCAAAAAAGTACATTGAACTATTTCAATACGAATTGTAAACAGACAAAAAACTTTGGCAGCGTTGCTTTTTCATATAAGTTTTGGAAACTTTACAGTTACGTGGTGTACATTGTGAGAGAGCATTGAACTCGTGATCGTAGTCTTGCCAAGGGGTATCGTTTTACCCAGTAACTGGGTTGTGGAGGTCAGAAAGCAGTCGCTCCATGTAAAATATTGGTATCCAGCTGCATTCGATTAGACTGGAAGCCGATCCCAACATAGTTGGAATAACGCTAGGTGATATATTGAACTGGTGGTTAAAAGGTTCAATTGTCGTTTAGATATCGTACATTGTTTTCTAATGACCCATTTCTGTAATTAATCGATCTTTTATGGGTAGAATTATGAATTACTCCTGGATTATTTAATAATGATGCATGGAGCTTTACGTACTTATTATAAATTAAAGTCGCTTTTCGTGTTTTTCTATATGTCCGCGTTGTTCTTCTAAACCACGCAACAGATTTTGATCAGGTTTTCACAATGTTTAGAGAATTTATCCCGGAAGGTAATTAATGTGTATGAAACGTTGATATTAAAGTTACATATTACATGAATTTGACATTTATTGACATGAATATTTACTTTGTAAAGTATTATATTATTTTTAATTATTGTGAATGTGAAGATTATGTGGATCTTTCTTTTCTTTTTTATTATTTATTTTTTCTTAATTTTAATTAATCATAGTCTGGCAGTTTGAGTAATTTATGCGGCCTAAGCAAATGTCCTTTCTTTGGTATTGTTCGTCAAATCGTTGAGCTCCTTAAATTCGGAGTTGAGCTGCACGATTACTGACAAATGCGTGCACTGACTGGACAGGTCCACTCAATCTGTGTGGTTCTTTCCTCAAAAGACCATTTCAGACACTAATCTACATGGTCTTCTCATAATCTGACCAAGATTATGTCTGGACTTTAAAAGAGACTGTGACCTCTGAGTTTGTTTCGGCCTTTCTTCTCAGAGTAGTCAGATAGGAAACGCCGACCTCATCTCGTTTTAAAAATGTGATTGACGTGTAAAAGTGTTTGTACAAACCTACTTACAGAAATAAATCATTTATCATTTATCATATAACTAAGAAATCTCAATGTTTTGTGAAGTCGCAAAAGCCGTGCGAAGCAGGAGCGGGTGGCTAGTTTTAGTATATTTTATAGGAATAAAATCACAACTATTAATTTGATTTACTTTTGAGGATAATTAATACAAAGTTTTACAATTATGATAGTAATGGTAGCAATTATGGTAGTAATGGTAGCAATGTTTCATTTTCCAACATATATACCAGGGATATTACTAGTAGAATCATCTATATCTTTACATAGCCTTTGCCTGCGGCTTCGCCCGCGTGGATGTCGGAAAATATCCCACGAGAACGTACTAAACGGATTAAAAGTAGTGAATCCTGTTTAATGCCTACATTATTTTCTGTATAATCAATAGTTTTCGCAGCACACGTCAAAATAATGACTTTTGTAAGCAAATATTTGATACCAGGGTTACATTATTGCAACGTTCGTAGGGAATTCACGTTTTTTGAAAAATACTGTTCCCATGTTACTCGCTCCCATGTTAGTAGCTTCTAATAGGTCAAAGAATTTTTTTTAAAGGTTAAGTGTTTTTTGAGTTTTTCCATTACACAAATATACACAAATTCAAATGTTTTTTCTTTTTTTAAATATTTAACTGACATTTATTAAAGAAATCGCGTTGTTCTATCAAGTCGTAAACACCATAAGAAGCAGGCACGGGCCCCTAGTTGTATTTTTTTTTTGTCTGTCTTTTGCGAATTGTAGGTTCACATTACGACGTTTATACTCAGTTAATCTCTACGAGGTATTTCTGTGACAACTTTAACGCTCAGTAAAAAGTAAGACACACGACCCCTTATCGCGTCCCCAGCGATAAAAGCTAAACGCCTTTTATTCCCAAAAAAAAACAAAAGAAAACGAAAGCGATTATGACAACGGACATCTACGATTACAGAAAACCCAACAAAAAGATTCCGATAAATTTAAAAAAAGAACATCGCTTCAGGCGACTCTGTTAGCTCCGCTTCACCGAACTGACAAAACACTATCTATCTCCTTCAGTCTCATAGAAAATTGACAAAGAGAAAAAGAGATGGAAATAGTATTTTTGCAAAAATCACAGCACAAAGGTCATTAAGTAGCATCAGATGGATGCGTCTACTTTGTCATGTTATGATTGATGGCCGCTGGTGACGGCTGACGTCACTTCCTTTCTCGCGTTCGGATATGTCAAATTGATTTTAGTCGGAGTAAATGTGATAGGGCGCTTGGGGTCCGGGAAATGGTGCTAAGGTGCATGAAAAATGTTAGGATATAATTCATTTTCGGTTCAGAATACATCGTTACGTAACATGTATGGGAGGTAAACGCGTTGATTGAGAGAGTTCATCCACGTTCTTATAGTGTGATATCAAAATAATCCCAAAAAAAAAATAACAAGATTAACCCGTCAATCAATCGCCTATTAAACTCGCGACAATCTAAGAACTCCATTTTGACAGCTATAAAAATGTTTTGTGGAGTGATGAAAAAAAAAATTGGTTTCTTATTATACTGATTCTCGAGACATATCGATTAAACGTACTTAGAGAGTTTCTAATCGACGACTTATCTACATTGCTTAAAACTGATTCTCAAGGCATAACGTTTTATTACAAGTACGAGAACGAAACATCAAAACGGACTTCTTATATTGACGCGAGTGTAGAAGCAGTTTTCCTTGTAAGCGCTCAACGGTTTTGATGATTTATATTATTTTGTTGTCTTTTCGAGTGAAATTTTCTTATGCGCAATCCTTGCGACATTTTTGTTAGGTTTAAAAGTAGATAATAAACCACATAACATGGCTCATTTCAAACAATTGCATCCAATAATTCAATCCCACACAAACAAAAAAACAAAAATGTATTATCCACATCAAAAGACCATTTCAGACGCTAATCTACATGGTCCTCATATGGCCTGACCAAGATTATTTCTGGAGTTCAAAAGAGACTGCGACCTCTGAGTTTGTTTCGGCCTTTCTTCTCAGAGTAGTCAGATAGGAAACGCCGACCTCATCTAGCTTATTTTAAATATTTTTTTAAATGACGTGTAGTAGTGATTCCAATACCCTATTTAAAAATAAACAATTTCATTTCATTTAAAAAAACTCCAGGAAAAATATTTGCGAGAAACAATTTGCACTACACCTCAGGGATGTGCCAACAAAATCCTAATTGTTTCATAATTAACCGGGACATTGGGCGTCTCGAGGGGGAAACAACTGGCGAGTATCAGCCCTAACAGCTGTCAGACTTGCCCTGGATATATTATGGATGGATCGGCGGTACCTACTATGTCCCTTGGATTTTGAGGAAGAGAGTTCTGAACTTGTTTATTGGCTCACAAATAATTTTTCATGTGTTTTGAAAATCTTCTTGTGTATACACGTGCATAATAAGAAAGATAACTCGAATAAAAAAAACGGCCAAGTGCGAGTCGGACTCGCGCACAAAGGGTTCCGTAACATTATCTATAAAAACGACAAAATCACGTTTGTTGTATGGGAGCCCCCTTAAATATTTATTTTATTCTGTTGTTTTTAGTATTTTTTAGCATAGCGGCAACAGAAATACTTCATCTGTGAACATTTCAACGGTCTAACTATCACGGTTCATGAGATACAGCCTGGTGACAGACGGACAGACAGACAGACGGACGGACAGCGGAGTCTTAGTAATAGGGTCCCGTTTTACCCTTTGGGTACGGAACCCTAAAAACACGCCGAAGTGGACCTGTAGTAGGTACACCCAACTACAGGTCCACTTCGGCCCAACCCTTCGGAGAAACAAGGCGTAATGGTATTTAATGCGTAATCTATAAAAAAATACGTAATTATTTACGGCCACTTGGAATGATGTTCATCTGGTGGAGTATAAACTAAGGATTTTTTTTTTTGTAGGATTTTATAAATCTCAATATCTATAATACATAACTGACGACTTCCCAAACCAAATCTGAATCAGCTTACCATATTCATCACGTATTCAATGTCCACAACCATGCAACTGAATAACCCATGCACCGCCAAAAAGGCAAAGAAAAAAAAGCACCCTTATCGGCCATAAACATTCGCGACATAACGAATGATGAATGCGTATGAAACTCCTTTGCAAATAAAAAAAAACCGTTGATTGATACCTGTATCGGAACCCGGCTGTTTGAAATGTGTCATGAATGTCGAATTTTTGTACGTGTTCCAAAAATGATTTAGGACGTTCTTTTTAATTTTGTTCCATATCTGGTACTTTTTGAGGTGTTCCATATCTGGAACCCTTTGAACCAGTGTGTTGATTGCAAAAGATGCTTTTTTTATGAGAATAGAAGGAAACTAGGGAATTAATGACATTAGCAGAAATAAATATTATACACGTTATTAGAACTTTGAAGGAAGGACTTTACTGGTATCTACATCCGATGCACCATGCAGGTTCTCAGATTTGCAACAAACTTTTGTATGGTGGCTTTTTTTTTTAGGGTGGGACATCATCCAATGACTTCTCCCGCTCTGGTTGGAGCGGAAGGGCGTGTCAGACTTTTACTGACTAAAACCCACCCGTGTTCCTTCAGTTGCCTTTTGCCAAGGTCCCGGTATCCCTTTCGGACTTACCCGCAACCCTGGTAGGCTTTGTATGGTGGCTAATTTTATTACCGAGGTAAGCCGAAGCATGAGCGATACTCGATAAACATCGTGTTGAGAGAAGATGATGAAGAATTTGCAAAAAAAAAGTATCATCATCTGCTTACCTAGTCTTTTCAACTATGTTGGGATCGGCTTCCAGTCTCACCGGATGCAGCTGAATACCAGTATTTTACATGGAGCGACTGCCTATCTGACCTCCACAACCCAGCCACTGGGTAATAAAACAAATATAGGTACTTTATTTTACTTTCTGTGAGCTCAGTGTAACACACTAACATAGTTTTTAAGTTTTTTTTGTAATTATCTAACATAATTGGATCATTGTTGCCTATGAAAATAAATAATTAAATTTTACTTATTTTTTTGTAACATATTTTTCTTTATTTATAAAAACAATTTGAACATGCACAAAATCAACAAGTAATAATAAAAATTATTAAACAAAACTCTTTATCTAGTTACCAAAATTCGTCCTGTTAGATCCACTTGACCATTTCATTTCCCCTCACTAAAATTCCCAATTGTTCTACCCGTATTCAATAAATTGTTCATAAACTGCCAACTTCATTAGAACTCGTTAACACTCCATCTTTAACAATATTTCTATAACATAATTTATGAATTTCGACTTCCATTTAACACCGACTTTCAGAACTAACAATTGCATTACAAACGAAGTTTTAATCGACTTCTGAACTTCAGTATTTTCTCTATTGTTTCAGAGACTAACGATATTGTGTTATCTGTGTAATTGGTAACTAATATTAATGGTAGGGAGTGTTTGAGTGTATGGACAATAGGCAGAAGTTCTAGTAGGAATGTCTGATTTATGGGGTTAGTTGACATACTTGTTTGAACTAGGTCAATAGTTAGGGTTGACAAAGGAGTATGGGTATTTTTGTATGGTATCTGTACAAAATAGCAGTTTAATTATTATGTACATTTATAACATAATCATCACGCCTGTATCACATAAAGAGAGTCACCATTATTGTTGTCAATCCAATGTTATAAGGACTGAGTTTATAGCTATTTATCGAGCACAATGATTTACGAGTATTAACCATTCGATATTATGAACGTTCGAGTATTTAGAAGTTTGATTTATAGTGGTCGATCCATTGATATTCGATTATTTGGCATTCGATTTGGCATAGTACACCCGACTCGGCTACGGAGAATTTCGTTACGTATAAACCCAATAACATTGGCCGACCCGGGAATTGAACTCAGGGCCGCAAGATCCACAGACGTACTTGTCATCATTAGACATTGACGCAGTCATTTTATTTTTAACACTCCTTCTAAAAAAACACCACATAGGTACGATTCCGAACAACGCTGCACGCGGCATTGCTGCCCGCAGCAGTGATGCCGCGTCACTGCGCGACTTTGCTGCGTACATTGCAGCCGTGCTTGGAATGTAATCTCATATAAACCTATAGAAATGTATGGGGACCAGACGCCCTAGACAAAGTGACATTCTATCAGCGATAACGATGATGAAAAGGCAAAAATGTATAGGACAGACATACAATATTGAAAAGGTTAATGTTAATCCCGTTGAAAGTCGTTGTAGAAATATGAAACGCTTTCGAAGCGATTGTCACTTGTCTAGGCCATCAGTAGTGATGCGGCAGCACTGCCTCGTGCAACGTTGTTCGGAATCACACCTCTAAACAGGCAGGAATCATTTAATGCAATCAACAACTAAAGTACCAGGGAAACACACGTCAAGAAGAGGGCAAGTAGCCACTAATTTCCAGAAAATTGGTTATATTAAAGACAATCAATTTACAATTTCCCCCACATTTTATAACAAAATTGCTCTCGAAAGTCCCTGTACGTTAGTTCGTTAGTACGTCCTGCGATGGGGAACCACTTCAAAGGGGGACATTAGTATGAAAATCGAATTACGTCCACCGTCTATACATTCACTTGGTACACAATATTATATTGTAGGGGAACGCTGGTGGTTATGAGCAGTCTTGAATATACCATAATTTTCGATTATTACATTAAAGGCGTTGTTTACAAAATAGTCCTTTGACACTTATTTTCTGCATAGTAAAATATTATAGACAGACAAAACACAGCCTAAACTGCTGAGTCTAGCAGTTTGAAATTTTGTACAAGAGTTCCGAGAGAGAGAGGGGAAGGTGACCACTAAGGAAGAATTTTGGTTAAATAGCGGTATCGTGTTACCAACTAACCGGGTTGTGGAGGTCAGATAGGCAGTCGCTCCATGTAAAATGCTGGTATTTCAGCTTTATCCGGTAAGACTGGAAGCCGACCCCAACATACTTGAGAAAGGGCTAGTCAGATGGTGACCTTAGAGGCGAAAAATAGGGGATGAAAGTTTGCATGGAAATCCGTCATTTTTGCCGATGGGAAATCCCATCATAGCTTGTTGATGTAAAAAAAAAGCGTTTGTGATGCAAAGTAATCTTGAAAATAGTAGCTCAATTTGATGCGTAGCAAATGAGCTACGAGAGCGTAGCCGCGTAGACATCTCTGGGCTACGCCGTAGCATCAATGTAATCTCTAAAAGATAGTTCAACAGTGAAGTGATAATTAATGGTACATAAACGTTGATCTAAAATAACTCGTATCTCTGTATATTTAAATATAAAATTGCCCCATCTTACTTCAATATTATTTTAATCTGCTTTTAAATAAAACTTTTTAGATAACACTTCCAAAAACATTAAAAGTAATTCTTAACTCCTTACACAAACTGATATCTGATGATAAACCCGAATCCCGAAACTCGGGAACTCGACAATAATCAAAATAACCAAACATAAGTTTAAATTAACTTTATTAATCGGTAATTTTCCAGTCGTTTGAAGTCGGAACGGTACATTCAGTGGTTGATCCCATCGGTATACTGCGGACTATTACGAAAACAACTCAACTACAGACTAGGGATAGGGCTGCTAGATTAGTTTTCCCTTTAAACGTGAAATTATAGTGCCTGGCAACGAGTTTTTTATAGTTTTACAAAGTGTGAAGTAAAGTGCAAGTGTGTAGGAGCTTGTGGCTACGTAATAACAGCCGCACGGGCCGATCCATCAGGTTAAGCTACGCTTGCCGTGGTTGGTCCATGGATGGGTGACCATCTTTACATACGAAGACTCCTCCGTGACACTCGGAATGCACGTTAAGCCGTTGTTCCTGGCTATCATTCGAGGATCGTTGACAGTCGTTATGGGTCGTCAGGATTTCAGTCTTACCAGATCCAGCTCAATTTCAATATTTTACTTGGAACGACTAGTTACCACAACTCAATTACTGGGTGTATAACCCAGTAATTGAGTTTTGGTAATGAAACTAGTCGTTCGGTAATTCTGAAAATCGATTATAATTATTTCAGAAAATCCCATTTTTTTATTTTAGAATGGCATAGTATTAAAATGATTATCTTTGAAAGGACCATGCCGAAAGTCCAAAAGTCTGACAAACAGTCTTGCCATAGGACTTAAACAATTAAACATAACTGGCAAAATGTTGGTCACCTCTGCCTACATCCTTGGGGAATACAGGCGTGATGTTATATTTTGTTTGCAAATGTCACTTTAGAGGTAAACTCCCACGTTTCCACAAAAAATATTACGTAAAATTTTAATTAACCTCAATTTTATACGTGTCCATCCAATGTTGACAACCCTGCCCCTTCAAACAAGCGTATATAACAGATGTAGAGATAATGTACCAGGGTTGTCATGCGGCTAGAAAAATACGGAAGGGACGCGCCAATGATGCAGAAATGTGTCGGACAGTCACCTACATGTGCTATTGTACATACAGCTTTATGTTGTTGACCCCTGGCTGATTAGGGTACGTTCACATCAAGAGTACAAACGCGCCACTTGCAAGTGTGTGGAAAGAAATGTCAAAAAATTAAAGTACGGCCAGTTCTTTCACAGTTATTTTAACCTCTGATTTTGCATCACGTTCAAAACATCATTCTTCTCTTTACTTAAGAAGGCCAATACTCTTACGTAAAAAATACGTTCACATTCAAGTCGCAATCTATCAAACTTGTCAAAAATGTTGGTAAATTGATTGTATTTTTGACAGATTGCGAATGAGATGCGAATGCGAACGTTCTGAAAACTTACGGGATTGCCCTTCTGGATGCTGTCGGGCTGCTGCTGCCAGAGGTATAATAATTTTGACAGAACTGCAGGGCGATCTCGTGTTTATCGGAGAAGAAATATCATTTGTCATGCTTGCACATAGTTTTGCGAAGGCTGTGCATCATTATCAGTCAGTAGAAACTGTTGACTGCTTCTCATGATTATCATCAAGCTAAAACATGATATGGCTAGAAATAGGTTTGTTTAACGTAATATCTTATTGGTGTGATGTCCGAGTTAACTTTAACAAAACCACAAGCGTAGCGGTACTAAACATAGGTAACTATTTGAGCAAAAACCGAATGTTCTCCACAAAAACGCGCACGTTCGGCGTTCGAAAGCAGATGTGAGCGTACCCTAAGATAGGACATCGCTTGTACTAATAACGAACACCGTACATCCATTTTTAGGCTTCACTGGGTCCAAAAAACGGTTGGGTCGAATTAATTCTCGTTACCCAGGTATGAAGGGAATATAAATGAATGAATAAAGGTCGACGCGCGGACATAACTGTTAATGATATTGCCCTGGGCAGTCAGTTTGATAGCAACATTGATGACTGCATTTTCCTTCATCATTATCATCATTTCAGCCGAAAGACTGCTGGGCATGTTCCTTGCAGCACTTATTTACGTACCTTAACAACTTGGCTGGGACGAACTAGATGCGGAAGGGTGATACTAATATTGATGATTGCATTTTCCTTTATCATCATCATCATTTCAACCGAAAGACTGCTGGTCAATTTCCTTACAGCACTTATTTACGTACCTTAACAACTTGGCTGGGACGGACTGGATGCGGAAGACAAAGGACAAGGTGTTGTGGCGCAGCCTGGGAGACGCCTATGTCCAGCAGTGGACTGCGATAGGCTGAGTTGATTAATTGATTGACTTATTTTCGTAAAACTCTTGTTGATTTGAGAGGAGGTGAAGTTATATTATAAATTGCAGATGTAGACTAATTTGTTCTACTAATAAATTAAGTGCTATTCCTAGTCTTAAAAATCTGCCAGATCATCTATAACTAATAAAATCATAGTATTTAATTTAGCTTGTGGTAAGCACCATTTATTATTGAGAGTCTTCTGAGTGCTAAAATGGATGACGTCAGGAATAGCTAAATAAATTGGGGATCAGTGTTTGCTATTGTTTATAAGGTTCCGTACCCAAAGGGTAAAACGGGACCCTATAAGACTCCGCTGTCCATCCGTCTGTCTGTCTGTCCATCTGCCACCAGGCTGTATCATATGAACCGTGATAGTTAGACAGTTGAAATTTTTACAGCTGATGTATTTCTGTTGCCGCTATAACTACAAATACTAAAAAATACAATATCGATGGTGGAAAGGTAAAATGGCTAAAGCGCCAAAACGTGAAATCTCAGGAATGAATTTTAAAGTTTTTTTTTTGCCAAAAAAATTCGTAGAAAATTTTCTAATGGAAATATTTCTGAGTTACTTATATTTTCATGAATCATATTTTTTTTCCTGTAATATGTATTATAAATGGTTTCTATAAAACCTTTATTTTAGGAGATAGGTGTCGCTTTAGCAAAAAAAAATCGAAATTAAAAAAGTTCCAGTAAGCAAAAATTGATAATATCCAAAAAACTTGCGTATAACATATAATTAATTACGCTTACTGTCAGAATTACAATTATTTAGCAATCTGAAATTTGCTAATGCACTTAATAATATCATAGAGTGAAAAAAAATAATTCTAACGAGCTGTTCATTTGAAATAAAGTTGCTAACGTTGAACTAAAACTAGCTGAAGAGCGAATAAATTTATGGATGTATCATGGGAATGAGGCGTAACTTTTAAAACTCGTATTTTTCTTTTATTTTCATTTAAAATATTGATTATTGCTAGTGTACAGTTTTTGTCAATAGATTATTTAGATTATGAGGCGTTAGCATCAATCTGTAACCTCAATCAATGTGTACTACTTACTATTAGGTCCGGAATATTAGCGGGAAGACTAATTAATTAATATTTAGCAAAAAATAAAGGAAATTATTTTATTAGCCAACTGGAATCAAGTAAAATAACGTAGGTAATTAGATAGGTTAAGTAGAGTTACTAATTATCTACTAAAATCAAAGAACCATTGTTTATCATGGTTAGTACCACTAAATATTCAATGTAAGTAATTAGTTATAAGTTTAAACAAATAAATCAACATTTAATAGATAATAACTGATCATTTTTAACCCCCGACGGGATAAAAGGGGTGTTATTGGCACTAAGATTCTGAAACTCAAATAATTCTGTGCTTATTGTGCCATCTTCTTGCCATCTTCTCACACACAACAACATCGTGTTACAATTTAACAAAATAGTCCTTAGAACACATACACATTTGAAGGATGATGCCAGGAAATGTATGGAAGCTGGTACCCGCTACAATAAGAATAAATCATACATCATTAGAAAGATATTAATATTGAATAATTCAGTTCAATAATTTCAACGGCCTTTGTCCGATGTTAGTAATACAGGGTAGAAATTGTGACGCCGTGTTGTAGCTATAGAAATACGGTCTTAGGAGGCTGTCTTTAACACCTAAAGTACTTGCTAGCTGTATTAATAGATATTGGAAAAATGGCACATTCAGCAAAAAAATCGTTAATTCTTACACCTTATTTTTATGATGGCAATCGATGCAGTTTCGAATAAGGATTCAGACTCTTTTCGACCAACTGAGGTAAGAGTACTTAGAAATGTCACAAATCACTTTTCCCATAAGTAGGTACCTACATTTCATAGTGATCGATCATCTTACCCCCGATCTTTTACGACGTTTGCTATTAATTATTTTAAAGAAGGCGTTCATCATCTATCTAGTCTTTTCCCAACTACATAAGGATTATCCTTGAATCTAACTGGATGCAGTTGAATACCAGTATTTTACATGGAGCGATTTACTATGTGACCTCTACAATACAGGCACTGGGATACTTCTTGATAAGCTGGATGTTCGACTTTCGGGCTTCTGACTACTCGATACGACTGTCAAAGATCTACTGCGTTAAATTTTAGTATGTGCCCAAATACATATAACTTAGATAACTTGTTTATCAGTGTGATAGCTCGGGAAATCCAACTCAAACCTCAAACCTAAAAACTCTTCTACTATTCAAACGAAACAGGTAACAATAACAAACCCCATAAGAGATAGCCGGAGTCAACAAGAAAGACTGAACTATCCTAACAAAACAAAGTAAAAATAATAGTAAAAAGAGCTATCATGGCTATTGGAGGGGTACCAAAATGGGCATTATCTTTTAAATAACAAAATTTTAACTGCTTTATACTCTTAGTACTCATATACGCGAGCAGCACTTTGCCAATGACAGAGGCAACTGCAGCCGTCTGCCCCGTTGACGTTGCTAGAAATCACTAGCATTCTAAGTTACACGCAAGAACAAAGACTTATGATTAGATTTGCAATGCTAACAAAATTTATTTACGAAGTACACTTACTTTAAATAAAGCAAGTTTTTAGTTCTAAAATCAATACCTTCTTACATTAAAGCATGTACTACTGACTAATATACAATTTTAAATAATATTTGGAATCTAAAACCACTCTGAACTATCGTTCTATACGAAAATATTTACGAGCACTATTGCTAAACCGCCAAAGCGCTAAATAAAACAGAAACGACTTTTGCTAAACTGCCACACAAGTAATAATGTAGTTCAGGTAAAACTACTAATAAGGTATTTATGCATGAAATAGAGAAACGCAAAAATGCTTAAACATTGTCAAACATGAATGTACAGTGAGCACAATCACTAAAGCGACATAAACTTCAGAATCATCAAAAAAACGTCGCTTTAAACCATGACTACATGAAACAAGCAACAAAATTTGTACTGCTAAAGCGCCAAAAAAGTGCTCAAATCGACGCGAAAGGTAGACCAATCGACGCAGAAAAAAAAATCCAGTTCAGTGATATATATAACTCAATATCGACCAAAATGGCGCTTTAGCCATTTTACCTTTCCACCGTCGATATAATAAATGGCGCCTGGCCGGTTTTTTAAAAATTTGGAAGTTCCAGAAACAGTATTTTTAATGTAAAATTCTTAAATTACCGTCCCGGGCACATAAAAAATACAAAAATAATGATCCACCAAAATCTACCACGATACTTCTAACTCGATTGGTCAAACCGCTAGTTTAGCCTCCCGTATCTGTTTGTTTTACCCCCAATATCGAGTAGAGCTTGAACAAATATCGTTACAAAAATGAAGGAAGCCGAAAACACGTACAGCCCGGTCAATCTGCAAATAGTCCAGCTATCTTGACCTCCCTGCCCCCTCTCATTGCCTTTTCTCCTTTACAATAGAGAAGGCTTTAGTAAGGACCTCAGAGGTCTATGATAGTTGGTTGCCTGTCGAGGACAGAGTAGCCAAATTGATTACACAAGATGGTTACGGATGACCAGCTCTGTCACTCGGAACAAACAAATGCTAGAGGCCCGCAGCTGCGACTAATCCTGTTATTAACAACACTTATTTTTGGAAAGATGTATGAGCAGTATATTGGGACGATAGTGTATCAAATATTAGGGCTGCTTTTTCTCGTTTCGAAGTTGAAAGTCTAAAGCCGTGTACTGACCGGTGTTACGGGGTGTAATGTAACATATTACAAAGCGAGCATTGGTACAGTCAGTACGTGGAAACGAGCACGAACACGCGAGCAACGAGCGCATGTTAGAATACGGCGTTACGTAGCATGCTCGCTGCGAATGAAACATTATGCCCCGTAATGCCGGTCAGTACACGGCTTTAAAGTGATTGAGAAACCGATCGTTTGACGTAGGTACTTGACTTTACCTAAATTATAGAATTTTGCAAATTGATTGCTAATAAAACTCCATCACAGTCGGCCGTCAACAGAATGCGTTCATGATACCTGTCAGTTTTATACTAACGAATATGTGTTTTGCGAATTTGATCCGTATTACTACTAGAAATTGTTCAACTGACAGGGGTAAGGAACGCATCCTCTTAACGTCAGGACTGTAGCCGCATTCAGTAACTAATTTTGCTGGGTGTCGTATGTTTATAGTAATTCAAATACAAACAGTTAATCAAATTCTGATGAAATTTCTTAAACAGCTGAAGTAGACCATAACTACCTAAGAATCCTAACTAATATTATAAATGCAAAAATGAGTTTGTTTGTTTGTTACGCTTTGACGCTAAAACGGCTGAATAGCTTTCCATAAAATTTGGGATATGGATAGACCATGACCTGAGTTAGGATATAGGATACTTTTTTCCCGGTAAACGCAGATGAAGGCGCAGGCAGAAGCTAGTAACCTACAGTCCATCTAAAAATCCATAACTCTATAATATCAACCCAAACAAAATCACACAAAAACGTCACTTAACACAACCACAGAAGTGACAAAACACACATTAAATTAAATTTATTTTCACTTCCCACGAAGGCTTTTATACAAATTTAAACTTGCCACAGGCTTTCATTTCGCCATGAAAGCGGGTAGGCTTCGGAGGTACCGCAAACCACATCGCTAACAGGCTTTTTCACTTCATTGGGCATACGTGACAAACGCCACTCAATTCAGTACCACCAATCTTAATATCGGACACGTTTGAACGTTTTCAGTATTTGGTAATGTATTTTAGACATTTCTTTAGGGGATACTTTTATATGGAGTTATTTTTAGGAGCCCTCCTCCTCCTTTTATATTTTATTTTTTTATGACCACGCATAACTTTTTATTTATTTATTTACACACAGTAAAATACATAGAGATACGACATAATTATAATATGAGTACATGTTTATGATTATTTTACAGAGTAAATGGTAAATGGTCCGTTGGTCTCGACTGCTGAGGGGGTTCTGGGTTCGATTCTTGGGTCAGGCAAAGTGTTATTGAGTTTTTCCAATAGGAAATTCTTAATAACAGCCCGGAGTTTGGAAGATGGCAGTGTGCTACCACCGTCTCTCGGGAAGCACGTTAAGCAGTTAGTCCTGCACCTGATCTCTCTCCGGTCGTGTCGGATTGCCGTCCCATCGGACTATGAGAGTCAGGGAAGAGAGAGTGCACCTCTTTTAGCGCACACACTTGTGCACTATATAATAATATCTCCCACGCCGATGGCTGGTCACCGTTGAAATTGGCCATTGTGGCCGAAATACGATCTGGAGGACTATATATCATTATTACTAGCTTCTGCCCGCGGCTTCGCCTGCGTGGTATGCCAATAAAAAGTATCCTATGTCCTTCCCCAGGATGCCATCTATCTCCTTGCCAAATTTTATCGAAATCCGTTCAGTGTTTTAAGCGTCAAAAGGTAACATACAGACAGACAGAGTTACTTTCGAATTTATAATATTAGTATGGATATACTTCATAAACGGCGCATCCTTGCTGACTGGATTAACACCCGCGATAGTGGGTCAGACAAAATTAAAAATTATAGACCAAATAAATTAAAACATAAAAGACTATAATATATTAATTACTATTACAGAACCTTTCTGATCGACATAACTGCACTAGTATTATAACAAGAAACATCTTCTATCATTCCATTATAAGCACTGCATTTTCCTGGAGAAAAATTGGCCATCTCTTTTTAAAAGCATTCATTTTCGCTCAAGTACTTAAGTAACTGCCATCTTACCTCCAGCACTAAGTAGACACATAGTTAGACACACTCAGACACACTACTAGAAAAACTCTCTTTTAATATTAACTTAGAGAAATTCCATCAATACTCAGATTAAGGCCAGAGGCACATCAGCGGTTGCAACGCTAAAGCGCGGTTTCAACGCTTCACCCTCAAATATCAACTACCAGCTGTTGCCCGCGACTTCGTCTGCAATCCAGGTTAAGAAGTAGCCTATGTCCTATTCCAGGTCATGGTCTACCCCTGTGCCAATTTTCATCTAAATCCGTTAAGCCGTTCTAGCTTGAAAGTGTAACAAACAAACTCACTTTTGCATTTATAATATTACTAGCTGCGCCCCGTGGTTTCACCCGCGTAAGTCTCGATCCCGTGGGAATATCGGGATAGAAAGTATCCTATGTGTTAATCCAGGTTATAAGCTATCTGTTTGCCAAATTTCATCCAAATCCATTCAGCCGTTTTTGCCTGATTGAGTAACAAACATCCAAACACACAAACACACAAACTTTCACATTTATAATATTAGTAGGATTACTAGCTGCGCCCCGTGGTTTCACCCGCGAAACTGTCGATCCCGTGGGACTACCGGGATAAAAAGTATTTTATGTCCTATTTCAGGTCGTGGTCTACTCATGTGCCAAATTTCATCCAAATTCGTTCAGTCCCCAACAAACATTTACGGCGTTGAGTAGACGTTTTGGTGGCAACTTAATGTTATTTAGTATAATCGTATAAATGTCATAAGGACGTTTACTCTACGGCATTAGGGCCCATTTTATTCAACTTAAGTTGCTAAGAGTTTCGTGTAACAGTCATATAAATACCTACTTAGTCGCATAGTAGTCATATACACGTCGGCGATTTGACTAAATATCATGTAATGATAGCTGTCGCGGCGTGTATTCGACTTCGGGTCGAGTTATGGTACACAATATGACTTTTATATAATGTAATCGTTGTGTTATTGTCATTTAAAGATGATGCTCATATTGAACGAAATTATATTGTAACAGATTATATCACTTTATTTTAATATGGCGGTGTTTTTGACAGCTGAGTTAATATTGCATTTTTTCTTTGTTATTTGAGGTGATAAAACCATTTCATTAGTTGTAAACCATTGTGCAATCAAGTTTACTGATTAATGTGAGGTAGGTTTGGAACAAATTTTTTATGCGCTTTTAAAACTCTAACGTTTTCACATATTTTATTAATAATTTTATTAAGTGACTGCGTTATATGACAACTACATAACTTCCCGACCTATAAACTGCGTGTTCATTGTAAATGTTTACGCCATTTCAGTTGATTTAGGGATCAGTAATAAAATTAAAAACGCTTAGCTAACTTAGTTCAAAGAATTTATATTAAAAAAATAGAATATTTGTTTGCGTGACTTATAACTAGGTTAACTCCTCTCAGGATCCTTGCTGGAACGCGTAATTCTTTTAGGGCCCGCTGCTCGCCCGACATCGCGCCCCGGAGACCCGCCGCGTGTCAGCGGCTCCGGGTAAAACCTCAATATCTTGAGTTATACTTATCGCAGCTCGATAACGTAAAGTAATTTGGATTCTTGAATAAACAGACCACATACTTATCTATATACGGTGAACGGATGAATACAATAGGATTTACAATAATACAATATTATCGTAAAGTGCGTGGTAGTTTATTTGTTCTTATGTTTTGACGATTTCTGTTAAAAATACTGTTTCTATTGTTATAAAATTTTACAGGCAGTATTATGAATAGATAACGAATCTAAAAAAAATAACAGTTTGAGATAATAACAGAAAATAAAAAACAAAATTATTACGTAACTAGAGGTCATCTTGACCTTGATTTCAAGGACTGTGTTTTGACGACAAAATGTTGTTATTATGTCGTTATAGTAGTGAAAATCACTTATAAATTGATTCAATTACACTAATTAATATTTTATAGTAGCTTCCCACGCTGTAAAGATCATAAAACAAACACTATTCACATAATCACCACCACACTCAGTACTTTCACGGCATTTTTTTGATACGCTAATTTTGCACACTCAACTTATGTATTTTGGTAATATTATTATCACACACGATGTATAAACTATTATTAATTTGATTTAATATCACTTCACGACGATTACGGCAGTAAAAACACGAAATAATTATTAAAATATGCACGGAGACCGTCCGCGCACACCCGCGCAGGCGCTCTGACAGATGACACTGTCAAACGTCAATTTTTATTTTTTAAATATTATTTTTTAGTGGTGTTCCATGCACAGATTAAGCATTTAGTAGATTAATTTGACGTGAATATCATCCAACTCTAGAGTGCTACTGCCCATAGACACTATTAACCCGTATTTCAGTAGAAATAGAGACCTAAGTTGCGTGGCATCGACTGATGCATTTTAAGCATCAGTGGGGCTTGAAGGATATTTCCGATTGATGCATCGCGTGCATCATTAGGGACTCAAGTGGTTAAGTCTAAATGATATTTTTGTTTTAGGTAAACCCCACAATGATCTCTAATTATGCGGATGTTAATAAGTTTTTATCAAAGATGGACCTCATTGAAACGATACGCGCACATTTTAAATGGAAAACTTGAAATGTTAATTACGTTCCTGGGATAATTAAAAAAATGAAACAATTTTTCTTTCAACTACATAGTAATGTTATCTGTGTAGTATTATAATATCTGTGGTAATTTTATCATTAATCACTGACAGACCTGACTTGACCTGACTGGTTAATACAAATGGATAAAAACCGTTTAAAATTACCTGACTTGACCTGACTTGACCTGACTTGACCTGACTTGACCTGACTTGACCTGACTTGACCTGACTTGACCTGACTTGACCTGACTTGACCTGACTTGACCTGACTTGACCTGACTTGACCTGACTTGACCTGACTTGACCTGACTTGACCTGACTTGACCTGACTTGACCTGACTTGACCTGACTTGACCTGACTTGACCTGACTTGACCTGACTTGACCTGACTTGACCTGACTTGACCTGACTTGACCTGACTTGACCTGACTTGACCTGACTTGACCTGACTTGACCTGACTTGACCTGACTTGACCTGACTTGACCTGACTTGACCTGACTTGACCTGACTTGACCTGACTTGACCTGACTTGACCTGACTTGACCTGACTTGACCTGACTTGACCTGACTTGACCTGACTTGACCTGACTTGGCCTGACTTGACCTGACTTGACCTGACTTGACCTGACTTGACCTGACTTGACCTGACTTGACCTGACTTGACCTGACTTGACCTGACTTGGCCTGACTCGACCTGACTTGACCTGACTTGACCTGACTTGACCTGACTTGACCTGACTTGACCTGACTTGACCTGACTTGACCTGACTTGACCTGACTTGACCTGACTTGACCTGACTTGACCTGACTTGACCTGACTTGACCTGACTTGACCTGAATTGACCGCCTTTTTTATTACCTCCTTCATATAGATTTATTTGGCTTTAATGCAACTTGTGGAATATTAAAATCCCACATTTTTAATAGTCTCTGAAGTCATCATTGTTGGTTGAAGTGTCTTCTTTATCAACATTATCTTCATTTTCGGATGACTTCAACTTCGAAAAATCAACAAGAGTCCTGAACTTTGGAAAATGAACTGCGGGGCACACTTGTAGTATTTTGGTTAAATTGATTAGTTAAATTTGCATTTAAATGTGATACGGAACCTTTCTTATTTTCCTCACTCTCAGCTTGAGCTCTATTACTTTGTATTAAAGAACGCGAAAATTGTATACAAGGTTATTATAAACCTTTAATATGAGTATTAATTAAGTAGCGGTCGTATTATCATGTTTGTGATACTTTAGGATGTATACAGGTCGCACTCGTAATACTTATTCGACTTATATATAATGGTAACAAATACAACGTGTAAACAATTGTTATCCGTTTAGCAGATGTTGAAAAGGTATATGACAAAATGTACAGTTTTATGACGTTTATACTACGAAAACGTTTAGAGGACGAAAAGTTGTATAAGTAAGTTTTATAAATGTCGAAATAACGTCGTATGACATTATTATACGACAAAAAATGTTTATGACTATTCGGACATATAATACACCAGTACATGACGAAGAGTTAAAATAATGACTATAAAATAACTTTAAAAAGACTTAAGGTCATATACAAGTTTGATTATATGACAAAAATGTTTGTTGGGTCGTTTTAGCGTGAAAGTGTTACAAACAAAGAAAGACACTTTCGCATTTATAATATTAGTTATGATTAGGATATTTGGGATTTTGACTTTTGACATCACAATAGCCGCGGCATTGTGACAATGACAATACAAGAATCAGTGTTAGAGCATTTAATGTCGTGTTAGGAAAAATTGGCATGACACAAAATCGTAGGTTACGGAGTAAATATGACGGTCATACATCAGATATATACATCATCTAATTATGTACCAATGAAAGCTACGCAATACTCGACTTTGAGGCCATACATTTAGAATATTAAATAGTGTTTAGGTATTCAGCAATAAGGTAGCATTTGCGACACAGCAATTAACTCTCTAATGGAACACGGTAAAGTAGACTATTCGACATTTCAACTAATATTATACCGACAGTCGTTTCCACTTGCCTGCGTTTCAAACCTATTAGCCCAAGTCACTAGCGCTAGTGCGGTTTTTGTTGCAATCGCAAGTGTTTCAGCCTTAAGAAGTCTATTCAAATCAAATCACATGATTTTATTTAGGATTTAATTAGTTAAATAATAGTTGAATAATAATCATATTGTTTTTAAAGTGAATAAATGTTATTCAATCTGTTAAAAAATATATATATAATAATTATCATTAACATAGGTTTGATGTAACAGATTCTGAAGAAATAAGTAGTTCTTATGCACTTTATTTTTCTGTTTGTTCTTTAGTACTACACTTTCTGTGTTTAAGTAATATTATCAATAATAAATGTAATTTGTTTTGTTGACAAAAAAAAAACATTATTAAAATAAAAGTAGGCAATGTGTACCGAGCTTAAAATTAAATTTCATAAAGTCATCCAAAGGGTAAAATTGTTTGCGAATTTACATAGATATTCTTTGAAGCTTTTTTTTATAAATAAATAAGGGTGAATTTCACCAATAAACTACGTTCAAGAGCTGTCACTGTCAATATTCCACGATAATGACGACAGTGACATTTTGTTTTGAGCATGGTTTTGATGTGCTGAGGGCCTAGACGAGTGACAGTCGCTTCGAAACCGTTTCGTATTTCTACATCGACTTTCAACAGAATTGACATAAGCTTTTCGATATCATATTATTATCAGTCCTATACATTTTTGCCTTTTCCATCATCGTTATCGCTGTTAGAATGTCACTGGCTTCTGATCGCGTTCAATTACATCGGTGAAATTCGCCTTAAATGATTTTAGCAACTTTATTGTATTCAAAGTACTCGTAACTATGAAGGAATGGTAATGGTAAAAAATGTGTCATTTGGTGAATCATACCTATTTCATATATATTCCAGTTTTTTAACCCAAAAAAGAAGCGGTCGTAAACAAAAAGAGTAATAATAAAAAGGTAAATAATGAAAATAATAAAATAGATAATGGCAGAACCTGGTTATTTAACTTTACTTTTACGAGATGTCGTTTGACATTAAAATTTATTTTTCATACACCATTAAGTCATAATACTGTACATTTTATTATTTCCACGACTGTTGGTATTACATTTAAAAAGCGCGAATGTTTATCATTAACCTATAGAAGCTTTTTAGTTTTATTTACTTTACATCCTTTTTAATTGCAAACGCCATTATAATAAAGACCATAGTGCTTTTAAAATCATATGGTATACATTAAACGTGTAAGTCTTTGGTCCTCAATCTAAATCTAAACTTATATATATATAATATATATTATAATATATATATTTGTAAGTATGGATGGATGGATGTTTGTTACTCTTTCACGTAAAAACGGATGAATGGATTTGGGTGAAATTTGGTAAACAGATAGTTTATAACCTGGATTAACACACAGGATACTTTTTATCCCGATATTTCCACGGGATCGAGACTTACGCGGGTGAAACCGCGGGGCGCAACTAGTAAGAAAATAAATACAATGTCACATAATATTACATATTAGGTACTGGTTATTTACCAAGAATTTCCTATGGTTTGCTACGGTAAGACATCAAAAAGATGGGCATTCAATAAACTATTGATTCAATTTAATGAAAGGATTTTTCGTGAATATTCATCAAATATTCATTTGTATTTTATACAAATAAATAAAATTGAAGTGACAGCTTTTTACTAAATGCATAGGTACTAAAATGAAAGTATATACGGTATATGTAACAAAAAACCTTTTTTAAATTTTTGTCTGTCTGTCTGTTTGCTCCGGCGTATCTCCGAAACAGCTGTACTGATTTTGACGGGACTTTCACAGGTAGATAGCTGACGATACAAGGAGTAACTATTATTAGAATAATGATAATGATAGTATTGTGGGCGAAGCCACGGGCAGCAACTAGTCTCACTGAAGGGTCTCCCTTGTTTCATCGAAAATAAATTGCCAAATTATCACTTCCCAAACAATTTTCCGCATAATTTCATTTGCCAAAATATTACTTAGCATAAAATCTCTTCACAAATTATTGTAACGCAAACCTAATGTTTGGCAAGTGAACGTTTAAACAATAACTTGTTTAACAAATAGTACTTTTACCAATTTTTCTGTAGTCAAATATTTCAGTTGGCGCAAAATAATATTTGCCAAATGTTTAGTATCGTCAGTTTCGGGTAGCCTGTTTTTTTTTCTATATAATCTAGTCGTTTCTGGCCGTAGTAGGTCACAGTTTTAACCTAACCTAACCTAACAAATCATTTGACCAAACGTTTATTATTTATAGATTGTTTGCTGTAATAAATCATTTGTATAAAAACCAAATGCCTAAATGACATTATCCTTGATAATATTGCGTTAAAAACATGTGCGTACTAAAATCTTTCCAAACATTGCATTGGTATAAAAAAAGGGTAGTGAAATTTGGGCAAAATCTTTTCGGCAAAACGGCAGGATCCCCTCACTGAAAATTGTAGTTTCGTCAAAATAATCTACAAGATAGTTACTGTTTTTCTCATAACAAACATCAGAAACCCAAAGTTAAATAACCTGCAAACACATTCCTCTTAAGCACTCATCTCTCAAGATCAAGAGTCCTGGGCCCTGTTTATCAAAAGTTACAAGTCTACACGTTCACAAGTTACCTAGAATGTTAGTTTTCGTTAAATTCATCTCCATATTCATAATCAGCCTTAATGTTCCCACTGCTGGGACACGGGCATCAGGTCATCTCTCTCTTTTGACCACATTTTAAAAAAGAAAATCGAATTTAAATATTTATTGCGGTACTTGTAAACTTGTAAGACGGAACAGAGAGTCGCCGGACACTCTCAGGATTTGTAATGATTTTCCACAAGTTGTAACATACAAATATTTTTTTGCTAAACAAAATCACGAATAAAAGTGTCAAAATGTAAGTACTTGTGAACTTAATAATGACATTTGGTAATACAAGGCTTGTAAGTTTTGATAAACAGGGCACTGGTCCATTCAACATGGTGAAAGGTGAAATGACTTGTGGTTTTTCCACAAGTCATTTCATCTTTCACCACTTGCACTACCAAACACATTTTAACATACCATGCAATTTCACCAACCCTTTACCCCGTAAAGGCTCTCGAAAGTCATTACCGGGATAACTTACCGGTAACCGTAACTACATTTACCGTTATACCGGGTAAATTAAATTCCTGTTTCTTGCTTATATAACAAGTTGGGTGATATACCTTCGCTTGAAGCTATGGAGTACGTAATCTTGTTGGTTTGAAATGTGGAATAATCTTAGTGAGGAGCTTATATGATATGGTTGGAGGGTTATTTTGATTTCAATTTAGTTAATAGAGGTGTCATTTTTGACACTGATATGTTTAAAATACAATAGACGTAGATAATAACCTATTCCGCTTAATTATTCTTCAAGAGTCATAAAAAACCCTGATTACCTCTTCTACGGATTAACTCTTTCACAAGGAATTCTACTACCACTAAAATTTTTATGTTTTGAAACTTAAAAGATGTTTATTGCCTATTTGACTTGCGATGCAGGTCTCGTAAGAAATACTTAGCTTAAGCGTGCCAATCCTTAACTTTTAAGGTCGTAAAAAAGAAAATCATTTACGAAAGACGGAACAAAAGTCAGTTGTGCTATTCTGTAAAAATCTCACCGTGAAAACTTTGGTGAAGTGAGCTTGAAGTGAACTGTCACTGCCTTAGCATCAGTAGGTATCGATGACAATGACAGCTCACTCCACGCTCACTTCACCTAAGTTTTTACGGTGAGATGGTTACAGAATATCAATGTATCAGTAAAGCTGAAGTCAGATCTCATGTTAACAGTACTGATTGATATTTTTCTACTTAAAAAGAATATTAAATTCATTCACTCACAGACAGAAAACGCACTGCCTATACCTCTGGGTTTAGAAGCATGGAATTTTGCACAATAGTTTGTTTTCTATCGATGGTGAGCAATATTATAAGTGTTTTTGATAAATCATCCCCTAAAGGGGTTAAAATAGGGACTGAAAGGTTTTGTGGAAGTACTTCAATTTTCGATAGTAACACATCGGCCATAAAACTTAGAGATACTAAAATAACAACGACTAATCACAAAAATGGAGAAATTAGATTAGTTATCAAAAGCTATAAGCTTTTAGAGACTCCAACGTAAAATATATAAAAAACAATCAGATTATAATTTTGCAAAAATATTAAATCTTTATTTACTTAACAATTAAATATAAACATCGGTAAAGGTTCTGAATTATAAATAACTCGCTTAATGGTCTTTAAAGAGTACATAAAAGTAATGTTTCAAATATTCTGCGGATTATAAAAGTTTCACCAAAGTAGATGTAGACGACCCACAAAATGTACCTAAGGACCAAAATAGACTTCTATTTGGAAGCTGTAAGATGGAAATTATATTAAGACCGCCCCCGGCTTTATAATGAAATAAAGACTAAATGTAACCTCAAGATACGGGCTATCCTGCCAGGGTTTCGGGAAAGTCCGAAAGGGATACCGGAACCTTGGCAACAGGCAACTGAAGGAACACGGGTGGGTTTATTAAGTAAAAGTCTGACACGGCCTTCCGCTCCGCCCAAAGTCACTTGATGATTTCCTGACTCCAAAAAAAGAAAAAAAGATACGGACTATGATTAAATAAATTCCCAATCCCCTAAATCTCTTCAAAAGAGCCACACAAAAATGACAATATTACATGTGAATTTTAAAATCATCCCTATTTTACTCTCTTGGGGATGATTTTAGAAAAACACGTAACTCTTTATTTATATTTTCATAGCCCTAACTTAAGAAATGATAGGTTTACCATACAAACTTTCATCTGGTTATGGTTTGGTCCCCAAAGGGTTATTTTTGAGAAAAAAAGAAGCCTATGTCCTTCCCCGAGACGAATTTCTAATATTAGTAGGGATTATACCATTATTACCATTCATAAGGAAGATGCAAAATTGAGGATTTCATTTAATTATGGTGTGGATTAAAACAATGCTGATTTAAATATAAAAGATGAACATGTCTCCGCTTAGGCGCACCTTGTGTTGCTCCGCATCGGTGCCACTGCGGCGAAACTGTCGACAGTCTCGGGCACCATGGCCTGTCCTGCTACAGGAGTGCAGGCCGCATAGCACGGCACGCCAGCATCAACGATATTATTCGTCGAGCCCTTGTCACCGCCGGCGTACCAGCGGTATTAGAACCAAATGGCTTGGTACGTGACGATGGGAAGAGACCAGATGGCATGACGTTGCTGCCTTGGAAGGTAGGTAGGCCTCTGGTGTGGGACGCAACGTGTGTCGACACCCTTGCGCCATCCCATGTTCCTAGCACGGCGGGCCGTGCTGGCGCCGCTGCTGCGGCTGCTGAGACCCTCAAGCGGCGCAAATACTGTAACCTTGTGGGCAACTACAGTTTTGAGCCGTTTGGGGTCGAAACGCTCGGGTCATGGGGCCCGAGTGCGCGTCTCCTTTTTAAGGAAATTTCTCACCGACTGGTCGATACTTCACGTGACCAGAGGGCTGGCTTGTTCTTTGGCCAAAGAATTAGCATTGCCATTCAACGTGGCAATGCTGCCAGTCTTTTGGGCACGTTTCCGGATGACAGCGATGCGGACGAACACTTCGACGCCTGACGCCCCTTTGTTTTTATATCTATTAGTAAGTCCTTTTAGTTTTAGTTTTTTTTTTTGTTAATTATTAATTCCATAAAATATAATGTTATAGTGTAGTTATATTTAAAGCTTTTAAAATAAAGATGAACAACACAGAAAATAAACATAAACCATTCAATACAAAAAAAAACTTAACAGATAAGCCGAGAACAAAAAGTTATCTTCTAACGTTAAGTATTTCTGTTTCAAAAAACAAAAAATCAGATAAAAGATAAACAAAACAAGATAAACAAATAAAAAGATAAGCCGCGAACAGAATGTTTTTTAGGCTGGCAACACTGGTAGCCGTTCGTCAAAAAAACGGTCCGTAGGTTAATTATTTTAGAAAATTACTATAAAGTGTTTATTTAAGTTAAATTAGAGTAATATAGTCGTACCTAGTTCTTAAGTAGTTTAATCAGTAATTATACAGTGTTTTTTGTCGCGTGAACTTCGCATAAAGGATAATAAACCGGCTGTCAACTCAACCAACCCAACGGTGACGGATTTCAAATTATCATCAATCCCGGGGAGTATTTTGTTTTATATTATTCTAAGTACATAATATTAACAGACCACAAAACATCACAGAATACTGCTCAGGTTTCTGAGCTACGTCCATCACACACTGGCACGGTTTATGTCTCCTTTTGCTTGACAACTGGTGGAAGCAAAATCGACGACGAAAACATTCGCTCAGACAATAAACACTACATCATTTACTACACAAAATAAGCTTATTTATTATTACCTAATTATTATAAACCTGTAATGTGACATAAAATAAACTTGTTGTGTCAATCAAGTTTCATTTTTATTTACTTTTTTGTCATAACTAAAAGCAGTGTATTCCTTGTAACTTCACTTTTGTTTAACATTCACATCTAATTCCTAAATAACTTCATCTAATATTGTATTATCTATTTGTTAACAATTCATTACCTATTCTTAATTTTATTTTATTTTTTTCTCTTCTACCTCCTACTAATCTAAACATACGAACATCTTTTGTTACACTGTTATTTAGCTGCATAACTTTACACATTCCAGGTGACTGACATTTCAAAGAAAATGATGACCCGCAGTGCTACAATTAGGGACATGGAAGCAAAACTAAGAGCTACCTTGACGGAGCTTGAGGTTTCTAAAGCTACGTGCAAACAGCTGCTCCAGGAAAGAGAAGACAGCGAAGTGGAAGTGGAACACATTAATTTAAAAAACACCTCCCTCAAAAATGAACTGTCTCAGCTACACACACAACACATGGACTTAACCGACCAGCACAATGAACTAAAACATCTAGTGTCAACATTTCATGAGTGCAGTGACACCCACGAACTGGCTTTAAATCGAATTACGGAACTGGAACAAAAATTATGTGAAGCTCAAAAGGCGCTATCGCTCTCAGAGTGTATCAAGGTCAGCAAACAGGTTGCTAGCACCAGTAATCTTTTTAATGAGTTAGTAGGTAGTAAGTTAAAATCAGTGTGTGAGCCAGCTGTAACTATAGATTTGACTGGTGATGACACCATACCATTATGTCCTATTGTTGTGAGTCACAATAAATTAAAAAAATACATTAAAATCAAGAAATTAATTAAACGGTCACAGAGAGCAATCAAAAAACAAAATCTCTTAAAATTAAATCTGTCTCTTAGAAAGGAACGTGTTGTCTTATCAAAAAGTTTAAATAATTGTACTATTGAGTTAGATAAATGTAGGGAAAAATATGATACTGATATCCAGCTCCTCTATAATGATATACTACACAAGGAGCACTTGTTGAAGGATATTTTTGAAAAATATGAGACTTCACAACAGCAACTAAGTGACCGCTTGCTTGAGGCTGGGGAACTATTGGATTTGGTGAAGTGCAATGCTGATATGTATGAGTCTCTGACTAATAACCTCTCATGCAGCTGTGCCAACCAACCACTACCTCCGCAGCCTCAGCCTAACCTAACCTTGACCGCTCCGGTGTTGGCTCTTCCAATAGAGACCTTTGCTAATTTACAGAAAAATAAATCAATATTTTTTTGTGACGAATTAGGTTCTGGCTTTGGGAAAATTTTACTCAATTACCTTAGCCATAGTTTTACCAATCATAGCTATCATAACATAAGTTTTAAACAAATGATTACAAGAATAGCAAACACAAACCTAAATAATTATTCAACAATGGTTTTATTATTAGGTAATAGTACTGGTATTACCAGAAAGGACATAGTGGATGGTGTGGATACCTTATTAAAATTAAATGTAGGAAAGCTGATGTTGTGCGCTTTTCCTTATTCTGATACTTTATCGTATGATGAAAATAACTATATTTTTAAATTGAATAGTACTATTCGCAGATTGACATGTTGTCATAGTGACAAATTATTGTATTTTGACACTAACAAGTTTGTTAGTGGTTTTAAGTTAACTCAGAGAACTATATCTCTGTCTTGGGAATGTAGACATTTGATTGCTATGTTGATAGCATATAATATAAATGGGGTTATAGCTAATATAACAAATGGTAGTATTAGTGACGAGTCTGTGTTGTCTAGTTATACTAACAGCATAGTGAGTAATAATTATAAATCATCATGTTGTACGAAGGAGGATCCACCTATAATACCAACATCTTTGGAGGCCACAACCAGTCAGATAGGGTATTCTCTTCCTGCTGGAACTGCGACGTGTATTCTAGACTCTTCAGTTGTAGTTGTGGAGGTCACTCCGGATAACGTTTTAAACTAGTAAGTAAGACAACAGAAGTTACCCCTTCAAATAAACAATTATTATTATTAGAGAATAATAAAAAGGTATCTTCTGGCAATATTATACATAAAAATAAACAACCAAAGGGGGGGCAACATACGTTAAAATTATACAGTCAAAATATACAAGGTTGCTCTTCCAAATTACTGGAAATAGAATTGTTTTTAGAAAATACTAAGTTTGATGTCATTTGTTTAACAGAACATTGGTTAAAAGACCATCAAGTAATGTCAATTAATTATGAAAATTATTGTGTAGTTAGCCATTTCAGTCGAAAACGTATGATACATGGCGGTTCATTAATATTAGTAAAAAATTCTATTAAATCAAAAGAACGGAAAGACATCATTGGACTGTCTGTTGAACACACCATTGAATTGTCCTGTGTTGAGCTTGATAAGCATGTTATAGTATGTGTATACAGACCGCCAAGCTACCAGAATCTATCTCTGTTTGATTCTGTAATGGAAGAGGTGCTAAAGAAACTTAGTGCTAATAGTAAGTCAATAATCATATGTGGTGATTTTAATATTAACTTATTAGAAAATAACTCTAATACTGTGAGATTATTAAGTCTTTTTAGGTCATTTGATCTGTCAAATGTTTTTGTTGAACCAACCCGAGTGACAGCTTCTTCTGCCACTTGTATAGATAATATTTTTTGTAATTGTGATTACTTACATAAAGAAATTGTAAATAAGTTGCCATCTGATCACAGTGGTCAAACAATAACATTTTGCGCCTACATGCCTTTACAAAAAATTCAAATTAGGTTTAGGCCAATTACATGTAAAAACTTAGAGAATTTAAATACTTCTTTGGCCAGTAAATTATGTGTTCAGAGTTTTAATAATGTCTGTGACCCAAATGAGTTCTATGCCGATTTCTTTTCATTAATAAATAAGCAATTTAATGACACTTTTCCACTAAAAACTAAAACGATTTACACAAAGTTCCTATTTAGTGATTGGGCGACTCCAGGTATTCGTAAAAGCAGGGAAAATCTTTTTGAACTTTATGGCCTAAAGCAACATATGAATAATACATCCTTTCATCAGTATGTTGCAAAATATTCTAAAACTTTTAAAAATGTTTGCAAAATAGCTAAAGCTCTTTACATTAGCAATAAAATAAAATCAGCTGATGATAAAATAAAAACTACCTGGCAAATAATAAATAATGAAACAGGTAGGAAAAAACAGCGTAGTACTGAATTCAATTTAGAGACTGAAAATGGCCTCATCAACTCAGATGTAGAAATAGCTCAGGAATTTGAAAACTTTTTTGGTAATATTCCCGTTAAAACTACTGAAGCTTTAAATTCTTCACCCGCGCTTTCTGCTGCCTTACTTAGAAAGAATGTAAAGGCATGCCCTTTGGAGTTTAGGTTTCAGCATACAAACCCCCAGGCAGTTATAAAAGCTTTTAAAGATCTTAAAATTAAATCAACAGAAGATCTATGGGGAATGTCTGTAAAAGTCTGTAGGTCTATCATCGAAACCATTGCGCCTTATTTAGCTTTCTTATTTAACACCAGTGTAGACCAAGGAGTCTTTCCGGATCTCATGAAACACAGTAAAGTAGTTCCTTTGTTCAAATCCGGCGATAGTAAGGAACCCAACAATTATAGGCCTGTGTCAATTCTGCCAGTTCTCAGCAAAGTGTTTGAAAAGTTGATGCTTAATCAAATGTTACGTCACTTTAATAAAAATTCCATCTTTCATGAACAACAGTACGGTTTCACCAAAGGGCATTGTACCACTGACGCTGGTGTCTCCCTAATAAAGAACATTTTTAACGCCTGGGAAGAAGCACAAGATGCCATTGGAATCTTTTGCGACCTCTCGAAGGCGTTCGATTGCGTCGACCATGAGACACTTCTGCTGAAACTAGAGCACTATGGGATTAGGAATACAGCTCTTGATTTACTAAGATCATATCTGAAAGATAGAAAAGTTAAAGTTCAAGTAAACGGCGTAAACTCATTGGGGTCTGAAATGGCAATGGGCGTTCCTCAAGGTTCGATATTGGGTCCATTCCTCTTTTTAGTTTACATTAATGATTTACCCCAATTACTACTAAACCAACCGAAGATGGTGTTATTTGCAAATGACACATCATTGATTTTTAAAATAAACCGACGGTCGCAAAATCTTGACGACGTGAATAGCGCTATTCTTCAGGTCCAAGATTGGTTTACGGTAAATAATTTGGTACTAAATAAAAAAAAAACCAAATGCATTCGATTTAAATTACCTAATGTTAGAAGTAGCGAATGTGACATCATATTGAATGGAGAAAAACTGGAATTTATTAATCAAACAGTTTTCCTGGGAATCACGCTAGACGAGAAATTACAATGGGGACCCCATATAACATCTCTTGCGGGGCGGCTAAGCTCGGCCGCTTATGCTGTTAGAAAGATAAGACAGTTAACAGATGTAGAAACCGCTCGTTTGGTCTATTTCAGTTACTTCCACAGCATTATGTCATATGGCATTTTACTGTGGGGTCGGGCGGCTGACATTGAATCCATCTTTGTTTTGCAAAAGAGAGCTGTCAGAGCCATTTATAATCTATGTCGCCGCGAATCTCTCAGGGAACTATTTAAAAGGATTAATATTATGACGGTACCTTGCCAATTCATTTATGAGAATATTATGTATGTAAGAAAAAATCTAAATCTTTTTAATAAAATAAGTGATAGACATAATTTTAACACTAGAAATAAAGATAAAATAGATCAACCATTTTTCAGACTAGCTAAAGTACAAACATCTTTTATGGGGTACTGCGTTAAATGCTATAATAAAATACCTAGTGATATATTGCAATTAAATGAAAGAAAATTTAAAACTCATATTAAAAGTACACTTTGTAAACAAGCATATTACAAATTAGAGGATTATATCCAAGATAAGAATGCTTGGAAACATGCTGGTCTTGCTCCATAGGACAAATTCGAGGCTGGACAAAATCAAACTGGTTGCTAATCTAGTTGTAAAATTTATTGTTTTTATATCATCGATTTTTTTACATTTTATGATAATTAATCTCACACACTGTCCTATTAGTATTACTTGCAAGTTTGTAGAAATATTGTGTTATCGTACGTATACTTTAATGTTTGTAAATATGTGAGCACCATGTACCTATCACATACTTAATTTATTTATTTTTCATTGCTCCATTTTTAATTTTTAATTCTTTTTACCTATTGTAATTGTATTCTCGGTGCATCGTCTTCACATGTAATTATATAATTGATGTACCTATACCAAATATTGTAAAACATTTTTTTTTTTTAAAAGAGTAACGGTGGAGTTTCTTGCCCATTCTTCTCCATACGAAAACTACCTTTTGGAACGGGCAACTAGAATCAGTTCTATTTCTATGTATTTGACGTTCAAAAGTGCCTTTAATGTGCCTAGTTGAAATAAATTATTTGACTTTGACTTTGACTTTGACTTTGAATGATCACATGTTTCACACAAACACACCACACAACATTTTGTGTGTGTGTGTCACACAACACACATTGTAGTCGCATGTGCTAGTAATGTGTGTTCAACCTAGGATTACCGTAAGCTTCATTTAATTTATTTTTATCTACAATCCCGTTGATTTTTTCTGTA
This sequence comes from Lithophane semibrunnea, assembly GCA_947363905.1. Lineage (NCBI taxonomy): Eukaryota > Metazoa > Arthropoda > Insecta > Lepidoptera > Noctuidae > Lithophane > Lithophane semibrunnea. The sequence goes on along the minus strand of OX376206.1, from coordinate 2,644,264 downwards.
GTTGGGTTAGACCGTGTAAGTGTAATTTGTTTATTATGTTTTAGTTATATTTTCAGGGTATATTCTTTGTAGGGTTGTCATGTATCGGCTGTCATTCGTGGATCTTTGACAGTCGTTAACGGGTCGTCAGAAGCCTGAAACTCTAACAACCAGTCTTACCAAGGGGTATTGTATTACTCAGTAACTGAGTTGTGGAGATCAGATAGGCAGACGCTCCATGTTGAATACTGGTATTCAGCTGCATCCGGTTAGACTGGAAACTGACCCCAACATTGTTGGGAAAAACGGCTTAACGTGCTTTCCGAGGCACGGAGGAGTCTCGGTATGTAAAGATGGTCACCCATCCACGGACCAACCCCGGCAAGCATAGCTTAACCTGATGGATCGACCCGTGCGGCTGTTATTACTTAGCCACGAGCTCCTCCTTGACATCATTATTTATCGTTCTGAAACTAAAGTACCTATTTATTTAAAACCGAGTTTAAAGTCGCAACCATAATTTTCATTACCTTATTATTTAAAGGAGTGTGGACCTTTTCTGAAAAAAAAAAACCTATTTCGTTTAAAATGACAAACCCATAGAACCATTTACGTCGTCTACATCTCAGCCATACTAAGACAAAAGCAACCTTTTAATCACAAGAACCAAACACCAAAACACGATTCCTCTCAACATAAATTACAAAATTCCACCTAGTACGGTGACGTCATTCACCTATGCGCTTTAATTCCCGACCCTCCAGCCATTCCTTCTAATTATACCCACCTTTAATTAAATCGAGGTAGATAAATTCCCGGCTCACTAACTGTAAGGCAGTGTGGTTAGTGTACGCTTATGGTTTAATTTGATGTCGCGAGTGTTAGATTGTCATGTTGTATCTTAGGACTGTAGGAGTGTTTTGTTTTGTCTGGTTTGAGTTTGTCTTATTGTTGTTCTGCAAGCATATAATTTCATTTCAATTTCATCTATTTCTCTCTCTTCTCTACGAAGAATAAAATAGACACATTTGTTCGGTACAAAGTGAGCGTAGATTTTATCTGACTACGGCGAAACAAAAAGGTGGGTTATGATTTTGATCGGTATGTATGTTGTATGTATGAGGTATCGTTGGAAGAGTCTTGGTTGTCCGTGGGTTAAAGGCTATGTGACGTCACATTAAATTGAAAATGGCGCCCTCCAGATGAAATAATAAAGGTGTGGCGGTATCTACATCGCCGCATGCGAACTACGCATCAAAGACCTGACGTCACACAAAAATCCTGACGTCACATAAATCCTGCATCGCGCAATTAAAGTTTACCGTGCAATGGACATTTATACAAGAACTCAACATCAATCGTTGGGCAGTTGCCCGCCAGACACAACACACGTCTGGTCGGAGTATCCTCCCTTTTCTTTGGTGGATGAGTGAACTTTACACCCTGTTCCTCATACTCCTAAATATGTAAGCACTCAAAACGGCATTTCAACAACAATGCACAAACTGCAATTAATTATTACTATGGTTATTTATTACTGTGGTTACGACCTTCAATTGTCTCAGCAGCCCATAAAACTCTACATTCCACCATGTTGTAACTACCTGTAACGACTGTCAAAGATCTAAAAATGACAGCCGGGACCAACCAACGGTTTAACGTACTTTCCGAAGCACAGAGGGGTCTCAATATGTAATGCATGGTCACCCATCCACGAACCGGCCTCGGCAAGCATAGCTTACCCCAAAACTACTCCAAAATCCCAATAAATTGTACAAATCATATTCTCAAACAGACTAAAACATGGCAAGTTAAAACTTTAAAACCGCTTACTTAAAAAGTCACGTTCACAAGTAAAAGGCACCGTATGTCTAACGACTATGTTACATTAACATGCACACGGCGAAACTTGTCTGAGATAAGCTTTAACTAATTAAGTTTAGGGCGGTCCCTTTTAAAGCTCATTAAAATTAAATGTTGGCTGGCAACACTGATGCTCGATTGTTGGCAACATTGAGAGGTGTATGTGTGTGAGTGTGGCTATTTTTAGCTTGATGTTTTTAATGTCACGTATGTACTCGGGTCGTGTAGGCAGGTACACAATTGACTTCATTTTTTTTCTTCTTCTTATTTATTTACCCTATTACTGGCTAAGGCTCCGCTGTCTGTCTGTCTGTCCGTCTGTCACCAGGCTGTATCTCATGAACCGTAATAGCTAGACAGTTTAAATTTTCACAGATGATGTATATCTGTTGCCGCTATAACAACAAATACTAAAAATAAAAATAAAATAAATATTTAAGGGGGACTCCCATACAACAAATATGATTTATTTGCCATTTTTATAGATAATTGTACGGAACCCTTCGTGCCCAAGTCCGACTCGCACTTGGCCGGTTTTTCAAATTGCCGCGAACGGTTAATGATATGCCGATCATCAAGGACTGTACGGTGGCAGGACTGATTGCTTGCTAAGGTACTCGTACCTACTTAAGCAAGTCGTTATTTTAGTCAACCATTCATGTGTTTTGTTACATCACATGGTGAGGCGAGGTGACTGTATTACGGTCTTATCCTCTCGAAACGTAAGACTTATTCATCGTTATAATCTCAAGTGGTCCCACTTAGTATGAGGTATTACAGACCACCAACGACGTAAATGGCGTAAGCACGCAAAGGGTCTGCGCAGGCGCGACGGTTATGCTTGTAAGAAAGAAGAAAGAAAGAAAAATGCGTTTATTGGTATTACAGTAAAAAAAAACACCTTAAAACTATTAAAAACAAAAAATAATAATTATCATGCCAAAAGGGCCTCAGCTCAGCATAATGTCAGATGACAACACAAAGTGTGCGCCCACGGTGGCCGGGAATCCCGACGCCCAGGGTGTCTCCTGCCTCTCCTTTTTGAGGTTTGGAAATCATCCAATGAGTTCTCCCGCTCTGGGCGGAGCGGAAGGGCGTGTCAGACTTTTACTGTCTAAAACCCACCCGTGTTCCTTCAGTTGCAGTTTTAAACCCATGTATCTTTAATAACCCTTTCGTATCTCTTAAAAGCGGTTACTTCTAAGTATAAATATGTTCTATATATAAACATATGTCTAAGGAACATCTTAATGGGTACTTAAACCAAAGATTTGAATGAAAATAACATTGTGTGGCATAAAACGGCTCATTAACACTTGTAGGTGGTGAAATCCTTGATTTTAATGACAAAATGGTGGCGGTTATGCGGGTTATAGTCATATTTATTTATTTAGTTATTTCAGGCGACTCAGGCCCATAGATAAATACCTTAACCTAAACATACATATCTTTATTAAAATAATTTAAAATTATCGTACACGAAGTGATGACTTCGGCGTCGTGTTGCGCTGCGTGGTGTCGCGTAACCTTCCACGAAAATGTCGGTACGCCACACCTTTCGGCCAAAACTCTTCTTTCATGAAGGATTCTAGGTACTGAGTTGGAACCCGCACCACAAACGACTTGAAGTTTATGTTATGGCGCGACTCCAACTTCTCTACTCTCAAGGTCCACTTGGTCGTGCTTCTGATGTATTCCACGATGTCTTTAGTCATCATGGAGTGATGCAGACGGGATACGTACGGCTGCGTCGACGGTGTAGCAGGACGCAGCAACATATTTGGTCCCACCAGACCAGTACCACATCGATTACGGCATGTCGGCTTCCTTCGCTTCGATTCGACTGTCACGAAGCCGTCCTTGTCTGGCTGCCTTTGTTTCGGTCTTTGATTGGTGGCGCGCGGTATTGCATCTCTTGCAGTGACAGCGGCCGGTGACGAGTCCAATTTCGCTGACTCAAAACTGGACAGCGATGCGTTGTTTGCACCACGACGTGTTTTGACTCACTGATAGTGTTCTGAGACGCATCCAGCTTGAACTTCATCTCGGCCAGTCTAGCCTTCAGAGTAACAATATCCTTCAGCAACCTGGTGACGTCGACGTGGTCAAAAATAACGGGGGGCAGCTTCCGCAGCTCCTTTGCCACGCGGACGGCACGTCGTCAGGGTCGGTCTCCTTAAACACCCGAAACATGTCTTGGAGACTCCTCTCTCCCTTTTCGTCCCTTCTGCGGGATGGCATTCGGTCGTCTAAGTCGAGAGACGTGTACAGTGTCGTCTTTGCACTGCGTATCTCATCTTTGTTGTAGCTCGAGGTGCAGATCTGCATGAGGCTAACTTTGTCCATAACGTCCAGTTGCCAGTCCAGTTTCATATCATCATTTGTACATATTATGTATTTTTGGTTAAAATGTCGTTGGTAATTTCGCTTTCTTAGGAAGATATAGCATAATCAGCGTATGTTCCCATTGCTGGGACACAGGTCTAGTGTCCGTCCACCTTACTGAATATTTGCCTTCCCGAACATTATCTTCTTCTTTTTGTGTGGTTAGTGGCTAACCTGGTTTCAGACTTTTAAAGCCGCCCAAGGGCCTCTGACTTGGCTTCACATGAAGTCGAGAAAAATCTCGCAGGCATTTTCCTCATGATGTTTTCCTTTACCGTTTTTTAAGTAAGTGATAATTATACAATACGCATATGAATTCGAAAAGTCAGAGGTGCGTGTCTTGGGGTCTATGAACTCGAAACCTATGACTTGGCAGCGACACCACTATCACTGCTCATCATCATACATATGCACAAATCACAAGTAATAAGGGAAAAACACAGTGTTTAAAATAAACTGTCTATCTGTAAAAATAACGATAAGTTCTCTTCATTAAACTATTTAGCTTACACTTGTAAACTATTAATGGTACACGGTATTCATCACTATATTTCGATAGGCCAGTAACCAATTCTCACATTGTAAAAAAAACTTTAAGCCGATAACGTTGAACTTTCACAAAATAAATAACTCATAGTATTAATCCCATCCTCTGCTTGCTTGCGGATCATCAGAAGAGACGTAACTACCTCGGATTAACTAAAACTTTTATACCTTTCAACCTATTTTACCAAATCAACATGAGTATAGGGACAAGCAGGGATAATCCAATAAGTAGATCCAAATATACCTAAGCTACCTTTGTATACAAGTTACTACACCAAAAAATATTTTCGCTCTCAGGAGTAATAAATTCATGGAAAATACTGAACAAATCTGACAAAAACATCCGAAACAAACTGAGCAAGAAAATATTCTGACATACTTTTTGTAACTTGGTGTGTACCTAAGTTGTCTGAAATCAAAGTTTATGATGATTTTGGAGGCTATTTTCATCTCAGATATGAAATATTTTCATACCTGAGACGAAATAATTTAATTTGTTACTAAAAAAACCATTAACATTTTATAACACTTTGTATAGCATTGCACCCATGGTGCAATGCTACACAAAACTGCTGATGCTTATAGATAAAACATGTTTTACCTATAAGCATTTGCCAAGAATTCGCACTAAATTGAAACTTCAGTTGGAAGTTATCTATCTGTTGCATAGACAAATTGTCTTTCACAATCATAGACTTTAGTTTATCCTTATATGAGGTGCAAGTGACATTCAATTTTAAAGTGATAATCACTATTGTCAGTCCATGGTCACTGCTGTTGCCAAAATAAAACTACTCTGCAGTCCACGGCAACAAAAGTTGCCGTCATGGTACGGTCTCAGCTTTCTCCAGTTTGTCAAAACTGTGAAAAACAATGAAAAAAAGCGCCTAAAGCGGCGTGCCTGTAAAAAGACGCTTATCGAAGCTGAAAGTCACTTTTTATTCCCGTCATTGTGATAATTTTTTTGTTCTGGACTATACCTGAGAACCTTCTGGTTACGGAGATATTGAAGGTCTTTTCAGACGTTTTTAACGAAAGCAAGTTTTAAATGTTACCTATACCTAACCTAATTTGAAATCCCTCGTAAACCCTGAACCGTTGCATCTACCCATAATCACAATGTTTTGCGTGCGTTACGTCGCGCACTACCGTAAAAAAGGATTGTTCACACCAAAAATAAAAGTAGTTTCCCAGCAATTATTTTTGTGCAATGTTACAAAATTTAATGTACAGAATGCGTAGATGACGGCTATTTATTTATTTAATAAGGCACCAAGTCCCAATACACAAATTATTACAAACTAGTTAAAAATTAAAATTAAAATAAATACATTACAATTCCTTCAAACATTAAAATAAAATCATAAAATAAAAATAAAATAAGGCTATGTGATGGGTTTTTTTACACCCTGCATAAAACAATGACGAGGACGACTATACCAGTATCACTAGATTTCAAAATGAAACAAGGACTAGCCAGAATGCCAGATAAGATAAAATGGTAACTGAAGAATGATTTAAATTGGCAGAGTTCTAGAAGCTATAATTCAAAAACATCTAAGTCGATTACGTCACTCATGTAAAAGATATTTAAGCAAAGACCACAAAGCTGTCAGATATTTTACTTGATATATGAAAATATAATAGTTGAGAAAATGGCTAGGGATTTCATTAAATAGGACTGAAACTGCATAAAATATTAATTTTGCAGTAAACTGTCAAGTTTATTCCTAACCTAACATCTTTAAGTAACTAGGATAAAATTAGTATTCTCTCAAGTGTATTGAACGATCGGTTGGTCGGTCATATGACTTAAGTTAGCCAATAAATTATTAACAAATTACTCTATAATCCCACGATCAACATGCGATAATAAGGTCTGCTGTCTATAAATCCAAATTATGTCAAATACCTTGATACCACCTCCCCCATTTTGGACAATATCCAGGACAGTATTAACGTATGCAAATGGCAGCAGTAATTCCACCCGTGTGTCTACCGTCTACCAGGTTATTATCATGAGGAGCAGTTCCCCTTTTTATGGAGCCATCAAAATCTTAAATTTAATCAAGTTCGGATGGCTCAGTCGTTCTACGGGTGAGGATTCCACTGAAGAAATTTTTTTAAGGAACTCGGGTTGGGAAAATTATTTTTTGCTATTTGTGGCCCTAGTTACGTGGGCATAGAATTCAATTAATTTATGTGTGAATGTACAGTCAACCGTACATAAGTGCAAAAAAATTACAATTGACTATGCTTTTATGTCGTAGCAGTAAGGGCAGTGTTTTTAAAGCAAGAGTTACCACTGATGTGATGTGCGGTTGGTTGACTATACGGTACGGTGCGGTTGGGGATAAACAGGAAAAATACATAGCTAAAAATTGATGGTGTACACATAACAATTTAAAAAAGTAGTCGTTTAGTCATTGCGTATATAATTATGTAACCTAGAGTGTTAAATCTAGCGTAGACTCCTAAAGTCATTAGAACACACATTAGACCCACACGGTAATTACCAACACGTTACAACAACTTATTTTGAAGATTACATTTTGATTAAACACAACTTTACCGTAAATTTTCCTGGTATTATCCCTCAGCCATCTCTTAAGACACCCATGAGGATGGATGAGAATATTTCATAAAAACAGTAGAGAAAAGAACCGTGGAATTCTGACACTGTTTTTCCCAGAGGTTTTTACTCTAGGGAGGCGAAAGACACGCTTAATAATAATTTGATTAGTAGTCTCGTTGGCGATGTACATGTAGTATGATAGAAACTTCGTAACATTATTCTGATATCAGAATTTTCTCGTGAATGTTCAATCTATTTCGATCTAAATATTTTATAAGCGTTCAGAATTTCTTGTGACTTGATTTGTTTTAAGTAAAATTCTTTCCAATTCTGGATTTGTATTAAGAATTTGAATAAGTACAACGTTTTTATATTGTAAAAGGTTCTTAAAAAAATTAGTTTTCTGCGAATTGAATATTGGGAGCCATCATTCTTTTGGATTTGTTAGTAACTCATAAAACGTAACCTTTGCGTTTTTCAATTATTTTCTCAGAATACCATTTTTGTATTAAAGTAATATTAAAATGCACACTATAAGCCGAGGACCCAGATATTAACAAAAGTTTTGCCTGCCAGTACATGGATATTCAACTTCTGTTTTTCAGTAATTTTAAAATTATCATTATTTTAATTTTTCACAGAAAAAAAATACAAAAAACCGGTAAAAAACTAATTTACAATTCTAGACAACATACTAACCCATTATTTAGATAACAAAACGTACAAGGCTTAGAAACGACACATTACCGACACACAAGCAGGATATAAATACGGAGGTAATCTGCCTGTAAAACGTTTTCAATGAGTAAATTTGTATTTTAATCTGGGGCGAGAAGGGGAAGTGGAAACGGTTTTAGGCCTCGATTCCGTTATTTTGGTGAGCGATTCTCCATCTTTCTCTAGCAAACTCCAAAATGGTAGTAACGACAGAGATAGCAGATGTGTATTTCAGGATTAGGAGTTAAATTTGTTGCTTCGTACACGGTCCTCATGTATATATTATTCAGTTTGACATGCTGGTTTAATGATCGAGATTATTGTACTGTTACAAATTACAATTTGATGTTTCCGTTTTCAATTTGTTAAGTGCGAATGTTTTCTGGTGCATTAATTGCTTATTAATAGTAGTAATAGACCGCTCTAGTGCTATAAATACTAAATATAATATCAAACTTAAAACGAACGCACCATATTCTTCTCTGAAAGTGAATGGCATTGTTACTAACATTATTATCACCATTAAATTCAACATTTACTTTAGTGTGACAAAAATTATGAAACCAAATGGCAAAGTGATACTAAAATCTTGAGAACAATGGCGATTGTTAAAGATGACCACTTCACCCAACTACAAGATTCACCAGACAGATGATCTGAAAAAACCTTAAAATCTCTGCAAAATGTCAGAGCCACTCATATGAGGTCATCAATTTTACTTTAGACCCACTTGAGATACGTGTTGGATGGAATATTTGATATCGTCTATTAGAATTTCCCAAACGTACGTGAAATTCTGTGGAGAATAAGCAAGGTTTGCATTTGAGACTATTTGGATTACGCAACCGCTTTCTACCAGGTGGTAATGACCTTATTTAGATTATACAAAACGACTGAATGCTATTTATTGTTGTGGCGGTATCTACATCGCCACATGCGAACTACGCAACGAAGACCTGACGTCACATAAATCCTGCATCGCGCAATTAGAGTTTACCGTGCAGTGAACATATATACAAAAACCCAATATCAATCATTGGGCAGTTGCCCGCCAGACACAACACCCGTCTGGTCGGAGGATCCTCCCTTTTCTATGGGGGATGAATGAACTTTACACCCTGTTCCTCATACCCCTAAACTGGTGACCCCGAATATGAACGTCAACGCAGCCTTCGTGCAAATACTCCAGCGTGACGTCATCATCATCACTCCCGCAAGCGTTCAGTGAGGCGAGTCACACAGCCAAGCCAACACCCGAGGCGTCAACGGGTATCCTGACCACCAGCATGCAGCGAACGCGCATTCCTGGTCATCACCCTCAGCCTCATCACCCCGACCCACTGGGGAATCACATCAATCACCTCAACCTCATCACCCTGAGCCACTGCGGAAACACCGCAAACAGTTCCGACCCACCGCGAACAATGCGGCACCCGGTTCCGACTCACTGGAACCACAACTGGCACTGGCAAGCATCGCAAGATACAAGACTCAGCCCACTATCGACCTCCGGTCTCCGGAGGGGAGTGATGTGGCGGTATCTACATCGCCACATGCGAACTACGCAACGAAGACCTGACGTCACATAAATCCTGCATCGCGCAATTAGAGTTTACCGTGCAGTGAACATATATACAAAAACCCAATATCAATCATTGGGCAGTTGCCCGCCAGACACAACACCCGTCTGGTCGGAGGATCCTCCCTTTTCTATGGGGGATGAATGAACTTTACACCCTGTTCCTCATACCCCTAAATTGTCTACTCTGAAATATACTGAAGAACGTAACGTAAATATTAAACAGTTTGAAATACACAAACCATTCGTGTATTTCAACATTTTCCCAAAAATAAAACGTATCTGTAAAACTCGTATATCTGGATGATTTATTTTGCAATGACTGTTGCACACAAAAATACACTGCTGTATGATAAAACACTATTATCGTATGCTGGTGTATAAAACACCGCCGACAATAAACAAAATAATATTACTGAGAACATCAATTTTTCCCGTTGTATTTGAGTCAGTGCACACCATTAAACGGAAGATAATCAAACATTTACCCTGCTTATAGAATTTTGTACAAAAATCTAAACAAAATCAAATCCCCTCCTCGCTTCGTGCTTCAATGGAATCACACCCTCGCCCAGTTTGCCTGGCACCGGTTTCAAGCCTTTTGAATATTTTAATTTAGCCGCTTTAACTGAGGCAATATTTCGTATGAAGGCATCCTTAATTATCTTTGAATCTATTCATACGTCGAATGGATTTATACCGTCGATATAGCATTATAATAATATAATGCTCATTATTGCAAAGATAGCAAATCGGACCCGATTTGAATGAGATTTTATTTCAGCTATCTATCTATCTTTCGGTTAATTTCGGGTTTTATCGGGCCAATTCACGGAAGAATTTGAGGCATTATGTTCATATATTGGCTGGGATTACGTTTTTATGACAGTTTCGTGGAATTTGGAAAAGGAACGTGTTCGGTTATTGAAAATATCCTTATAATGTTTGCCGTTATCAATAATAGGCCACGGTTTTCTCCCATAGGTGTCGTTGTGTGAGCTACTATGCTATCTATAAGTCCATGAGATCATCAGTTCAGTAATCATCATTTTATCTTGTACCTAACAAGTTATTAATTTCAGCGAACGGTAGGTACTGTTTGATGTTGAAAAAGATTTTAATATTGCTCGTTGACCTCAAATTATTAATTCTGGTGTTTATATTGGTCAAGTCAGTGCTGCATAAAAAAATACCGTTTTGTTGATTTAGCTTGTTTATCTTAGTTGTATGTTTAATTTTAATACTCAGCTTTATCTTAAGATATTCTAAGCCAGGAGAGCTTTAATATTCCATGTAGGAGCAACCACAGCTTCCCTCATACCTATTAGCAGATTTATTATTCGAACAATGCTGATCTAACCCTCTAGCTTCCCCATGAATATTAATGAATCAATTCGCACACATCTGAATGAAATCAATTTCAATTATAAAGACGTTAATAAGACTCCATACACATTCATCGAATTATCCTAAATCGTACCTTTTGATGGGATAGATAAGGGTAATCGCTTTTGATGTGAAATGTTAAATGAGTTTGAAAAATACGTGTAGATATCTGAAATTGGTAAGACTTCACATTTGAATAATTTACGTATCTTAATATAAGCATTGCTAACAATTTCAACACAGAAACTTCCAACACTTGAGAAGAAGTATTAGGCTAAGATATAAATATTACTTAGCAATAGCTTTGGCTTAGCAATATCCCTGTCACTGTCGCACAACTGTCAAACTACAAGTGTTAGATAAAGACGGGAACATAGACGATAACCAAGCTTAAGCATGTCCTTAATATTGTTTATCAATCTCGGCCTAAATAAGTTTTATTATTTTCTATTGACGAATAAATTGTGAGAAGGAAGTAATTATCGCTTTAAATAAGTATGCTGAAAGGCATTAATATTAACTTGATTCACTGCACATCACATCATCACTTTTTATAAGAAAAACATTCACAACTGAGTAAAACCAGTAAATACAGCCCGAGGAACATTACATTTTAATTTAATTATAAAATATGAATACAAAGAGCAGTCACTCGCATGATCTCTTGTAAAGCAAATATTTAATGAAAATAAAAATGTTTGAACAACCATTGCCTTAATTGAAGTATTTTCACGTACACAGCTTGCACAAACAAATGATAATTATTGAAAATGAGTAGCACAGACGTCCTTACTTTTTTGAGAAAATTAAAGGAGAATGACCAGGAATGTAGGGCACCCTGTACCAAGCGAAAAGTCCGCCTGTCACAACCAAACCTAGTGTATTTAGAGGAGAATTAAATGCTCTTCTTATATTGTTAACTTTTTTTTACATGGATTCCCGCAATTCGTATTTATTAACCATTTATCTACTTCATATTTTGAGGTTAAGTTCGAGAAAGTGACAGGCTCGAAATGGGGAAGTTGATGACAAATGAAGCGGTAACTAATATCGGTTGCTTTTTATTTTTGATTTGGCGCTTGTTTCCTGATGGATGATTATACAATACATCACTGATAGTCAATAATAATTCTTGGTGTCAGGTTTTATATATAATGATAATGGATATCAATAATCATGTAGGTAGGTACTCAGTATGTGCAGCTGGTAGTCTGAATAAGTAATCAATTTAGTACTGTGTTTACTGATTCCTAATATCTTGAAATCTTAACATAACAGCAGGTCTGTTTTCCCAGAAGAGTTAGGTAGAGTTGTATTTACTATACACACCCACTTCTCGAACTTCACATGTTAGTAAATAATAATAAGGTGATAATGTTGTTAGTACCTAATCAGGCACTTATATCAAAAATAAAAAATGCAGTTAAGATATATTCATATTTACATAACGTATATGACCTCGACCGCTACCAGGACAGAGAAAAGAAATATACAAATAAAACAATAGGTAGGACAATTGGGTAGCGCTCGGGAACGCCTTGCAACTGTTGCAATACGTAGCATGGACTGTCCACATCCAAAGCACACATCACTCCACATTGTGACCAAGTGTTAGTTCAGGTATCAGTTCGGAATCTCAGGGAGTTTTTCTTGTATCAATGCGAAACATTTGTAACATTATGAATAGGAACTACCAGGATTGATCTGAAAGCATAAAAACGGTTTTTTAATCCTTAAATTGAATAAATAGTCCCGGAAGTAGGTAGGTACTTTAGAAGCTAACTATAATATACATGCTTCTACTAGGTGAGGTAATACTTACAGGCGTCGCGTCGGTACAATCTATGATGTTAAAACACGATCATATCCACGGATATATTTTCTATGTAATATCTTCTAAATTGTTCTAACAATACTAGTGAACGGTTTAGGATACGTCGGCGACGCTGACTTGCTGGCCGATGTCTTACTCTAGTTGAGGGCATCGCTAAGGATTATCACACAAAGACTACGTTATGAAAACGCACCTGAGCCCCCGTTTTTGTTAATAAGTATTACAAATTATTATTCAAATACTTCAGATGAAACCAGTATTGAAAGTAACATGACGGCGCCACAGAATAATTATTGCAATACGTCACAGTACAAATGACATTTTACTTTTTTTGAATAGGTCCTCTTTTCATTAAATGCATTTATTTGCAATGTATTCCAAAAAAATTATAATAAATTATTACGATGTAACGCGTGACCTAAAGATGTTTTTTGACACACATAAAAATATATTGTATCCTAATATAAAATGGCAAATTATTGGTACAATTATCTTCTTCATTTTTTAATGTTCGTTGACAGGTAGGTACCTATATTTTTAACATAGTAGCACAATCGGAAATGAAGTGCAATGTCAGTGACATAAGCGGAAAATACGTACCACAAAAGTAAAAAAATACTTTTTTTTTTGGTGTCCGAAAGCCGGGAATCGTTTTCATAACAAAATCGTATATCTGATTTAAAAAATAGGAGTAATTTTATGAACTACATTTGGTTGTGACACTCTAGCTCCTTTGTTGGTACGACAATATGGCATTCTCCTTTACATTCACTTAATTGAACTCATTCAGTGTTTGTATCGCACGCAGTCGATTATTGAATTATTTTTGCCGTCCTGACTCTAAGGCCGAGATTGATAAACGTTGCTAAGTACGTGCTTCAGCTTGTTCCTATCTCTATCTCTCACTTGTAGTTTGACAATGACAGGGATGATTAGTCAAAGAACGTGCTAAGTCACATTTATCAATCTCCGCCTAAATCTAGAGGTTTCATTGGCAGCACAGAATACTGGATTCGGTGAGATTAAAATACTTTCGTCATTGAAGATGTCTTCAGTGACAAGAGGATAGTATTATATCTAAAACCAACGACCCGCCCCTGTCGCACGGTTACGATTTGACACATCGAGATTTATTTACTATAAGTATTGATTTATTCTATGTTTAATATTTATATATGAAATATATTGAATAATATAATTATTAATACGTATTTACATGGAGCGACTGCCTATCTGACCTCCACAACCCTCCTAAATGATGGTGAAAGCCGCATCAATGTTTAATATTTATATATGAAATATATTGAATAATATAATTATTAATACGTATTTACATGGAGCGACTGCCTATCTGACCTCCACAACCCTCCTAAATGATGGTGAAAGCCGCATCAAAATCCGTTGTGTAATTTAAATGAACATCGCGGTCACACAGACTGACACGACACAATATAACAAAGAGACATGAATAAACTCAAAAACACTGGTGAATGAATTTTTTTTTTTTTTTTTAATTCATTATCCAGTAGTATGCTATAAATTACTGAGTAACATAGGCTATAAGGGGCTATAAGGATCACGCGGGCCAAGCCGCTGGCGGAAGCTGGTTTATAACGTTACTAATTTAGAATTTTCTTCTCTTCCAATATCTACTATATACTTTATTCCACTGCCTTTTTAGACTCGTAGTACCTAGTCATGGAAGTCGCGTTCGTTGTACTGGCATAGATGCCCGTGTTTAGCAAAGTATAATTTAGTTTCTCCATCAGGAAATTCCCAGTACCTAGATATTATTAAAGGTGTGTTTGCCTATGATATTTAATTCCCTACATATTAATCGGACATTACCTTACCCCTGTACACATATCTGTTGTTACCCCTCTGGGAGCTACAAACGTGCTAACATAATAACAAATGTCATACATTGGTGTAACTACATCCCCCCTGGGTATAATTCTGTAAATATGACTACCAATATTAATGAATTGTGTAATTTTGTAAAACATGTTCAAAGTTTGTCACAGAACTGTTTGCGATGCAAACTTAGGTGGATTGTTTGTTTAGAGGAATTGCAGATCCCAAATCTGTTTGACTGTATGTTATTTAGTAACATTTGGTTTAACTATTTATCTGTAATTAACTTAATTTCAGCAATGAACCATTCGCTTCTACTAATAATATTATAGGAATTTCAGGAATTTCTCATAATGTTTGTCTTTTTTTTTTTCTGACATTATTATTATGATGATTTTCATTAATATGGCTTTGTTCATGTTAAGTTGGATAGATAAAACTAGCCTATAAAAAACTGGATCCGTCAGTTGAATTTCAATTTGTTTTAACGTAATTTTTTTCTAGAAATATTTATTTATTGAGTTCTCGGAAGCAGTATAATTTCTCTATCACATCTCGATTCAATCTAGATCAACTCTTATCGTAATTCACATCACTAAAAAAGAAATACTTCCCCAATCAACAGTAAAAAGAGAGAATGAAACAAACTTTATTACATGAAACAAATTAAAGGCGAAAGCGGGGGTTCCGTAACCCTTGGGGTCCCACTTATCTTGATTACGCAGCGTTTTATGAACCCCACAACACGTATTGGCAGTCAAACGGCCTTTGAAAACCTTTGAAAAGAGGTTTAAAGCAATTATGCTTGAATCCGCGGATATTCGTATGTATTGATCAGCATAATGTATTTCTTAAGTTACCTCTTATTGAATATCTTTCCGTATGGCAGAGTTTTTTTTTCTTGCTGTCAGAACGCAGTATGTTTTCTTATTCGTAAGTGTACTGTACTGAAACTCGAATAACAACATGAGTGGCAGTTACCTTGACTATAAGCAAGCGATATAGACCTACGTATTTGTTATTATTTTCAACTTGATATCTCTAGGCGTTCTTGAGAAAAAGGGTGTTGACAGAAAAACAGTCTGACGGACGGCCAGATGGACAACGAAGGTAAGTTTAACGGTTTAAGTTTAACGGTTCCATTTTTTCCTTTTGATTTACGGAACCCTTAAAATTGTAAAATACACACAGATGAAGTCGCAACAATTGTTTACACTAACAACTGGACAAAAAAAATAACGTTGTCTTTAAAAACTTATACAGTGTAACAATTTCTTAAAGGTAAAAACCACACTAAATAAATTATGTTTATTGTAAGCTTAAGCACATTTTCAGTTTACATCCAACATAAAACAAAAAAACAAAAATGTACGCATATAAGTAGACCATTTGTTGTTCTTAGATTTGGTTTCATTCCTCTCTGATGAGGTTGATCCATATCGTTTCATTACATATCTTTCGTGCTCGAAGAAACGACATTGAAAGAAGAAATAAAGAAAGAAAAATTGTTCATTCTGCACAAACAAAAAGCACATTTAAAAAAATAGACATAATATTACACATTCAAATTAGCCAAAAGCCTCTTATCCAACCAATAAAAGTTTGTCAATTTTTTTCATTGGTTGATGTCAAGGCCAGGGACCAAAGACAATATTGCGTAATAAATTGCTGTTGTTGCAACATTGGCGATTGGCGATTGGTGCTTGTGGCTAAGTAATAACAGCCACACGGGTCGATCCAACAGGTTAAGCTACGCTTGCCGAGATTGGTCCGTGGATGGGTGACCATCTTTACATACCGAGACTCCTCCGTGACTCGGAAAGCACGTTAAGCCGTTGGTCCCAGCTGTCATTTGTGGATCTTTGACAGTCGTTACGGGTCGTCAGAAGCCCGAAAGTCTGACGACCAGTCTTACCAAGGGGTATCGTATTACCCGGTTACTGGGTTGTGGAGGTCAGATAGGCAGTCGCTCTATGTAAAATACTGGTATTCAGCTGCATCCGGTTAGACTGGAAGCCAACCCCAACATAGTTGGGAAAAGGCTAGGCAGATTGATTGATATAATTAAGCACCAGTCGCGCGCAAATTTATCTTACGCGCACGACTCACGCTCTAGATTGCGCCACATTCATTCGGACAAACTACAAAACAAAAACAATAAGCCGAATGCAGAGATATCTACTTAAAAATAACACGAAAAATGAAGCGGTTCGTCGGATCTGTGCAAGAAAAGGTCATTGCTCAACAAAATGCTGTGATTTCAGACGAATCTATCAACAAATTAAAGGCGGTCAACAGCGTCTGTTTGCTATCGAGGGCGAAACCTGGATGGGGCTGGCACAGGAGGGTGGGGATTGGCACATGATAAGAGAGGCCTATGCCTATTGTGTTATTTCGCTAGCCAGCAGCATGAGGATTGGCACAAGAAAAAAATCAGAGGCCCAGTGGATTATGTCGGGCTGTGGATTTTAATGATAATAATGATGGTGGTGTTCGAAAGCCTCATGAAGTCTCTGATGATTAAATCCATTGGTAACTACTTACTTCTGAAAAGTTGACCTAAATAACATAAATCCCAATTAATTAAATGAACTTCCCGATAATAGGAATTACAGCTAATAATACTCTAGCAACGATCAAAATTAAATCTTATCTATCTTATCCTATCTCATCTGATCTAATCTGATCTAATCTTAGCACTAGAGTATTTTAGCAGTAATCCACCATGCGGGCCCGTGCATCTTGGTAGATCACATGTCTTCGAATTTTTGGTAAAACCAATTTTTTTTGATTTTGATTTTTTATTCTAGGACATGCCGGTTTCCTCACTAGGTTTTCTTTCACCATTTTGAGAGCAGTGGTGATGAAATAAATTACACAAAGTAAAGCGCCTGTTTGGTTTCGAACCTACGACCTACAGCTAACTCATAAGTCAGCCGTTACTTGGCTATATAGTGATGGCCTAGTACCATCGTACCAGGCCATCACTGCACCCGGCCCACTCCCTCTCACCGAGAGGCCTGTGTCCCAGAAGTGGGAACAAATAAAGGCTGACTAAGCTTATTATTAGGTATACATAGATCCTTGTCACTTATTTTTTGTAGGTATCACACAGAATAATTATAGATTACGGTTATCTATTGTTAGTCGTCTAGTTAAATGCAACCGCCATTATTATGACATCATCACTAAGTTGCCTTTTACAAAAAGAAAATGACTGTTGACAAATTCTCATCTTTTCTTTTAACCATTTTACGATTAATTCCTTCGATTGATCTTTGAACTTTGCGATCGTTAGCCGCACCAGGATTTCAGAAAAGATTAAATGTCACAACAATCCAGTTGGTCCTTTGATCTTGACGCTTCTCTAAGCCTTCAATTCTCAAGATACGCCGTTTGATATTGAAATTCCATAATCGCAATTTGATTGGACAATTTTATCTCATTAATTTGAACGGCTAACAGTAACGGCTAACGGCTAATAGTAACAGTCGGGATAAATATTTGTTTTTGTGTTTTAAGCATGTCATCGATATTTGCTAAGGACAAAACATACGTTATATTGAAGCTAACTCAAAAACTACGCAAGCTAATAAAATTTATTTGGGACCACCTCGGGAGTAGCCTTTCGAACTAAATTTTTTTTTTTTAAGCCGTTATCAATTGGCGAAAGATAAGACTGCGCGTGGCTGAAATCGGAACTAGTTATACTATGCCGCCGTCATGTCGTGTATCATATGTATAATTAAATATTGAATTAATTAGTATTAATATAAGATTAATAATTTAAGATTGATTTTTGAATTCGAATTAATACCTAATAATAGATTTAATATTTTAAATATTACAGTATATTATTTAAGCCCCAAAAGTCTGACAACCATCTTAGCACGAGGCATCGTATTACCCAGTTACTGGGTTGTGGAGGTCAGTTAGGCAGTCGCTCCATGTAAAATACTGGTATTCAGCTGCATCCGGTTAGACTTGAAGCTGACCCCAACATAATTCGGAAAAAGATAGGCAGATTGATTGATATAATTAAGCACCAGTCGCGCGCAAATTTATCTTACGCGCACGACTCACGCTCTAGATTGCGCCACATTCATTCGGACGATCAAAACGCTTCCAACGATACCTCATTTGTCAAATTAAGATGAGTAGTTCAGAAGTTTTGAGGGGACAGATGAACATACATACATATACCGGTCAAAATCATAACCCTCCTTTTTGCTTCGCCGTAGTCGGGTAAAAATATTAGGTAAAACTTTTATACCTAACCACGACCAAAACCATCAATCGCTCAGCACCAAGTCTTACTTTCTATGTAATATTAAAAGACTCACGTGGAAGCTTCTAGTCATTTTTCAACTAAGTTCTATGATAAATTTCATGTAAAGTGATATTACACTTTTAAAGTAAATTTACGTTTCAAAGTTGAACCTTTCTACTATAAAGTTAGGAGTAGGTAGTTTTCACATTGATCTGGATATAGGATAATAACTTACTGTATGAGATCCTTGTTATACTGTGAAAGTGGTGCAAGTTTTGTTGTGAAATTTCTTCCTCTGTGGCTTGAAGTTAAGGGAATCTACATATCTTTATAATGTATTTTTAGTTTTCTTAGCATTTATTGTTTAAAGCTCGTGGCTAAGTAATAACAACCACATGGGTCGATCCATCAGGTTAAGTCACGCTTTCCGGGGTTGATCCGTGGATGGGTGACCATCTTTACATACCGAGACCCCTTCGTGCTTCTGAAAACACGTTAAGGCGTTGGTCCCGGCTGTCATTTGTGGATCTTTGACAGTCGTTACGGGTCGTCAGAAGCCCGAAAGTCTGACAACCAGTCTTACCGTATTATCCAGTTACTGGGTCGTGGAGGTCAGATAGGAAACCAACATAGTTGGGAAAAGGCTTGGCAGATTGATTGGTAAGTTCCATGTAATAGGGGCGAGCCTATTGCATCAACCGGGCACACATCTAAACTCGGGCAGCTACTGAGAAATTCCTGATGGAAAATTCAATAACACTTTGTCTGACCTGGGAATCGAACCCAGGACCTTGTGTTCAGCAGTAGATCCTGCGACCACTAGACCAACGAGGCGCATTGCAAAACATAAATGTTTGTAATTGTAACGTAAACAATACCCACTAGACCAACGAGGCACATTGCAAAACATAAATGTTTGTAATTGTAACGTAGACAATACCCACCCAGGGCGAGACAAAAAGCAACTACGAATGATCAGCGGTAGCTCCTACCGGTCTGTAAATTTTGACTACAGAATATTGTAAAGATAAAGTATTTTTGTTTTTCATTTCCTTTTAAAGTGTTTCCAATTTTTTTTTATGACGCCTTTATTACAGAGATATAGTGATGCTCTTCAGAAAGATCAGCTGTTGTCACTTGCAACTGGCGTGCGTCAAGTTGCGAGTGAAGGCCCTAGACTTCTATCGGCGATAACGATGATGGAAAAGGCAAAAATGTAAAGGATTGACATAAGCTATCCAAAAGCTTAAGTCAATCCTGTTTTAAGTCGTTAAAGAAATACGAACCTTAAGCCGCCATTAAGTTTGAATCGAAATGTTCGACATTCACTCCTAATAATACCTACTACGAAACCATTTATCATCACGCACACACCTCCACTGCACACTGCACTCTTCCCATCCCCAACACAATGGTACTCAGACACTTTTTATTGCGACACTTAATTCGACCCTCCATGAAGTGGTTTAAGTAAAGCTGCGTACACACAATACAGACAGACGTGACACAACGTAACACGTGTCACGCTGAAGGTCATGGCGGTAATAAATCATTGGATAATAACTCTTCTTGTGACGTGTATGGAGCAGGAAATGTGTGGGTTTTGATGATTATATTATTTAGAATGCAAGAATGAAGATATAACCATGTTAATATTTTGTAGGTTTGTTTTAGTGTTGGCTGTAAAATGTAGATCGGGTGTAAGTTTGATAAAAACTTTCACCTTTTTAACAAACTTACGCCTGATCCACTGTTTCCACCTGTTTATACATGTCACTTTTTAACCTGTATGACAAATGAGCCACTGTAAAAAAAACATGCTACAGCAACGGATAATAATAATATGTGCTTAAAGCACATATTATTATTATCCAGTCATAGATTCAATTTAATAGATTCCGAGATAGGATCCCTTGACAGACATACCTCAATCGAAGACTTAGAAAGGGATCGTATCATGTTTTTGTCTTCTAATATTTATACACTGTAAGTAAAAGCCAAAACATTGTCTTGTACAAAAAGGTAAGTTAATAATCAGTTAAAACTTAAATAAACCCGAGTATGCACAAAGGTGTTTGGAGACGTGACAGTGTCACGGTCGTCATTTGTTATCCTAATATGATGTGTAATAATTTATCACGCCACTTAAGTAAATGCTATGCTTACCTTAATGTTTTATTCCAATCGTATGCTCATACCTTTATAGTTGTGAAGAAATATTATGATGCTCTCAGACTGGATAATAATATATGTACTAAAATGAGTTTATAAATATTTCATATCAGAAATAAATTGTTTCAGCCAATGACTGTTACTTTTTTTTAACGATTTTTTTATGCGTATATAAAAGAAAAGAAAGTTAGTTGCCACCGCAACCAGAGACATCATTGCGGAAAAAGCAGTACTTGTAATAACACCGGCTCCCATATTCTTGAAACTGGAAAACAGCAACGTTGCTGGCATTATATGACATCTTTTGACCGCTGACCTTAGACATGTGAAAGAGAAAGGACGGCGCGTTCGGTGAGAGCTTATATGATCCATGTCCGTGGAGTTTCTTGCCCGTTCTTCTCCATAGGTACCTACTACGCTTTGGAATGGGCAACTAGCTTCATATTTCTGACTGACCGACTCCTTGATAATTCAAAAGTGCCTGTAAATGGTTTAATTGAAATAAATGCTTTGAGTTTGAGTTTTGAGATCGCTCCCAGGTTACTCCCACATTCTTCTAAAATTATTTCGTGTATTGCACCTCATTTGAAACGTGCAGCCTGTGGGTAGATTACATTCAAAATCGTACAGCGCTTTTCGCGTTCAAGACAATAATGCGTTCCGGA
This sequence comes from Lithophane semibrunnea, assembly GCA_947363905.1. NCBI lineage: Eukaryota > Metazoa > Arthropoda > Insecta > Lepidoptera > Noctuidae > Lithophane > Lithophane semibrunnea. The sequence goes on along the minus strand of OX376206.1, from coordinate 2,622,439 downwards.
TATTGATGGGGTTGTTCCGCTTCTGTAGCGCATCAGGGATGTTTGCTGATTCTCGTGTCGATTGCTACTACGCTATGATGTGAAGAAGATGCGCTTCCCTGATGCGCCGGATGCGAGCCAGCCCCAACTTATACTGCAGTGTATCGCGAGCAGACTGGGGGCCAAGTCTACTAATTTACAAAAGTGTCAGTGGTCTCACAATGATCAGTTTTTGACAGATTTGCTATACAAAATCTGTCAAAAACTCATCATTGTGAGACCACTGACACGTTTTTAAATTAGTAGACTTGGCCCCCAGGATTGTTTGTGAGTGAATCGCTGCTGCAATTTTTATAGCGACAATAGAAATACAAACTGTCTACCTATTACGGTTCATGAGATACGCGATCAAACGTGCACTTCTACATTGTTCTCACAATATGTATAATTTCAACATGAATGAAGTAACAATATTTTGATTTAAAAGAGTTTCTTGTCCGTTCTTCTCCGTAGGTTCTCCATAGCGTCCATTCTTCTCTATGCATTGCAATGGACAACTAGCTTCATCTTTCTGACTGACCGACCCCTTGACAATTCAAAAGTACCTATAATTGGTTAATTTCAAATAAATGCTTTGAGTTTTTTTTTAGATACAGCCCGCTGACAGACAGATGGACGGACAGCGGAAGCTTAGTATGTGGAACCCTAAAAATTATAAAAATACATATAAGAAAATACATAATTAGAAAATCCATATAAGACGAAATCTAAAGATAAGACGAAATCGCGGGTACCAGCTAGTTTCTAATAATTATCTTATTCGAGCATGTATAACCATCTCGAAACCAATTTAGTTATTTACATTACATCAGAATAATAACAACAATATCACGACGTCTTAATAACTAAAGGGTAGGTAGGTAGGTAAGTAAATATTAATTACCTCTCCCGTTTGATGTCATTCGTCTGGGGAAGTGATATTCTGCTCGGAAATTATTATTATTAAAGCAGGCGTGAGCTTGTTTTCTTTGGAAACGTGAAAAGGAATGTTAGTATTGCGTGGGGATATTATTTTGTTGGTAAAACTGAATGTAGTGTATCTATAACGGGTGTAAAAAGTCGCATAACGAAGCCGAAACTCACTTGACATTCCTGTCATTGCGATCATTTTTTTTCTCTGGACCATACCTGGGAACCTTCTAGTTACGGAGATATTGAAGGTCAAAGTTCCACATTTTTCAGGCGTTTTTTAAAGAAAGCTAGTTTTAAATGTTATAACTTAATTTCGTATACCCCCTTAACCGTTCCCGTTCCCCTAAACCCTAAACCGTTGTATGCAGTATGCACCCATAAACACAAAGTTTTGCGTGCGTTACGCACCGTTAACAGGGATTTTTCACACCAAAAATTAAAGTAATAAAAACTAAAACCCAACTACGACTAAAAAGATATAAACTAGACACCACAGACAGACAAATTAAAAATCCGGAGTCACACGTGTTACGGCATATATCGAACAGATTACGTGTGACTCCGGATTTTTTTTTTGTAGTTGTGTTTTAATTTTTATTACTTTAATTTTTTGATTGTACAAAATGCGGAGTTGACGCCTATGTGATGGGTCTTTTTACACCCTGTATGATGGTAAACGCTATCTGAGGTACCTCATATAGTTAGTTGAACTGTCAAATTGTCAAAGGCATTACAAGTTTGTTACGTAATTATCCCGCCGGACTTGAACTACTCATGTTAAAGTCTTGATTCATGGTTCGCTCGTGCCAATAAAGACTCGGTAAGGATACCGGGATGTAGTAAATTAATCCCTGATACTTTGATTTTCCTTTACACACGCACGTTCCATTTTATTTATATCCTAAAGGTTAAGAACCTACTCACAAACAGTCGTAAGAAGAAACACTTCATTTTAAAGAGTTAACAATTACAGTCGCACATCAATTTCGTTCCACCCTTCAAGGTTTATCTCAGTACAATCTCCATACAAGTACATTCGACATTAAATTCTCCGTAAAAGCCTTTCAACGTATAGGTATTAGAGGATTTAAAGGCATGTAATTTTCTCATTGAAACGTCAAATAAATGGTAATAGGACTTCAAAGATTTACTCTTATTCGGGAAATTAGACATAGAGTAAAAATTAATAGAAGGGAAATTGCTGCTCTGAATGCTTGTACCTACAGGAGGAGGAGGATCTCGTGGCTAGGTAACAGACGCACGGGCCGATCCATCAGGTTAAGCTTCGCTTGCCGGGGTTGGTCTGTGGATGGGTGACCATCTTTACATACCGACACTCCACCGTGCCTCGGAAAGCACGTTAAGCCGTTGGTCCCGGCTGTCATTTGTGGATCTTTGACAGTCGTTACGGGTCGTCAGCAAGCCCGAAAGTCTGACAACCAGTCTTACCAAGGGGTATCGTATTACCCAGTTACTGGGTTGTGGAGGTCAGATAAGCAGTAGCTCCATGTAAAATACTGGTATTCAGCTGCATCCGGTTAGACTGGAAGCCGACCCCAACATAGCTGGGAAAAGGCTAGGCAGATGAATGCTTGTACCTACAGGCTTACAGTCTCAGCCCAAACCAAGTAAGTTAACCGACAGATCCCGAAGAATTGCCAAACTTTAGTGGCAGTGGGCAGGTCACATTGCTCGCAGAACCGATGGCCGATGGGCCGAAAGGTTCTGTAGCGCTGTCTCGCGCGTACTGAGCGACGTAGGCCTCACACAAGGTGGACCGATGACCTTGTGAAGGCCACAGGGATCCGCTGGATGCGAGAAGCACAGAACCGGTCTAACTGGCGATGCTTGCGGCCTTTGTCCAACAGTGGACGTCTGAAATGATAAGGACCAACCAATACTGTCAGTAGACACGTATGGTTTGTATGGAAAGTGTCGAGCGGCTGACTCTGCGTGCTCTGTGCAGTCAGCAGACGCTCGTTCATCGACAGTAAAATGTATTGACCCTTTTTTTTAATTGAAACGTCAAATACATGTGACATCCACCAATCCGCAATGGGCCCGCGTGGTAGTATATTAAGTATCGCTTCTGTATAGTTTTATTTTATTATTCAATGGCAGTACGCAACAGTTATTTTCCGAATATAATGGGTGACTGAGCAAATTATTACGCGTATATTGTAATAAAAGGTAGATATATTGTTTCGCCTGCTGTCATTCGTGAATCTTTAACAATCGTTACGGGTCGTCAGAAGCCCGAAAGTCTTACAACGAGTCTACATGTAAAATACTGGTGTTCAGCTGCATCCGGTTAGACTGGAAGCCGACCCCAACATAGTTGGGAAAAGGCTAGGCAGATTGATATTGTTTCGCCGTTGAGACAAAGCATTCAAGTACCTACCAACATAGGTACTTGAATGCTTTGCACACAACTGTAATGTTGTGCAAGAAAACTAAAATAAGTAGCTACAGAAAAAATTGTCTACTAATTTATGATCGGTTTCGCCCGCGTGAATGTTGGAAGCGAATTCCACGGGAACTTACTACCTGGATAAATATCTTGCATAGAGGTATTTTGTAACCTGGATTAACATATAGGACACATCTTTATTTGCAAAGCAGCTGTGTTGTCGAACGGATGTCCCATAGACATGTAACTTGTCACATCATCTACCTACAAACATCGATACACACATTCATGTCCCCTGAGCGGCAGTTCCGACACTTAATTGAATCGTTCCGAAGCCGTACCGGTTTCAGCAGCTTAAAGAATTCCCGCCCCGGCTCGGAACGGTTTATTAGATAGCGCCGAAGACGAAGTCCTGGCATTTATTGATGCGATCTGTCGGGGATTCAATGATCAATTGATTGGAAATGCAATGGAGTTCTTTAGTAATTTGATGTAGGTATGTATATGGAATGAATAAAACTGACGTGTGAATGATCCCTCTCTACTCTGGGTCCGGCCCTCGGCGTGACGATACGTCGTGTTTAGGTTCACGATTGGTCAATCGTCATCCTGACGATACCTCGTTGAGAGGTGAAACACGTCTCGATTTCTTACAAGGTTTATTATGACTCTAGTGTACTAAATATATCTACGTCTATTGTTTTTATTTAATGAGCATTTAGAATCTAAGTTTATTAATTATATTTTATTGAGCAGTAGTAACCAACAAACGAAAATTGACACACACACACTTAGTTAAAGAAAAAGCTAATTCCTATAAAGAAAAACTCGCGTCACGTTCCGAAATCGTAACAATTCCATTGACCATTAAATAAAAGTGCCTAATAAAACATACATAAAAGAGGGAATCTTCTTAACGGCACTAAAAAATATCGAAGACATTCTAACAGGAATCTGGTGAAACAAGTCTCCATCGAATGAGCTGGAAACTGAACAGCCATTTATTTTTTCTTTTGCACCTGTAAAACAAATGCGTGTCCAATTTTATTTTTAACCGACTTCAAAAATGGAGGATGTTCTATGTTTGTTGTTCTTTTAAATGTATGTTCATGGATCTTTTAGTCAATTGTGGAAAACATTTTTTTCATAAAAAGTGTTTCAATATAAAATGTTTAAACTTTGCTTGGGTAGGATTTGAGTTAGATTCAATAATACGTATTTAATCCACTTGGTGTATGTTGATGATGTTATATAACTAATACTGTTACACAGCAATTATTTGTTTATGAGTTGGGGTGGGATAGGTACTACAACCAAAAAGATTTTATGTCTGGAAGGAGATAGTAGTATTCTTGGCAAGCGTTCATAATCTTAATAATTATTTATTTCTGGGGAAGTACTTTAGCACATATTAATTCAAGTTAATGACGCAACGCACCTCTGAACACTTCAAGTGTCACCTAGTTTAGAGGGAATTACTCTAGCACATTTGACATATTTCATGTTATTGTGACACGTTTCATGGTTTCAAGTTTTCACTTCTGTCGGCATGACTGTCTTTTTGTAGGTTTCGTGTCAACCTTATGGCCCGGGACATATACACGAAGCGAGACACGGGCGAAGCGACGCCAACGGTGCGGCGCGGGCGTTGCACTGCTCCTTTCCTATTTCGCCTGCGCCACACCTCGCCGCCTGTGTATGTTCGGCGAGTCATCGCTCCTATAAATTTTGTATGAAACATGAAAGGACCCGCGCAACGCCCGCGCCGCACCGTCACCGTCGCTACGCCCGCGCCACTCGCTACTGCGTCACGCGCCTAAGCTACGCTCTTCATGACTATCTGTGAAACTATTTCTCTTGTTGCTAGACACTATCTATTATTCGGTGGTAAAGTTTCTTCTCATAATGTGACCTCTTACAACCTATCACTTGAGACCTATTATTATTTACGAACTATGAAACTGAAAGCGTAAATAAGAAAGTAGTTTGGACCCTTAGGCCGAGACGTGACAAGCCAGTGACATTTGAAAACAAATTCGTTGAATTAAACAGCGCTAGATCTTAAAACGGTGAAGGAAAACATCGTGATGAAACCGGCATGTCTTAGAACCATAAATTCGAAGACATGTGACATCTACCAACCCGCACTGGGCCCGCGTGGTGGATTACGGCCCACTCCCTCTCATAGAGAGGAGGCCTGTGTCCCAGCAGTGGGAACATTATAGGCTGATTATGTTATGTTATGTTAGATCTTAAAACCCAAGGACCAAGGCATCCTATTAATCTTTGTACGTCGCAAACTACACTTTTAGATTCCGAAACGATTTCACTTGTCAAAACGACGGGTCTTTTCTTTTCAAATTGTGCCCACAAACAAAAAAGCACTTTAATATTAAAGTCCCAAGGTATCAATTCGTTTGAGAGGGTAGATGACGTCACGGACTCTAGAGGTAATATATGGTAGCACTTCTGTTACTGTTTAGACGACCTTTTGTCAACTATTTACTTGGTTATTGTGCGTCTGTCTATCTATTTAATTCAAGTACTTTATTTATTAGTAGGTTTACAGCTTTCCTAGTAATTTGAGGATGTAAAAACGAGTGTACCTTATATGGGTCGAGTTTCTCTTTAAAAGTCATACTAAAAGTATTGATGTAAGTTATTAAGGCATTTGGTAATTGACTGGCCCTTATTTACATTTTTTCGCCAGATATGCAATAGGGGGCGAATCTATTACCATCAACCGGGCACAAATCCAGTTACAGTGCTGCTACTGAGGAATTTCTGATAAAAACACGTGTAATAAAAGCATAGCATACCAGTACCAGCATAGCATAGCAGTACCTTGTACAAAGGTACTGCTATGCTATGCTATGCTATGTCATATATCATATTTTAATGATGTCGTATATTTTATGTATTTTACTGTGTGTACATAAATAAAAAAAATAAAAAAATTATAACAATTTGCCAGACCTGGGAATCGAATTCAGGACCTCATGCTCAGCAGTAGCGCTCGCGACCACTAGACCAACGAGGCAGACTGCGTTACGACATTAAATCATTTATGAAAATTATAATGGAGGAATGGCTTTACCCAGGAACAGAACAGTGAATCAGGAACAAGGGAATCGTAGCAATGCATTTATGGTTGTCACGATCGTCTAGCGTCAAGCACCGGTGTATCAGCCGCTCCACGCGACTTAGTCTCTATTCTACCATAAAATAAGGGCTGATATGGTCTGTGGGCAGTTTCACTACTAGGTCCACCTATGAAATTAGCGTTTTGTATGGGGAATTTTAAAGAACTTACATTTTTCATACTAACATTTTCTTAATTTATATAACAACAATGAACACTAATGTTTTAGCGAGCGATCCTTAACCGGTCAAAATATAGGGCAATGAAATTATTGTTTTAAACAAAACCAAAGCAAAACCCTAGTCTACGTGACGTATGAAGATGGACATTTTGTTGACGCCCCCTAGACACTTATATAAACGTTTTGATGACGAAACTTGAGCACGTTTTCATGAGGTTATTGTTATACAAACATATTACTTAAAGGGACAATGAGTGTTTGTTGTTTTAGTGTAAAGTAAGAGGGTAAGCAGGATTTAGGACGCTTGTACACGCTAAGAAATTTCACCGTATCTGCTGCAGATAGGATTTGTTCCCTTAACGTCGAGTCCCGCCACGTCGAGTCGCCTTGACGTCGAGTCCCACCATGTCGAGTCGCCGCCGCGTCTACTTATTCATCATGTACACGACAAGAATTTTGTCAGATCTAGGTACGAAAACCCCCCTCCCCCGCCCTCGCCCCCCTTCCGCACCGCAGCAACTTCGCGCGTCGGGTCTATCACAGACAAGATTTTTTTCTTGCCGAAGCAGTGTACACATTTCGTGTGTAGAAACGACACGAATTCTTGCACAGGCCCGGCGACTATTTCTAGCGTGTACAAGCGGCCTAGAAGGTCTTCTAATGTAAGTATTTGCTCCCTTTATATCAGTGATAGAGTTTTCGGTAAATAAAATAAAAAAATATATAAAGCTCGATAAAGTATAAAATATTCTGAAGTTATTCTGTTATTACAAGATTTTATAAACATTTGGTTTATTTAAAAAGTTCTTCTTCAAGTTTGATTGCCTCTTTGGCCTACTGGTCGCAAGCACGACTGATACGCGTTCCAGGTTCGATTCCTAAGTCGTCAAATTGTCGATTGGTTTTCCCTGCTGATGTTATTTAGTATCAGCCTGGAGCCTGGATTTAATCTAGTTTTTAACCGACTTCTTCTAAAAGGGGGAAGTTCTCAATTCGTCTCTAAGTTTTTTTTTTTGTATGTATGTTACGCGATAACTCCGCCAATTATGAATCGATTTTGATGATTCTTTTTTTGTTTGGTAGGTCATACTTTAGAGGAGGTCCCATATAAATTTTATTAATTTTGCTTGCGTATTTTTTGAGTTAGCTTCAATAATTACGTATTTTTCCCACTTTGCGTATGTAGACGATATCTTAGTCTTTATTTACAAAGCAGATAACGGTAAACGACAAGTAGGTACCACAACTAAAAAGTGAAAAATAAAAACTTTTTACAAAAAAAACAACCGACTTCACAAAAAAACACTAAAAAAGTGAAAAATAACTTTAATTTCGGAAGTCAGTGTCTTTGCTTTTCAATTTTCGTTTTTTGCCACCGACTACAGTTTGTACAGTAGTTTTGAGTTCTATTACATGGGGCTTAGGCCATGGGATATGGGACTTGGGCCATGGGACATAGGCTTGCCTTCCCTTCATGGAATAAAGTCATAATGTTATGTGTCAATATTTTTCCCTTCAATTTTCATCTCTTGTTGAAGTTCCAAAATCAGATTTACAATCATCTCTTGGAAACATGTTTCGGTCGTTATGCTACAGATTGCCAATCACTATGGCAGCTGCATTCAGTTCGGAAGTACGTGATTGAGCGTCAATCAATGCGTTGGATCAAGCTGATTGACCTGTGCTTGGGCGCTCATTGTATACATACGTGCTTACTTGTGCTTCGAAGTAATGTGAGGATGGCATGACTTGTATATATCATTGCATTAGTAATAATTATCCATCACCAATATTATAAATTCGAAAGTAACTCTGTCTGTCTGTATGTTACCTTGTCACGCATAAACCACTGAACGTATTTCGATCAAAGGCAAGGAGATAGATGGTATCCCGGGGAAGGACACAGGCTACTTTTTATCGACGTACCACGTGAGCGAAGCCGCGGGCGGAAGCTAGTATAGCATAATTTCAATGTGTGCCTTTTATTACTCAATCCTAACTAGTCCCAACTAATAATATAAATGCGAAAGTGAGTTTGTTTGTTTATTACGCTTCCACGTTAAAACGGCTGAACGGGTTTGGATGAAATTTGGTACATGGGTAGACCATGACCTGGGTTAGGAGTTAGGACATAGGATACTTTTTATCCCGATATTCCCACGGGGTCGAGACTTATGCGGTTGAAACCGCGGGGCAAAGCTTACTTAATATATTGATTGCATTTCACAATGTGAACTAAGGTGGTAGGTTTAACAAAGACCTGATGATTGTGAACCCTGGCACAGTAAAGTAGGGATTATGGTTATAAATATTATGTTCAATTACGAACCTCTTATTATATCTTATGTCAACGATCTGAACGTAGAGATATCAGAAGTTTTCAAAGCATTATTAAGAATGAGAACCCGTTTAATGTTTAATGCATTTTCTCTAGATAACAGCAGGTGTTACTGAAGGACTAAAATTAATCAAAAATCCAGTTGTCACTAAACTTCTGCAATTGTATTAAATGAGTCGGGCCCAGTTCGTAATCTTTTCACCTGGATGATACGCCCAATTTTCACTATTAGTTGCATGTTCTTTACCTATATTTGTGAGTGCACTGCAAAAATCTAAAGCAAGCTCTTATCTCAAATTAACGCAAGATACACAGGTGTATATTTGTATAAGTTCACTTCAAATATTAATTCTCCATTTCCCCCTCGTAACATAATAAATATGGCACCAAACTCGATACAATACGGCGAACATCTTGAATAATAATCTTGATACATTCCCTCGCTTTCACTCCTACTTTCCTAAAGTATACGCCGATCATTAATCTTGATCTGTATCGTAGCATATTATGGATATCATACACAAACTTTGACAGTTTCTTTTTTGTTATTTAAGAACATGTTTTTTTGTTTTTTTGTGTGACTTTGCATGCTATAGCCGTTTCAAACAAGGAAACAACTAATGAAATTAGAACCTTTTTTCACAAAAGACTAATGATTACATCATTTTAACATTATTTTCATTAAAAAAGGCAGTAAAAAGGGGGACACTTTTAAATAAAATGATTTTGTTATCAATCTTTCGATTATGTCATTATTATTTGCCTATCCTTTTCGGGTAAATGGGTGCAGCTGAATACCAGTATTTTATGTGGAGAGACTGCCTATCTAACCTCCACAACCCAGTTACTGGGTAATACGATACCCCTTGGTAAGACTGGTTGTCAGACTTTCGGGCTTCTGACTACCAACTAAGTGTGTTCATAAATATTATGATGCAGTTTTCACTGTGAATGATTATTTAATAAAGAAAACTATCAAAGATGTTAATTCTTACGTGGTCTCTATAAAAATGATGCCGAAATAGATAAATAGTAAAAAGCAACAAATAAATAAATTGTAATAATAAATATAGCATATTTTTGACAAGCATCCAATTATTTAGATACAAAACTGGTTTAAGTAATTTAATTTAAAATAGACGTAACCTATAATATTCCGCTCAAACTATTTCTCAAGACTCATAAAAACTCTGTAAGAAATCGACACGTGTTTCACCTCACAACGAGGCATCCTCAGGATGACGATTGACCAGACGCGAACCAGAACACGACGTGTTGCCACACCGAGCACTGGATGCAGAGAACCTGCGTTCTCTACTTCCAGTATATCTACGTCTATTGTATCTTTTTTTTTTTTGACGGTGGGTAATCATCGAATGACTTCTCCAGGGCGTGTCAGACTTTTACTGACTAAAACCCACCCGTGTTCCTTCAGTTGCCTGTTGCCAAGGGTATCCCTTTCGGACTTTCCCGCAAAAGTCTATTGCATCTAATGGACTTCCGCAAAATCACGCCTGAACCAATTTTCTTTAACATTTTCCTAATTAACATTGGCTACAACTCTAAATATCAGATTACGTACGTAAATTGGCTTAAACACGTGTATAAGCCAAAACCCAACTACAAACTCACAAATCCTATAGATATGTCAGGGGTACGTCATCCAATCAGCAGCTGTACCCGCGTTACTTCCACTCGAACCACTCACCAAAGATCGGCGGCTTATAACCCTTAAGGTAAGGTCACACGGGCAATTTTTCGAGCAATTATTGCTCGGCAACAATTGCTGGTGTTAGTGGAGCAACCTGTGTGGGAGACTAAGTTTAATTCCTAAAACCTGCTACTTTAGCTATTATTGCCCGACGACTGTTGCTCGAGGCAGTGGAGAAATCTAGTTTAACCCTTTGAGGATCTCCATCGGTTTGCTTACAAACAAGTAAATACACAAGGCTTTATTACTATTTTTGGAAGCCTCAATAATATGCTCAAATGGCTAATTAAGACACCACTGACAGACAAATTAAGAGTCACACATAATCTGTTCGATTTATGCCGTTTTATCCCTAACATATGTGACTCCGGATTTTTAATTTATCTGTCTGTGGTGTCTTGTTTATACCTGTTTAGTCGTAGTTGGGTTTTAGATTTAATTACTTTTTTTTTTTTTTCTTTAAAATTCATCCAATTGTTTCGGAAGCTTTAATTACTCCGTATGTACTGTGTTGCTCATGAATGCTTGGTTTATTAAAGTTGCTCAATGTGATGTTGAAGTGGCGGTCTAGCAACATTGCTACATGTTGGCATCGCATTAAATTGCTTGATGTAGTCCTAACGTCATTTGAACAAATGCTCAGAATTAAGCTATGTACTGTTACTCGTGTACACACCCTTAACAAAAGCGGCAACGTCGCAGCTCGCGTACTATGACTGACCTAAATTGGCATTGTCACTTTTCAATTCACTAATGCGATGTTGCCAATTTTCTATCTCTGGTGTAGGTTCCTACTGTGTGTTTATGTGCGTATGCTTTTGTGCGAGTTAAGGGCTAGACAATTCACAATTCGTCTTTTTACCCGACTGCCAAGGAAAGGTTATGTCTTGTATGTATTTTCCTCGTATCTTCCAAACGGCTGGATGGATTTCGACAGTTAAGGTATCGCTAAATTCATCTTATATATCCAAGTGTACTTAGATAGTTGTTTGAAAAAAAAACAAAATGGCGGATTTCTTAATTTATATTCTCCTGAATTCTGATCGCTGAGGAAAACGTTTTAGGAAAACCTTTTTTTTCTCGAGGGGATTTCCCGGTCCATAGTAACCATGTCTGTCGTAATCTGTTTATCCTGTCTGAACAGAACGTAGAGTATATCGACTCTTTTGACTTAAAACGTCACAGTATTTTTCTTTTCTTAGACAATATGGACAGAATATTTTTGCTCAAGTTTTAAATTCACAACTGCATCATAAACAAAATAAAACCAGTTTGAACAAAGAAATAGACAACCCTCTGTTGTAAATTAAAATAATTAACTGCAAAATAATTTATAAAAATCTACCATCAAAAAACCCTTTGAGTTAAAAACAAGATTCTAGAAAACAAATTGTTTCCTATTTTATTTAATGTCAAGGAAAAAATACATTAAAAGTACCGCAAGCACAAACGAAGTGCCAACTTCACAGCAGCTTAGGAACAATTAGGTAAATGAAAAAGTTTTTAGTAAATCTAGAGACATCTTGTTTTAATTAGAACATTTTTATGAAAAAGGGTTAAGATTTTGCGGTGAAATAAGAAAATGTTGGTCTAAAGGACTTTGTAAAGGGTTCATTGTGCTTTGAACCTTAGGTTCTGTATTATAAAGATGTTATTATGGTGACAAAAGAAGAAGAAACCAGTCGTCTTATGATATAATTAAGATTGAAAACGAATTAGTTCCAAATGCCAGCTCTTTAGAATAATTATGACGCCATTACTACGAGTGGCTACGCCGTAGCAACATCAGTGCTACGATTGCTACGCGCGTAGCTACGCGCGAAATTGTCGTACTTTCTACCAACTCAAGATGTTGTTAAGTGAATACTGTTTATTGTAGATTATTTATTAATGTTATCGTTATTTATGTTTAAAAACACTGTGATTTAAATACGAAACAAACACAATAAAATTAGGTAATTAGGTATTGCTAGAAGAAACAAAGTAACATATTCTTGTGAAATAAAAATGTTATTTTGTTTTCCGTCGAATCTGAGTTTTTCTGGGTTTTGCAATTTCAACGTTACCTAAGTAAATAGTACATGTTCAATAAACATTGTAATGAACTACAAATATTATTAATATGGCCGTAAAGTTATGTTATAACGTAACTTCACGGGCATATTCCACAAATACGTGACTAGAGAAAAAAGTTTACATAAACAAACAAAAAATATAAATAAGATCATCACTCATCCACATTCATAACATTTACTGCATTTTCACCTTAAAAACAACACACACAATAATATCTCGCTCGGATTCAAACACAGGAACAAACAAATTAGTTAGTGCGGACAAATCGCTCCCAACTTTGCTCTGAGAGGAACAGGAATTGCGTTGTTGTAAACTTAGGACCGTCCACAGTACGAGGCGGAGTTAGCAGATGTTGAAATGGTGAACTATTCGATATTTGTGTTTATTAGAATATTATGAGACTTTTATTCTAATTTTGCTTTGTGGCATGAGAATTGATAACTAATAATTGCAGTATTGTTCCTTATGTAATTTTATTTTCCTTTGTTATTAATCTTAACTTTATGTAATGTTTTGCCATAATTTCTTGATTCTTTAGTTTTAGTATTATTATATGTATCACCTATATTTCTGAGATTACTGATTATCCTGTTATTGGTGACTGTAAGTCCGAGGCTATTGTTAACTGTAGTACTTAACATATATTATACACATAAGCTGTTGGTGTACCTTTTTAAATAAATAAATAAATTATATTTGTTCAATGAAATCTCCAAATGGCTGTTTGACACTTCCCGTGACCCAAGGGCCGGCTTTTACCTTGGTCAGAGGCTAAGCATTGCCATACAACGTGGCAATGCCGCCAATCTCTTGGGTACATTACCAGGCGACAGCGATGCGGAGGAATTTTTCGACGCCATATTTTAATTATTAATTGTTTATTTGTATAATTAGTTTGAATTAATATTAGTTAGGATTTCATTAGTAAAGTAATTAGTTTTATATTATATTGTTTATAGTTCCATTGAATATTATTATGGTTTACGGAATATTGATTAGCCTAGAGATTGATTAGATTAGAGGTGCTTGTGGCTAAGAAATAACAGCCGCACGGGCCGATAAATCTGGTTAAGCTACGCTTGCCGCGGTTGGGGCGTGGATGACTGACCATCTTTACATACCAAGACCGTGCCTCGGAAAGTACGTTAATCCGTTGGTCCCGGCTGTCATTTGTAGATCTTCGACAGTTGTTACGGGTCGTCAGAAACCAGTCTTACCAAGGGGTATCGTGTTACCCAGTTACTAGGTTGTGGCGGTCAGATTGGCAGTCACGCCATGTAAAATACTAGTATACAGCTGCATCCGATTACATTGGAAGCCGTCTCTAACATAGTTGTGAAAAGGCTAGGAACATTGATATTACAAAGACATTAAGGAGTATTTTCTTGTTATTGATTATGTCTATTTGAGAAGCCAATAAATAACATTCAACGGTACAATACAAACATACGTCTATCCTAAGAGGCAAATGTATGCAGAAAAAACATTCCAGTATAGGTAAATATTATTCTATTGCCAATAACAATATATAAGCGCCATCCTGATCGCAAAAGTAATATGTTTTCCCCATCTTTTTGACATTACATACAGCCATTGAACGCTAAAAAACCTCTCTTTCCCACAAACGAGATTTCCATATACTAGAAAGAGACAGAGCTATGTTTGCGTCGCTTGATTCGTATTTTATACGCAAACACATTTTGAATTTGGAGCAGTGGTAATCGAATGATATATTGGCTACCGGATTTATGCAGTTCTTTTGTTCCTATTTTGAATTTAAAATAAAGTCACGAAAAGCCAGAGTTACACGATGCGACCATTAATTGTTTCAAAGAAATAAATAACACTACTATTTTATTTTATTTCTATGTAAACACAAGCTTTAGGAGGCAAAGGCAACAACTTTCTATTTTTCAATCATAGTAACTTTGAGTGCAGTCTGTCAATGTCGAATCAGCTTCATTGCTTCAAGTTTGTAGCAAAAACAGCAACATATTTAGGGTGTATCTATTCATACACGAAATCTCTTAAGAGGCCATTGTACTCGTCATTATGAACAACTTTCACTTGGGACCAACATTGAAATCACGTTTATTTTCGCATAGCTCGTCAAAATGTTGGGAGCAGCTGATTTTGCTGTCGCGATTTCAGCGTTGGTCCCTTATGAAGAAAAATAAATAGGAATAGATAACAACAATAATTTTACTGAGTGCGATAGATTATACAAATATGAATAAATAGACTGTTTGTCAAAGGTAATAAATCTAAAGCATCGGCTTCAAACACGGCATATATTTTCTAGCTTCCAGCCTCAATGTTCCTCCACCAAAAGTGATAAATTATTTCCTTCCAAAAACACATTAGTTTACCCACGATGTACCATTACGATGTCATTTCTGTCCCATCCATCCATAGATCAATTCTTTCCAAAAGCATTTTGGCAGAACCGCAAAACCGCAAAGTGAAACGAGTATAAATAAAATGAGTTATTCGAGAAATAATCGATTCTCGGTAGAAAGCATTCGGTATCGAAATCGTTATAGCATATACCGCAAATGCATTATTAAGTATTTAACTTTTTAAGCTTTTTAATGGCAACACTTTATTTATATTGTCTGTCTGAGTGGCACGAAAGCATTGAGCTTTCGTGTCTTTTCATATTTTTAGTTTAGCCTACCACAAAACAACAATTTTATAAATAACCAGCCGCCAGCGGCTTCACCCGCGTGTAATCTTTATAAATTATAGCCTATGTTACTCGGGGTGAATGTAGCTTTCTAATGGTGAATGAATTTTTGAAATCGGCGCAGGAGTTTTTAGTTGATTCATTACAAACATATACACAAAAATGCTCAAAGAAATCTTTCCTCTTTATAATATTAGTATAGATGTATGTAGATTGAAAATTCCACATCCGTAAACATGCGAGGTTGTGAACCCACAACCTAGTACTAAGAAGTTGGTTCATGAACCTCCAAACAACTTCAACATCCTGAATAAAATATATTCCGGAATAAAAATTTCATCCACTAAATTCAGATAGAGGGAATATATGTATACATACATATGTATAGGATGGTTGCATCTCGCATTCGAGTAAAAATGTAAGAATTTTATTTTTACGTTCCTTTCTCATTCCTTTCAGGAGACAAAGGCGTAAGTGGTCCAATTTATAAGGTTTTCTACTTCATTACTTTACGCCCATTCTCTCTTATCCGATGAGTGCGTACTTACAATCGTAGGTACCTCGTAATGTAAATTACAATTATGTAAGTGTAAGAGCATTGGTGGCCCAATGGTAACGGCCTCGACTTACGAGTTGTAGGTCGCGGGTTCGAACTCACGCAAGCGCTTTACTTTGTGTAATTTATTTGAGCACCACTGCTCACAAAACGGTGAAGGAAAACATCATGAGACTGACTCACATCTGCCTGATTTTTTTATATCTACAATCATGTTAAAATGGTAAATAATTAACGTATTTTTTGTCATATTGATTTTTTGTTGTAGAAATTAATGTTAAATAGGTTTTTGTGAAAAGCTTCGAATGATCTGTAGTAGTCTGATGTCTAAGTATATAAAAATAACCATTTTTAATCATCCATGCCAAGCAAGGACCTACTCTTAACTAATGTTTCTATTTACCCATCAAAAAGGAATGACACCCATAGAAAAAGTGGGGTCACATCACTATTGATGTGACTCCACTTTTTCTATGGGCTATCCCAACGGACTGTCTTTAAAAGCGTAACTAATCCCTTCCGGCTATTGACACATAAGTAATTATAAACCCTTGAATGTATAACTGTTACCAAAAACTTTACTAAAGTCTCTCACTACATTAACCCCATAATCCCACCACCACATAACTTGCTGAACCACCTAATTATCTCCTAAAGCACCAAAACTTTGTCATCTAACTTCGTATCCTGGGCATTCGAGAGAAAATCTCAAAGTACAGTCAACAAAAGACATATGTATGCGGGCAGGAGTACTATAGCTAGGTAGATAAAATGGGAGAATGCACTTTATTGCACATCAAATAAAGGAAACAGTCACATACATTGTACCTTAAGGGAAGATATATTAGTATGTATCCTCCCATATGATAGTGGTACGTCTATGTTAGTTAATTGATTCAGGCGTGACTTTGCGGAAATCCATTATAAAATACAATAGACGTAGATATTATATTTAGTAACCTATTCCGCTTGACTATTCTTCAAGAGTCACAAAAACCCTGTAAGAAATCGACACGTGTTTCACCGCTCAACGAGGCTTCCTCAGGATGACACACGTGTCCATTTCTTACAGGGTTTTTATGGCTCTTGAAGAATAGTCAAGCGGAATATGTTACTAAATTTATATCTACGTCTATTGTATTTTGTACGACTATGTTCTTTTTTTTTATAGCCCACGTTGCGTCTGCGCTAAGTGGTCAAGTTTTTGACATCGCATCGGTTATCAGTCTGCAGAATTATTAAAATTCAAGTCGATTTAGTATAAGTGAAAGAAAGTTAAGTGTCGTTTGAGAGCAAGGAGCTTAATGTGTCTCGTAGTTACAAAAGATATGCAGCAATGAATATTAGAATGTTAACGTGCAATATTCAGTGTACCTAACTACGTGAATTCTGCGTAGTAACTTTAACAAATAAATAAAATACACTGTACACGCTTTTAGGTTTAACGAGGGACATACTTTAAGGGAGTGTAATACTCATGAATGTGACCAACTTTTAATACGGAACCAACACGGAAATAAGAAAAAAAATCTGCCGTTTCCTACAACGTGATCAGAATGTCGGTCACAGGAGAGTTAATTACCCACTTTTCGGATTTCGCCGCAGTGGGGTACAAAGAGATGACGTATAAAACTGCCTGCATACTTATCTCGTTCGTCGTCAGTACAAGGATCACAACAGTAATCCTCTTATAAATACAGCCGGCGGCGCCTAAAGAGTGGAAAATCCAAGATAATCTTTTGATGACATGATTTCCAAATTAGGAGCCCAAGTTTTTACATTTAAATGAGTTTTTGTTGGGTCATGATATTATTGTTGTAAGGCAGGAATTGGCAGTTTTTTATACCTACGGGTTTTGTTTCATGTTTTTTTTTCCTGCCTATTGGAGGGTTAAATGATTTTTCGCCTCTTCTTTTTTCGTGTGGTTAGTGACTGGTATCAGAGTTTTAAAGCCGCCCATGGGCCTCTGACTTGGCTTCACATCATCATCTGCCTAGCCTTTTCCCAACCAAGTTGGGGTCGGCTTCCAGTCTAACCGGATGCAGCTGAATACCAGTATTTTACATGGAGCGACTGCCTATGTGACATCCACAACCCAGTATCTGGGTAATACGACACCTCTTGGTAAGACTTCTGACGACTGTCAAAGATCCATGAATGACAGCCGAGACCAATGGTTTAACGTGCTTTCCGAGACACGGAGGAGTCTCGATATGTAAAGATGGTCATCCATCCACGGACCAGCCCCGGCAAGCGTAGCTTAACCTGATGGATCGACCCGTGCGGCTGTTATTACTTAGCCACGAGCTTCTCCTACTTGACTTGGCTTCACATGCCATTGCGAAATATCTTTCAGGCATGCCTGTTTCCTCACGATGTTTTTCCTTCACCGTTTTTGAAGTGATAAAAAGTGGTACGTGGTAATTTTTCGCCTTTGAAACAGGGAGAAGTTAGTACTTTTTGTCAGGGTTTCAGTGAGTATGTCTGTGGCATTGTAACTTGTGAACGTCTGAACAGATTTTGATGTGCATTTTAGTTTTATTCTAGCTGTAATTCGTCATAGGCTTCCCACATTATTAGAGATAATATCTCTAATAATGTGGGAAGCTAAGATATTATCTACATTTGTGCTAATCGAAAATTAGGTGAGAGAGAGGCAAAGTTTGCGCCCTCACGCCCCTAACCGCCGCCGTTGGAGACGCCCTGGGCATCGGGAATCCCAAGCGGATTCCCGGCCACCATAGGCGCGGGCTTGATGCCTGCCAGGGTTGCGGGTTAGTCCGAAAGGGATACCGGGACCTTGGCAACAGGCAACTGAAGGAACACGGGTGGGTTTTAGTCAATAAAAGTCTGACACGCCTTCCGCTCCGCCCAGAGCGGGACAAGTTAATGGATGATTTCCCACCCTCAAAAAAAAAAAAAGGTACTCGTACAAAACAATACAATTATTTATGTAAATAAGTGCGGTGGGGCCCGCCTGATAGTGTGCGTTGCTCATAGAAAACGTACAAGTACAGGAGCGATGAAGGAGCACTTTTGCAATGCGTTGCAGCGTCGCCCTTTTCTGCGCTAGCTTTAATAGTTCACACTCTCTTTCCACACTGTAGTCCTCAAAATTCAACATTAAAATTGTACCAAACTTTTCGAAATTTAAATCACGTTTTAACATCCTTACGCCCACGATAATTCTATGCAAACATAAACCCGACATATCCCTGGCTGAGAAAAACTTTCAAACATTTTGCGGCACACGTTGGCACCTTAAGCCCGTAATAACTTCCATGTTGTGGGGTAAAGGACCGGAATAGTTATTTAAGGACCAACCCGCGCCGAGTCCGCACTAAAAAGGACCAAAATCTATTTGTAAACTAATTTTTGGTGCTTTTTATGTTTAAAGTGGAACCGTTGTTTTGTTTTATTGTTTAATTTAAATGTCAACGTTTTCACTTGACTTGACTTTCTTGTTGTATTTTTTAATTTTTTGTTACTTAAATTATAAAGGCTACATAGTTTAAACTTAATTAACAATATTTATAGATAGGTAATATTCTAAACAATGAAGGAAAAACAACAAACACAAAACATCGTGAGGAAACCGGCAGGTCGTAGAACCCAAAATTCAATCTCACAAAAAGAAATACTAAATTAAGCTGCGCTTGCCGGGGTGGTCCGTGGATGGGTGACCATCTTTACATACTGAGACTCCGTGCCTCGGAAAAGCACGTTATGCCGTTGACCCCGGCTGTCATTCTTGGATCTTTGACAGTCGTTACGAGTCGTCAGAAGGCCGAAAGTCTGACAACCAGTTTTACCAAGGGGTATCGTATTACCCAGTTGTGGAGGTCAGATAGGCAGTCGCTCCATATAAAATACTGGTCCGCATAATTATTCAGAAATCAGACGATTCACTTTTTGTTCTATTTTTATAATTTTCGTTCGGCATCTTTCACTCCAAAGTGAAATGTCTGAACACAAAATGAATCAAACGTGAAATATTTATTAATTAGAGAACAGATCCAACGATGCTCGATTGCGGCACTCAGCATCTTTCATTAGCCTATTCGAATGATCGAATCATGGAATGAAAGGACCTGATGAACGTCACTTGTGTGAACCATTCTGATATCAATTTTTGTCAGTTCCTACATAGTCAATTTAATTGCTACAAAAATACTTAGTTAATTGATTCAGGCGTGACTTTGCGGGAATCCGTTATAAAATACAACAGACGTGAGGCATCCTCAGGATGACGATTGACCAATTGCAAACCAGAACGCGACGTGTGTGGTAACACTCGGTGTGGTAACATGTGCGCAATTGGTCAATCGTCACCCTGAGGATGCCTCGTTGAGAGATGAAACACGTGTCGATTTCTTACAGGGTTTTTATGGATCTTGAAATATAGATAAGCGGAATAGGTTACTAAATATATCTACGTATGTTGTATTTTACAAAAATACTTGGCATTTTATCATTCAATCCCTCTATTGACACTTTTTAAATTGCTCTCTAAACTTTCAACTGAAAAAGTATAAAAAAGTTCAGTTTGTCGCAATGCTTGAACAAACTGCCAGACAAAACAGTACTATTTGTTTTTATTCGAAGTTCAAACAGACAGAACCATTTAAAAAAAATGTCATCCCTGTACATACGGGAACTTTGCTATCGATTCTGTAGTACAGCAATTAAAATATTATGGTATTTAGCCATTATCTATATCCATCCATACTTCTATTAATATTTTAAATGCGAAAGCAGCTCTGTTTGTCTGTTACCTTATCACACTTTAACAGCTGAACGGATTTGGGTGAAATTGTGCACACTGATAGACCATGACCTGCCTTTTTATCCTAGTAGTACGCTCTCGTAGGATAATTTATGACCATCACGCGGGCGAATATGCGGGCTAAGATAAAAATATAACAGAGATGAGACAAAAATATAAGCCCTCTGTCCTAATCACTAACAGATTTAGATTATGCTAATGTCCTGTCTATCAGTTAGCATGCATGTCAATATGATATGAATTTATTTACATAACATAACCAACATGATATAAGGTTCCCAATACTGTGACATAAGCAACAAGCATCCTGTCTGTGAGATGGGAGTGGGCTGTAATCCACCAGGCGGGACCAGTGTGCATCACACGGCTTAAAATTTTTGGTTCTAGGAGATTTTCGTTTAACGATGTTTACCTTCACCATTCAATAATGTAGTGATAAAATAATTTTTACACAAAACTAATCTCTCAGGGGTCCGAAGCAGTGATGCTCGCGAAGGAGGAGGCGGAACGCGTGAGGGAGAGGCAAGGCCTGCGCCCTCACGCCCCTAACCGCCGCCGCTGAAGACACCCTGGGCGTCGGGAATCCCAGGCGGATTCCCGGCCACCATAGGCGCGGGCTTGCGGACGGCGAGGAATAGGTAGCTCGCCGTCCGATAAGGACCAGGCCCGGGTCGATGGCGCATCGTGTTCCACGCGCGCCTCAAAGAGATGTCAGCACACCTGACGGGGTCCGTTAGGACCGATGCCTGCCAGGGTTGAGGAATAGTCCGAAAGGGATACCGGGACCCTGGCAACAGGCAACTGAAGGAACACGGGTGGGATTTGATGATTTCCCACCCAAAAAAGAAAAAAAAAAGGTCCATATTTATACTGTGTCAGAGGGCCTAGACAAAGTTTCAATATATCAGCGATAATGAGAATGAAATAGTCAATAATGTATCGGACTGACATTAGCTACCGAAAAGTTTATGCCAATCCTATTTGAAAGGCATTAGGCTTCCTGTACACGACGCCAGAGCTGCACCGGCGCCGGACCGCCTGTTTGTGTAAACGAAAAGGCCGCCCGGCCCCCGCACCGGCGCCGGCGCCGCACTGCGGCCGCACCGTAGAAGCGCCAAAGTCGCGATGAAGAAAGAATCTGAGATAATTATGAGAGTGTTTCATCTCGCGGTTCGGCGCCGGTGCGACTCCAATGCGGCTCCACGGTCATGTCCCCCATGCTTAGAAAGCGATTGCCACTTCTCAATTTGTGCTAACTGTTAGCCATTTCAGCATAATATTGAGGCTTCTAAGAATAGTAATAAAGCCTTGTGTATTCACTTGTTTGTAAGCAAACCGATGGAGATCCTCAAAGGGTTCCTAGAAGAGGTTCTATTGACAAAATGTTGTTCCGGGTAGCGAGGATTAATTGTATGCAAACAGCATTGATTGCTATGGTCTTAATTGGAGCATATTAGCTGTGTTTTTGGTTGTTTATTAATTTACTTTAAAAATGGTGGAGGTTCTGTATTTGACGAGGTTTTATATGTCCGTGCACTGGTTTCTATGAGACTTTACGGTTTTTTTTTTATTTGGTAAAAGAATTTATAAAACTAGCGCACATTACAGTGGCATCGGACTGCAGCGCAACGCGTTTTTATACTAATCAGTGCGGTGCGGCCCGCTTTTAGTGTACGTTGGTTAATAGAAAATGGAAAAAAGTGATGAAGGAGGATTTATGCAATACGTTGCGGCGCGGCCCGCCCTTCTCTGCGTTACCCCTTGATCACCACGTCACCGCTCGCGCAACCTACGTCTTACGTCTGCGACCGCGAGTCGCGAGTCGCGACTCGCACCGCAAGACGTACCGCCCTATGTCGTGGCCCTGGCCGTCAAAGAGTAAAGAGTCAACATCTCTAATAATAAGCCTTGCAGACTGAGTAATCATTTTCACCATAGCCTACACGTCGATTCTGTAAAATTCAAACAACAACTCGCATCTCACATCGCTATTCACTTCGAATTTTGAATCGGGTTCAAGTGAGCGTCGAAGTGACGGGGGAATTATCTTACTGAATGCCACTTCTAACGTCATCTCATACTATATCTACCAAAATCCCACGGTCAATTTAGTTGAACTCGCTGACACGCTCGCAAGGGTAGCGCTAGTGTATCACCCGAGTTTTTAGAATGCCAATCAAGAAACTCACAGTGGATTCAGATTCGAAGTTTAGAATGAGGTCTTACAGAAGCACAGCCCTGAACTATTCATGTTTAACTCGTTTCAAGAGAAAAACTCTGCAATTTTGCATAGCATTTCAAGTATTTATTTAAGCTCTTTAACTAATATTATCATTTCAAACAGAAAAATCTTGGACAGGCGCTATTTTCACTACCTAGTACTTTCCTTCCTTGCGAACTAACCTAAGGAAATGGTTAGTTGTTTTTTGAGCAGAATGAGCGAAAAAAGCGAGCGCTAAGATAAATTACTGGTGTCTAGTGAGACGTGGAATGCGCGCGTATTGTGTTGAGCAGTCCAGTTCAGTTACTGTCTTACTGTTGAAAGGAGTTCATTTGATAAAGACGAGTTTTGAATGGACTTGTATAGACGGTGCGTTGTTACTGGCTGGCTACTATTTCTTTGAAAAAGAAATATACACGTTAAATCTATATTTTATATATACCTACTTGTATAAATATCCATACTAATATACCTACTAACAATATTATATGTATACTAATAATTTAGTATTAAATGGGAAAAAAACTAAATGCATGAGATTTGCTTTACCGAATGTTAAAAGTAGGGATTGTGACATAATATTGAATAGGGAGAAACTAGAATTCGTCGATAAGACTGTTTTCCTGGGGATCACACTCGACTCAAGGCTGCAATGGGGTCCTCATTTAACATCTCTTGCAGGACGGTTAAGTTCAGCAGCATATGCTGTGAGGAAAATCCGTCAATTCACTGATGTAGATACCGCGAGGCTAGTCTATTTCAGTTACTTTCATAGTATCATGTCTTACGGTATTTTACTGTGGGGACGGGCTGCAGATATCGAGTCTATTTTTATTCTGCAGAAAAGAGCTATCAGAGCAATATATGGCCTCCGTATGCGCGATTCTCTAAGGGAACTGTTTAAAGATATTAACATCATGACGGTACCTTGTCAATATATCTACGAAAACATCATGTACGTTAGGAAAAATCTAAGTCTTTTTAGTAAAAGAGGTGAAAAACACAATTATGGGACTAGGAATAGGGACCAATTAGTTCAACCGGGCTTCAGACTGGCTAAAGTAGACTCATCCTTCATGGGGTACTGTTTAAAATGTTACAATAAAATACCTCCCCACATACTCCAACTGAATGAAACAAAATTTAAATCTTGTATAAAACGCACACTATGCCGCCAAGCATATTAGAAATTGGGGGATTACATCACTGACAAAAATGCTTGGCTCAGCGCTGGTCCAGCTCCACAGGGCGCAACAACTAATTGATTAGCATACGAAAATATTGTTGGAGCTGCTGAAGATTGTAAAAACTATCTTTACATTGTATAAATTCAATCTCCTAGTATTGTATAACTGCATAGCACATGTGTGTGAGCACTATGTACTTACCTAAGTACTTTAAAGCTACCATTTACTAGGTACGTCTTTCATTGACTTGAATGTGCCCTGGCGGCTGAAAGCATGTCATGCTCACTTTAATGTCTCGCTGGTGGTGGCTTGTGTGTTGGATCATTAAGTTCCCTTCAAAATGGTTGAGCTGAATGGTGCTGATCCATGCGTCATGTTCGTGAACGGGCGCCATCCGTAGGGACTGGTCATTTCTTAGCTGCCACGGCTTATTTTGATTTATTTTAATTTTTGAATTGTTTTGTATCGTTTTATCTTTTATTTACGGACTCTTTTAACCTGCACGTTTTTCTACATTGTACTCACATGTATGATTCCAACATGAATGATGTAAACAACATATTGTAACAATATTCTGATTTAAAAGAGTGTCCGTGGAGTTTCTTGCCCGTTCTTCTCCATAGGAACCTACTACGCTTTGGAATGGGCAACTAGCTTCATATTTTCTGACTGACCGACCCTTTGACAATTCAAAAGTGCCTGTAATTGGTTTATTTGAAATAAATGCTTTGAGTTTGAGTTTGAGTTTATAAATTCGAAAGTAACTCTGTCTGTATGTTACCTTTTCACGCCCAAAGCACTGAACCGATTTCGATAAAATTTGGCAAGGAGACAGATGGCACCCTAAGGAAGGACATAGGCTACTTTTTATCGACATACCACGCGGGCGAAGCCGCGGGCGAAAGCTAGTAGTAGTATTATAAATGCGAAAGTGAGTTTGTTTGTTACGCTTTCACGCTAAAACGGCTGAACGGATTTGGATGAAATTTCGCACAGAGGTAGACCTTGACCTGGAGAAGGGCACACTACTTTTCATCCTGGATCGCAGACGTAGTCGCGGGCAACAGTTAGTAATATGTTTTATAAAGAGGTAAAATTAGTTTTTTTATTTATATGTGAAATGAAATGAAATGAAATTGTTTATTCTGTAAATAGGATATTGGAATCACTTTTACACGTCATATTAAAAAGTTGTAAAAATAAGCTAGATGAGGTCGGCGTTTCCTATCTGACTACTCTGAGAAGAAAGGCCGAAACAAACTCAGAGGTCACCGTCTCCTTTAAAGTCCAGACATAATCTTGGTCAGGCCATATGAGGACCATGTAGATTAGAGTCTGAAATGGTATTTTGAGGAAAGAACCACACAGATTTGAGTGGACCTGTCCAGTCAGTGCAAGCATTTGTCAGTAATAGTAGAGCTCAACTCACAAATTAAGGAGCTCAACGACTCGATGAACAATACCAAAGAAAGGAAATTTGGGTAGGTCGCATAAAGTTCTCAAATTGCCAGACCTTCGCTAAAACTAACAGAATGAAAAATAAATATCCACATAGTCCTCACATTCACAATAAAACAATACCTATAAGTAATCATCATGTCATTTTGTATATAATATTCAATAATGTCAATTTGTATATATAACTGGTAGGTATATTTTTATGGTTTTCCATAATATTCAAAATGTCACAATGCTTAGCAGAGCGAGCACCTCAATCCCATGCATTTTTGTCTTCTAAATAATCTGAAATTTTATAGTACCCTTTTTTACAATGTGGTACAAATGTGGGGGGTAATCTCCGAAATTACCAGACAGATTTGAAAAATTATTTATTGGATAGCCCAATTGTTGAGGAAGGTTTATAGGCAACAAGGTTTATGTAACACATCATCACGCTACGACCTTAGGATCTGAGCAAAAAGAAAAGAGTTTGAAAGAACGCTAAGCGCAAACGAAGTATTAGCGCGTGCCAGCGATGCGATGCGACGCAGTGATTCGGGGGCGAAATTCCACGCGGTTGAAGTTATGGACAGAAACTAGTACACAATAAAGGAAAGCTGATTCTGTAAAGCCAATTTTGTTGTAATTTTCATAGACTAAAATAAAATATTCTTACTTATTGTCACTCCTGCCTTTTGGAAGAACCAACCAGAAGCAGTTTGCCTCAAAAGTGATAAATAAGATGTTTACCTGTAACAAGAAAATCAGCACATTAATAATGTTTTAATTAAAACACTTGTTTAAATGTTATTTGAACTTCATTCTAACTTTGTAAAAGATAAAATGTGTTTAAGAAGAAAAAAAAACGTTTTTTTTTATGTGTAACATCTTTCCTCTCGCTTTCGCTATCTGTGAGAGTTATTTCGTGAAAGGGACGGAAGTGTGTAACAGGAAGCCGGGGAAGCGCGCGCTATTTGAACTGACCAATGAGCGCGCGCGGTGCTAGAGTTGTCCGTCAGATGGTACCAAACTATTTTCCGAGAGGTTGGTACTGTCAGCCAAGATATCAGATGTGTACATCCTATGCGTTATACTGTAAAGCTGGCTCATTTTTTTAATATTATTAATAAGAGCACGAAACTTTTTATCGATGTTGAATATAAACATAAACAAGTATACAAACACGAAAGCGACAGCTATCATCAAATTAAATAAAACATACAATCCCAAAAGGGTCTCTAACTGACCTCCACTATCAAATAGAGCGAAGGCAAGTTCTCTTAACGGCGGCCATCTTAATTGTACGTGAGAAGGACTCAAGGCTTTCACCTTTTTTTTTAAATAAACCATCGTTGGTTACCGATTACTGAAATGCTCTCGACCTTATTGAGGGCAACGACCTGTGGTGCACTGGGGTTTGGATTTGATTCTTACGTGTTAGCAATTGAGTTCCAATTTAAGTGTCTCTTGCTCCATTTTTAATTTTTAATTCTTTTAATTCTTTTTACCTATTGTAATTGTATTCTCGGTGCATCGTCTTCACATGTAATTATATAATTGATGTATACCAAATATTGTAAAACATTTTTTTTTAAGAGTAACGGTGGGGTTTCTTGCCCATTCTTCTCCATACGAAAACTACCTTTTGGAAGGGGCAACTAGAATCAGTTCTATTTCTATGTATTTGACGTTCAAAAGTGCCTCTAATGTGCCTATTTGAAATAAATTATTTGACGTTGACTTTGACTTTCTTAGTGCAAATGAAAAAATAAATGAAGAATTTTGGTATTTTTAGATGCCTTTCTTCCTGTATTTAAAACAACACAGTGACTGTTTCATATTTTGGAAGTACTAGTTTAAATCAAAGGCAATGTAATAAGAAGTTTTGAATCAAGTAAATAAAATAAAAAAAATCGGTGACAGACAGCCAAAAACTGGAACTAGAAGCATGACAAGAGTTACCCCACTGGGAATAGAACCCGTGACCCCTGGATCTGAGAAAGCCTGGTCTAAGCACTAGACCACAGAAGGCGGTTACTTCTGTTTCTTGCAACTTAATAAACAATAAACAGTAGCTTAATATCAGGTGGAGTTACATATTAATATTATTAAATAAAAACATAAAACAAATAAACAAAATGGTTTTCTATTTGCTTATGTTACATCTAAGACGGATAGTTAGCGGCGACGACGCAGAGCATCCTAGGTGAAGCTTATTCACAAGTATTTATGTATTTGAATTTGTAAAGCCAATCTGTCGCCTAGATTTGGAAGGATTCCGAAATCAACAGACATATTTCTATGTTTGTATCTGTGTTTATATACATTGTATTATATACCTCGTTAAAATGTAGGGAACAGCTGATTTTTTTTTCGTGATTTCGGGTTTAATGATAATGATAATGTTTTTGTGCCTGAAACAGTGGTTTATATTTCCTTTAGTCTACATGATTAGCTAGGAATACATATTTAGGTTAGTTCCACAGTGAAAGTTGTTCATATTGATGAGTAGGTTTAATGATCCCTTAAGAGATTTCTTGTGTAAAAAGATAAACCTTACGTACAGTGTGTAATAAAAACCTTGTTCGATCCGTGAGCGTTTATTTAAGAATCATACTAAAAATCTACAAAGTGGAGACGACAATAAATGAAAACACTGGCAATACTAATGCATAAGAGTATTTTGGAACTATCAAATAAATCCTAACATCGAAATTAAAAAAGTCATTTTTTCAAACAAACTAAATAGTAGTGATGGGCCGACTATGGGGTTTCCCGATCTTTGACTAGCTATCGTAACTAAACTATTGGATATATATGATTATTTTTTTGTATGTAGACCGAGAACGTCATTAGATATACGGAGTTTTATTTTTTGTCGTCTCCATCTTGTATATGTGGTTTTAAAAACTCGCCGCTTTTTTTTTCAATGGGGTATTTTACATGTGGCGCTGGCGGCCGTCTTTTAACGAGACATTAGTTATGACTTCTGTATAAAATTTGCTGATTTATAATAAAATTGGGTTAATTTTGATACTAAAAAAATCAAAAAAAAAGTTTTAAAAAAATGTTTTCTCAGGAACTAAGGAAATTAATTATCCTACTCTCCTTATTAACTTTCCACTGCTTCCTAAAATTCACAAACGATCATACAATATTTTAGTCTATAAATAATTGCAACACAAAACCT
The DNA here is from genome assembly GCA_947363905.1 of Lithophane semibrunnea. Classification (NCBI taxonomy): domain Eukaryota; kingdom Metazoa; phylum Arthropoda; class Insecta; order Lepidoptera; family Noctuidae; genus Lithophane; species Lithophane semibrunnea. The sequence goes on along the minus strand of OX376206.1, from coordinate 2,593,564 downwards.
CCAATAAACAGTACAATCTCAGAAATCCCATAAAAATTCAATCCGTGACCTGTAGAACTACAGAATCCGTACTAACATAGTCGGAGAGCCAGTAGATAATCTTGTTACCACAGCCCAAGAGGAAGTTTTAAGAGCTGCACGCACCATCACTTAACTTGTTAGCTTAGCTCCTGTACTATAAATTTCACTACACCTAACTTAATTTAGTGGCACTGGGACGCTGGCTGATGCTGAACTCGAAACTTCCGAAAGTTCGAGTTCGTTTTATTTATGGATTTGAAGTTAAATGAGTAACTATACTTACTAGCAATTGGCTAGGAGGAGTTCGTAGCTAAGTAATAACAGCCGCAGGAGTCGATCTATCAGGTTAAGCTACGCTTGCCAGGGTTGGTCCGTGGATGGGTGACCATCTTCCTCTTCACATACCAAAGACGCCTCCATGCCTCGGAAAGCACGTTAAGACGTTGATCCCGGCTGTCATTTGTGGGTCTTTGAAAGTCGTTACGGGTCGTCAGAAGCCCGAAAGTCTGAAAACCAGTCTTACCAAGGGGTATCGTATTACCCAGATACTGAATAAACAATTTCATTTCATTCACTTGCTTCAAAAACGATAAAGGAAAACATCGAGAGATATTTCTCAACAGCGTGTGAAGCCAAGTCAGAGGCCCATGGCGGCACAGAAACCGTGACACCAGGTTAGTCAGTAACCACACAAAAAAGAAAGAAAAGAAGACCAGACTTTCATTTTACAGATTTGGACTTGGTAGTAAGTAAAGATCTGAAAACGCTGATAATACTGTGAGTAAATAAATGTGTTAATCAAGACTTATTTCTTCCCGACTAAAACGTTTTTATTTTTGACAATAACTGGCTGGTATAGATACCCACCACGAACCTTTCTAAACCACCTAATTCCTTCGATCGACCTTCCAGTTAGTACAACATATTCAGATAATTACCGCAGCCCCGTAGCCCGCAGCCCCGTAGCCCACAGCCCTGTAGCTCACAGTCCCCTTGTCCCGGTAAATCATTACACATAGTTTGTAACCATAACTATGTCCCACAACATTCTAACAACTTGTGAACGTACAAATAAGATCAGTGCATGTGTACTTGCAAATTCCTATGCAAGTAAGTAACTATTATAGATCATGGAACAATTATTAATGTTGCGTGTGGAGATGACTTCAAAGCCTTAACTTAAGCTACGATTGACGCATCTTGTGCTAAATCAGACATATAATTATATACTTAATTGATGTATACAAAATATTGTTAAACATTTTTAAAAGATTAACGGTGGAGTTCCTTGCCCGTTCATCTCCATACGAAAACTATCTTTTCGAAGGAGCGAGTAGAATCAATTATATTTTTTACCCGACTACGGCGAAACAAAAAGGAGGGTTATGACTTTGACCGGTATGTATGTATGTATGTTCATGATTGTGTTCAAATTCAAATTCATTTAGATTTATGTTCCCTCATAAAACACTTTAAAAAAAGTTACGGTGGAGTTTCTTGCCCGTTCATCTCCATACGAAAACTATCTTTTCGAAGGAGCGACTAGAATCAATTATATTTTTTTACCCGACTACGGCGAAGCAAAAAGGAGGGTTATAACTTTGACCGGTATGTATGTATGTATTTTCATGATTGTGTTCAAATTCAAATTCATTTAGATTTATGTTCCCTCATAACTTATAAACTACGCATCATAACGCACCATCGGTGGAAAAAGGGCCTAACTACACTTTTAGTGATTTTACAGGAGTGCCATTTTAAGATTTTTTTTTCATTCAATACCGTATCGTTCTGCTATATATTACTTTGAAGTAATTATTCTATGCATAAAATCAGCCCTATACTGTTGTGAATAGAAGCATGCTGTTTATAAGAATAAAATATTATTTGTTTATTTTTTATTTAAAGAACGGTGTACCCTTGTTCAGCCAATTTTAATCATTTTGGAATATTATGGCCCTTTTTACACTTTCATTTTGGAGGATTTTGGAATAAAAATAATGTCTTTTTGTGCAAAAATGTTGTATTTACCTGTTATTTAAAGTATTTATCGCCACTATTTTTTTTTATATCCAAAAATCATCAAATATAAGCGAAAATCTTTTTAAATAGTCTCAAAACATCTAAAATTAGAGATGACAAAAATTTGTCAGGCAAAGATTTGTATATGTCGAATTTTTGACAGTATTTATCATTTATAATGTCTCATTGACAATGTCTTTCTTATTTCAAGATAAACACGGAATATTACGGTGATTGCACAGAGGTAGCCCGCGAAATACAAATTTTCTTGCGTTTTTTACAATATGCAGGTGATTGTAAGGTTGTATCATGATCAAAATAATGTTTGGCGACAATAACAAATATGTATTTACATAATTAGAACCATAAGAATCATCAATATATCTCTCTAAGTTAAATTTGTTCCCTCAGAACTTTTCCATTAGAGATTTGTTCGGAATAAATCTAACTTTTTATTTGATAAGGTTGTGAATCATATTTTGATCAAGATACAACCTAACACTGACCTGAAAATTTCAAAACGTAAGAAAATTTTAATTTCACGGGTAGCATTGCCGATCCCCCTTAAAAAAAAATCTTTCAGTAAAAAACAAAAATATGAAAGTCCTCAAAAAGTCTTTCAGAAAGCCACAAAACACTTAATTTAATCAAGAATAACAAAGCCATAACAGTTTGAACGGCTTTGTTCCTCCAAATATGTGCTCATTAAAAAGACATAAGTGTACGAAATGCGACATTGTCCTTCCAGAAAACTCAAATGAAAAATATTCACCTTAATGACTTTGACACTCCAGCTTATAACTAAATCGCGCGGGGGTGATGGCGCAACTGACCAATAAGATTTTGTCGCGCCAAGATAGTCAAAAAAATGCAACAACATGACAAAGGCACTTTTGCCTCCTGGCGGCATTAAGCCGATATTGATACGGGTCTTTGTTCCTCCGGATAAAAGGGACTTTTTAAAGCACTTTGGCATACTTAAGTCATTTTTCAATTTTTTGTCAGTTATGCCCTTGTTCCACCGATGGTGCATTATAATTTGACAAATGAGGTATCGTTGGAAACGTCTTGATCATCCGCTGGTTATAGGTGACTTGTATGTGCCTAATGAAATAAGTTATTTGACTTTGACTTACCAGAATAAACATCTGATACAAAACACTTTGAGAGCGTAAGTTTGAATCCTTCCGGCTCCACCATGTTAAAATTAAAAAGTGTGTCAATGATACACAACAAGCCCCAAGCAATTACTGCTTTGTTTTATATCGTGTAATTCATACCCGCATTTATAAATTTTCATAATGTATATCGAAATCGATCGCCGTATCGAAAATGCCTGGAAAAGCTACTGGTCCATGAAGACGCTAATGAAGGGCGATCAACCGATTTCCCTGAAGCGAAAATCGATATATGTATTCTGCCCGTCCTAACCTACGGTGCCTAGACCTGGTCGCTCACCGAGTCGCAAAAGTTCCGCCTTGGGGTTGAAAGAGCAATGGAGCGCAGCATTCTGGGTGTAAACCGAACTGACAGAATACGAAACACCACGTTGCGCTCGAAAACGGGGATCCTAGATGTAGGCAAAAAGGCTGCCAAGCTAAAATGGGATTGGGCGGGTCATGTCAGCCGCATGCATAGCGACCGCTGGGCAACAGTCGCCACACGGTGGGCCGACCCAGGAAGAGATGGAGGGACGTTCTAGACGCGTACCACAAGGGTTGGATCGAGGTGGCCCTAGAAAAGGATGTTTGGAAGGATTTGGGGGAGGCCTTTGCTCAGCAGTGGGACAGTATAAGCTAACATAAAAAAAAAATGTATATCGACTGTTGCAATCACTAATCGATCGGCCAATCATAGTGATTATGGGAACTATCAGTTAGGGCGAATTTCGTCAAACTTTTATACCGAGTATAAGTAACCCTTATCCTGCGAATAAATTTTGAATTTTTGACAGTTTTTCTATACAAAAACTGTCAGACGCCATTTTTATTCCACGGATAAAAGATATCTGCTTTGGTAAAATCAGCCCTTAGACTGCTTATTGTGGCTGTTATGAAAGACCTAATATCAGTAGACTAATAAGATGATACAAATCTTCGCGCAGCCAATTATGCTTATTTTTTATATTTTTTTATGTTTGGAAGTCATCAAATGACTTCTCCCGCTCTGGGCGGAGTCAGACTTTTACTGACTAAAACCCACCCGTGTTCCTTCAGTTGCCTGTTGCAAAGGGTCTCGGCATCCCTTTCGAGCCTTTTATGCTGGGGCTACAAACATTGTCGCGTTATAGCAAACTAAACTTCGCGCGTTCTCTCTCGCACAGCGCTCGACGTCTCGCTGAGCAACAGAGAACGCGCGGCGATAACGTGATAATATAGCCCCAGCATTACAATACAATAACCCCGCAAAATCGTGATAATTTTGAACATACCAATTACCATATCCCCTATTTATATAATCCGTAACCCGTACCTTCTCGTATATTTAGGATCGTGAATGATCGGAATGCCCAACCCGACCCGAGAGGATTGAAATTCGGCATTTTTCGCAGTCCCCACCTCGTGATGTACCTGTGATTCATTTACGCAAATATGTGGTGGTGTATAAATAAAGAAGCCGTTCCGTGAATTCCAGTTATTTAGGGTAGGATTAATTTTAGAACGTAAAGGGAGATTAGAAACAAGGTGGAAACTTTTCACCCGATTATCTTTTAGCAGTGGAAAATATTTTTGATCTAAAAGAGTGTTCATGGATTTTCTTGCCTTTTCTTCTCCATAAGAACATACTACACTTTGGAATACTACAACGACAAACTATTGAATTTATAGATTCTAACGGATTAACATGAGTAAAATCTAAATAAAACTAAAATTCTTCGAATAAACCCCATGCCGACTGTCATATATATTTTCCTCGCATAATTATATGCATACCTTCGTTTATAAAAATTTCTATATGGTTTGTACAAACTTTGTTTTAAATATTGTAATTGGTTTTTAACTGTTTTGATTAAAGTAACGTAATTATTTATTAATATTTAATAATTATTAATAAATTAAATTAATTATTATACATCATTAATAATTATTATTAATTAATTAATTATTTTATTTTATTATGCCGAAAAGTACCCTAATTAATTATTGAAACCATGGTACCTATTTATTTTTTTACAACGTACTTACTCTTTTTATTTGTTTTCCTTTTTTTTTTACCTGTAGTATTTATAATATTATGTTGTGTTGTGTGCCTTTTAGTCTGTGTTAAGTAAGTGTAGTTTCTTTCTTTCTTATTTTATTAACATTCAACTATCTGTTGTCTAGGCAAGGAGTTCTAATTCCATCTGGAAGGCTGGTGTCACACGAAATTAGCATTACATTACTATCGTGGTCTTATTCTTAATGAAGTTGAAGTGGCATTAGTTAAATGTGCGGCAAGCCTAACTGAAAGTCGTGAAGAACATTAAGTGCTAGACCACAGAACTTCACAGAAGGAATAAGTATGTAAAAACTTAGGTATGTACTTAGGAGCGTTTATTCTGAAAGTTGGCAACGTCGCAAATAACTGTCAATTATTTACCGTATGGAAATACGAAATATGGCTAAACAACTGTCTAAAATATTGATTCACCCGCGTAAGTCCCGATCCCATGGTAAAATTGGGATAAAAAGTATCCTATGTCCTATTCCACGTCATGGTCTACCCATGTGCCAAATTTTAATCTAAATCCGTTCAGCCGTTTTAGTGTGAAAGCGTAACAAACGCATTTATAATAATAGTAAGGAAGTTAAGATTAATAATATGTATTTTAAACATTACGCCTGTATTATTCGAACGGGTAGGCAAAGGTACAGGTGGGTACAAATCGAAGGTTAATTGATAAAACCTAATAAATCGAAATCTTTGAAAGCCCATTCTGAGCAATTTTTCTCGGTTATTGCTGAGGTGTGATCAAAATAAACAGTCGACAGTTCGACTGTCGTTACGGAAAGGCCCGAAAGTCTAACAACCCGACTTATCAAGGGGTATCGTGTTACCCAGTAGCTGGGTTGTGAAGGTCAGAAAGGCAGTCGCTCCATGTAAAATACTGGAAGACTCAGACTGGAAGCCGACCCCAACATTAGGAAAAAGCTAGGCAGATTGATACAACGTAAAACAACGCTGCAATTTTGAATTTCGTACGTTTCGTTTCGTACATTAACGGGTCCCCCTGAAGCTACCCTCTTTTAATGAACCTCTGAACGTATAATAAGGTGCAAAATAGCTATAAAAGAGAAAATCTCACTATAGTGTTGGGGTCGTAAAAAGAGTGGAAATAAAATGCGTAAGGACCCGCAATTTACCTAGTATAACGCGGGACATATTAATTTTACGACTTGCAATAACAGAAGCTTTTATGTGCTATAATATGATCTACTGAGTTTTATTGACAACCTTTGTGGTTTTCTTGGGCGCGAAGTTGTGTTCCATCCTCGTTCTTATGTGATATTTGAAAAAATCTCATAAAAATACGTTTAAAATCTATCGTTTGTTTATAGTTTGACCGAGACCACTGTACCGCGCCTTAGGAATGCGCAGCGGGGGGCAGCGTTGACGAATGAGCGGCGGGACGCGCAGTGAGCGTTGACGAATGAGCGACGGGACGCGCCGCGAGCCTTGACAAATGAGCGTTACACATATAGAGTTAAATAGATATAGATTTAGATAAAGTAAGAATGAGGAGCTCGTGGTTAAGTAATAACAGCCGCTCGGGTCGATACATCAGGTTAAGCTACGCTTGCCGGGGTTGGTCCGTGGATGGGTGACCATTTTCACATATCGAGACTCCTCCGTGCCTCGGAAAGCACGTTAAGCCGTTGGTCCCGGCTGTCATTTGTGGATCTTTGACAGTCGTTACGAGTCGTCAGAAGCACGAATGTCTGACAACCAGTCTAACCAAGGGGTATCGTATTACCCAGTTACTAGGTTGTGGAGGTCAGATAGGCAGTCGCTCCATGTAAAATACTGGTACTCAGCTGCATCCGGTTAGACTGGAAGCCGACCCCAACATAGTTGGGAAAAGGCTAGGCAGATGATGAAGAATGAGGTAAACTCAGATGTACTGGAAACTCAGAATGGAAAACTTCCGAATGTTGGTTTATTATTGGCTGTATCGTACTTTTACGAAATTATTGATGTTTTTTTTTACATTTAAATGCCGAAGCCTCGAAATTTCCACTAGGGAATAACATCTCTTGAACTATATAAGTAGCCCCTTGCTACTTTCAACTTCAAAAACTGACAATCTTTCCGTAAGAGCCATCAAAAATCTTTCCATGACACTCAACAACTTTCTTCTACTATCGTTTTCAAACAGACGTAAAAACTTGTTCCTTCCGATACGAGGTTTATACCACCCTGAAAACTTTATCACTGTATGGCCCATAAAACGGAGCCTCTATAATTTATAACTATATTAGTATTACATTCGCGTTGAGAATTGTGTGAAGTTTTGGATTTAGGGTGAAAGGATTCAATATGCTTATATTCCATTTAAAATAAGATTAGACATTTAAATAAACCTTTTTTGCAGCCCGTTCAATTGATTTTGACTTCTATTGCGTTGGTGGCATGACAAATGACAGCTGCAGTGGACAGTTAGTATTGTGTAACCGTTTTTGCTTTTAATGCCATCCTTATGCCTACGGTATATATTCAAAATCGGTCGAACGGACTGTATAAAGGTTTGTTTAAATGTTTAATCTTATTTCAAATGGAGTATAATTTGCTTACTTAGAGAAGAAGTAGTTTAAAGAGAGTTGTAGAAAAATAGGAGTTTTAGAACCTCGTGTGGTTTCATTAATTGACGCCGCTAGCCATTTAAACCATATAGCAGCGAAACCGCAGTAGTTCAATTCAACTGGCTCGCGTCATGTTCCGCGACTCACATCCGATTCCAGACGCGGAATATGATGCGAGCCAGTGATACTGCGGTTTCACCGCTATGGTTGCGCAGCGGAGGTGTGCTAGCGGCGTCAATAACTGAAAGCACACGATGTTCTAAAACTACTTTTTTACTAAAAAATAAGTCTCTTTATTGTACCGCCTCGACTCAGAACTATTTGTTAACGGGCCGAACCGATTACGATCATAGTAAAATTTTACTCATAAATTCTGATGGCAATGACTTATAATTGGATATTACGCCAATTTTGATTCAACATCAATAAAATAATCACCACTTTAGACCACTGATTCGCTTATTGTGGTTTAACTAAAATTAGTACAACGTTTAATGGAATGGATCGTCAAATGAGTTATGTTTTGAATCGGAGGACTATTTTAGAATTACATTACTATTAACAAATTTGATTGGTTTTTATAATGTTCCTATGTGTACATACAGGCATAAACGTCTTTTAGTCTGCGATCCTTTGACACTCCTTTTGCTTCACCTAGGTTCGTATAATCTGGGGGCTTAAAACAGCCACTTTGGCAGAATCATAATAGGAAAATATAATGAATCATCGCAAAATGTCACAGACTGCCAATTCATAATATGATCTGCATGCGATTCATATTACGAAATAATTCATGTATTTGATAGTTTTCTATGGAGATTCTTAAAATGGTCCACAAATTATAAATTTCTTTTATGTCAAATTAGAGGAATTGCTAATGACAGCTGGGATTCAGGAAATGAACTGCTTTTAGAGGAATTGCTAATGTGGCCGGTTTAGGCCCCCTGGCCAGACACGCACGCCGGTTGCGAGTGCGTCTGACTTTTCTGAAGAACATTGTTAATATTTTTTTTTTATAAAGTTAGTTATAGTTTACACAATGTACTTTAATTTGAATGTAGTAAATTCCTTTTACTAATATATTAATTCCATCCATTAAAGTATTCGTCAGGACATGAACACGAACACAACACAGTAATAAAATATAAGAGAAACATAGGTATATATTGTGGTAACCAGTACCAGTATGATAATACACGAATCTCGAATCGAGAGCATAGATTAATCGAATGTCAATCATAGTGTATGCCCGGCACTCGACTACATAACCGATCTAGGAATTATTGCATGAATGTACACCGGAGGCGTCGCCCCAGGCACTAGCTCGGATTATTGGTAACCACTAAGATCTTGTACATATTATACGGTATGTTAACTAACAAAGGGCGTTCCCGTTAACCCGCATTATTATAGAAAGAAAGAAAGAAAGAAAGAAAAATATTTTATTTGAAACAATAAAAACAATAGAAACAAACATTAAAACTATACAATCAGTAAAACAAGTAATAGAATAAAATAAAACAACGTGAAACAGGAAAAGAAAACCTGTGCGAGGCCAAAAAGGCTCCTATCTCAGCATAATGCTACGGTATTTGAGAAATAGTAAACAAATACCGCAGCGCTGATATTCTGATAGCGCCCACTGTGATGCCACGGACACATCTACGGACATAAAATAAATAATAAGAATAAGATAATAAAATAAGAATAATATAATAGATAATAGAATATACAATAAAAAATAATAATAAAATAAACACAAAGTAAAACTATGAAAACCGATAAACTAAATATTACGGTCGACCCACACCCGCTCCAGCATCGCTTGTCTATGCTACAAACTAGTCTATGATAGGGATGCAAGAAGTTTAAAAAAGTATCGATATATATCGTATCGATATTTAAAAAAAATATCAATATCGATTTCGATATATCGAAAAAAAAATATCGATAAATTATAGCGTCCATACATGCCAAAAAAAAATAGTAACATTAAAAAAAAAGAAATTAGTGATTAATATTCACTAAACTATTAAATTGATACGTAAAGAAACACTCTGTACACGCACATCTTGCATTTCAACGTAGAAAGACAAGTGTGACAAGTGTGCGTGTACAGACTGTTTCTTTCCGTACCAATTTAATATTTTTTGTGAATATTTTACTATAAAACAATATTTTTTATAGTTATATTTTTTTTAGCATGTATAGACGCTATACTATTGGTTAACGGGAACGCCCTTCGTTAGATAGCATACTGTATATGTATTGGTTATTAGTGTTGTACAAATATGCGCACAAGGTGCTAGAGTTGGCAGTCAGATGGTACCAACCCATTTTCCGAGAAGCTGTTACTGTTAGCCAAGATGTCAGATGTTTCACATCGTATGTGACTACTGTAAGGCTCGTTTTTAGGGTTCCGTACCCAAAAGGTAAAACGGGACCCTATTTACTAAGACTCCGCTGTCCGTCCATCTGTCTGTCCGTCTGGCACCAGGCTGTATCTCATGATCCGTGATAGTTAGACAGTTGATGATGTATTTCTGTTGCCGCTATAACAACAAATATTAAAAAACGGGATCAAATAAATATTTAAGGGGGCTCCCCTACAACAAACGTGATTTTTTTGCCGTTTTTATAGATAATGGTACGGAACCCTTCGTGCGCGAGTCCGACTCGCACACATTTTTTTTATGTCGTTTCATTCAATCTAGATCTAATCACTTAGATGTTTTCAAGATGCTTTCAGGCTTCAGAGTATCCGTATGACTGTCATTTAATGTTGTCGTAATAAAGACAAAATAGTCTCGAAATATCAAAAATATAGTCACCAATGACTGTAAATATATAAATATAATTTGGTTTTAATACCTGAATCAACGAAATGGGTCAATATGGAATACCTATAGACTTATTTCTAGATTCTTCTAGTTTTAGGTTCTACGTAATAATTATATGTAGTCATATCCTTATCCTTACATATTAGCCGGTCTACTCGCTTACCACGGTTACGTCTCATCTGTGCTTAGATACGGCATTTTATTATGGGGCAATTCTACAGACAGTCATAGGGCTTTTATTGTTCAAAAAAAGTGCTTACGAGCTGTGTTTGGTGCAGGTCCATTGGAATCATGCAGACCCATATTAAAAGAGCATAAATTATTATCACTGGCATGCTTATACATATTGGAAATGGGCGTGTTTGTAAAAAAACACCCTAACCTATTTAGTAAAGCCGATAGTGTAAACATATATAAAATAGGTAAACACTCAAGGGATCCAACCAGATTGGCTATGCCTAGGTGTAGAACAGCTTTTTGCCATAAAAACGCCAGTCGAATGGCAGTGAAGATATATAATAAGATACCTAAGATAATTAGAGAACTGCCATTGAATCGATTTCAAAGAAGACTCCGAACATGGCTTATTGAAAACTGTTTCTATTCTATTAATGAATTTATGAATTTTAATACAACGAATTATTTATTACAGACATGAATAATGTAATTAAATTAACTTTGCCATTCCTCTAAGCTTATCTTGAAAATTGTAATTTTTATAGTTTTAACATTAGTATTTTTATTGTTTGACATTTGAAATTTTTCGTACTTTGACATTTGTAATTTTCATAGTTTGACATTTGTAATTTTCATAGTTTGACATTTGTAATTTTCATAGTGTGACATTTGTAATTTTTCATAGTTTGGCATGTGTAATATTCATAGTTTGACATTTGTATTTTAATTTCATGACATTTTCCCATTGTGACATATTTAAATGATTGCAATTTATTATTTAATTAATTAAAATTATGGCACAACCTAAATTTGCATGCTGAATTTAGTAGGCGGAATATGAAGTACTATGTATTGTATTATGAGATCTGTAAGCACCATATTTCATGCAAATAAATGATATTAAATTATAAAACACAGTCCTCCGCCGCGTCTATCTGTCGTCCTATTCGCAATAAACTCAAAAACTACTGCACCGATTTTCATGCTGTTTTCACCAACGGATAGAGTAGTTCTTGAGGAAGGTTTTAGTATATAATATAATACACAAATCAATCCACGCGGGCAAAGGCACGGGCATAAGCTAGTTTCTACTAAACAAAAAATTCCTCCCATCATATTTTATTCCGAATCTCACTGGCGGTTTTAAAGAACACTTGTAGTATAATCCGCCTGACAGCCGGCAGTACAGTAGTGGGGATTAACCGTCTTCCCGACACGGTTCCGACACGTTTCCCGGACGGCCCGGATTAGTTACTATAGGGATTCTTCATTCCCGTTTGGTACTTTTATTGCGGGCGCTGACTTGAACAAAGTCTTGGACAAGGATGGCGTATGGTAGAAGAGTAGCCGAAGGTACAATCTGTTTTTAGAGTTCCGTACCCAAAGGGTAAAACGGGACCCTATTACCAAGGCTCCGCTGTCTGTCTGTCTGTCCGTCTGTCACCAGGCTGTATCTCATGGACCGTAATAGCTAGACAGTTGAAATTTTCACAGATGATTTATATCTGTTGCCGCTATAACAACAAATACAGATAAAAACCAGACTAAAATAAACATTTAAGGGGGCTCCCATACAACAAACGTGATTTTTTTGCTCGTTTTTGCTCGATATTGAAAATGACAACAGGTAGACGCTTGAAATATTCACAGAATATTTATTTACATATTCACTTTAAAAATAAATAATTAAATTAATATTAAACAAATATTTGCCGGTTGGCAAATATTTGTTTAATATTAACAAATACTTGGCCGGTTTTTTTAATTATTTCTCGATCATAATAATGGTCAAAACTAGGACACGATAGTCTCCCCACACGGTGGTCCGAAGCTCTAGTGAAGGTGACGGGATCCTACATTTACCCAGTTAGAGCCTCGTCAGGATTGAATAAAGAAAGAAAAGAAAGAAAATACATTTATTTAGCATATAAAGGCACACAATATACATAATATACAGCAGATAACAAAATAAAATTAAAAACAAATAAAAAGTGTAAAAGTGCGATGTAGGACATTACCAGGGATAATTATTAAATTGTATTGTTACTCTGCGTCCTTCCTGAAAACTACTGTCGCGCGAGTACAGGATCGTCGCGCTCGTTTATATGATTACGAGATACTCGCGCGATCAATCATGTACGTCATTATTCATATAAACGATCGCGTTAGAACGCGGCCTTAGATGTATGTGTAATAAACGCTTTTTTTTTTTCAAAATAAAATACAATCCACGCAGATATATTGAGTAACTTTGCGTCCAGCGCTCGGTGTGGTAACACGTCGCGTTCTGGTTTGCAATTGGTCAATCGTCATCCTGAAGATCGACACGTGTTTCACCTCGTTGAGAGGTGAAACACGTGTCGATTTCTTACAGGGTTTTTTATGACTCTAGAAGAATAGTCAAGCGGAATTTACTAAATATATCTGCGTCTATTGTATTTTATAATAGATTTCCGCAAAGTCACGCCTGAATCAATTCTAAAACTATCTTTTTTTTTTCGGAATATCGGAGACGGTAATAAAGAAAAAATAAAGAAAACCTATACAAGTTATAATAATCTGAAACCTGGAGCAAGTGTAGTGTTAAATTGACCAGTCGCAAACCCGTCGACCCACGATATGTTGTCACGAGTGCTGGACGCAGAGATCCCTGAGTGGCGCGGTCGGCGCGGCGTGGGAACACGTCGTCTACGTCTATTGTAGTTCCAATTAGGATATTGTGGAAGTAAAAATCGGTTTCTCGGGAAATTCAGGAACACTGGACGTTATTTTTTCTTAACAAAATTGTGGACAGGACAACGTCTGTGGGGTCAATAAGATTATCACAAAAAAATATTCCATGCATCCTTCTGTCTTCTCTCCATCTTAACCTTGACCCCCAACACATTACACTGCGAGCCAGCTAAGCAGTATTTCGGACCTCAAACCATAGCAACCACATAAATCTTAGTTACGTGACCTCTCGCAGCCTCCCGGAGGTACGTCGGAGGTAACGGAGGCAATTACACTGTGTAGCAGTCTCAGAGGAGTGAGATATGAGAGTTTAACACTAACTTGTACGGAGCGCTACACGTTTTGTAAATGTTAAGGTGTGTTGCTGTTTTTTTGGTCGAAACTGTAATGTTTCCGAGTAGTGTTTGAAAAAAGGGTTGTGTTAGTAAATGGTAATAATATTAAAATCTGTTTTGTTTAGGAAAGTCATCATCTGCCCGGTCTTTTCTCAACTATGTTGGGGTCAGCTTCCAGTCTAACCGGATGCAGCTGAATACCAGTATTTTACATGGAGCGACTGTCTATCTGACCTCCACAACCCAGTTGCTGAGTAACACGATACGCCTTGGTTAGACTGGTTGTCAGACTTTCATGCTTCTGACGACCCGCAAAAACTGTCAAAGATCTACAAATGACAGGCGGGATCAACGGCGAGGGGTTTTGGTATGGAAAGATGGACACCCATCCACGGGCCAACCGCGGCAAGCGTAGCTTAACCTAATCGATCAACCGGTGCAGCTGATATTATTATTTTGTCACAAGCTCCTTTTGTGTAGGTAAGTATGTCGCAGATTTGATCTCTAAAACTACTGTACTTTTGCAGACTTCTACCTCTAGTACTTCGCTATTAGTTTTATTTTATCATTTGACGCCTGTATCAGAGTAAATAATGTTAATATCCTGAAAACCGCCTCCTACACACGTGTACTTCACAAAATGTATGGTATATTAAACTAGCCAATGTATGCCTACTTTTATCCAAGGGTTACAATAGTATTAGGTAGGTCAATCAACTCAGCCTATCGCAGTCCACTGCTGGACAAAGACCTCTCATTACGTTAAAGTAAATATCAAACATCAAAGAAAAAAAAAAAAAAAAAACGAATTAAGTACTTCTATTCAGTCACAACCATCTTTAGCGACCCATTGAATATATTCATTACACAATGAATATATAATATTATATGCTACAGTTATAAATTAATATTTAGCTACACCCATGCTATAAATCCTCTCTAAAAGTTTCTGAAACAGTTAGCTTATAGCCAACATTAAAACATCCAGTTTCATAGTAACCATAATATCATCCAAACGGATGTTATAATGTTGTACTGAATTTCATAATGCAACTCATTTCAAAAAAAGAACATTGTCATTTAAGAGCGTTTCACTAACAAAGCACCGTAATTTAAAAACAAAACACATTCGAATTCGAAAAATTCGAATTCACGTCGTACCGCGCCATTTTTGTTCGTTATTGGTATTACAAATAAACTTTTATAGAAGATTCATATCATGGGTGTAGATAAAATTTTGTATGCAACAGTTGCATAAATAACTATTAACACATTCATCGTCGAAATACGATACTTTTGAATTCGATTGTCATAAATGAAAAATATACATTATGTTGATTATTTCAGGCTTCTTATTATCTGTTCGGATATGCATGCGATTGCAATAAATTATTCAAAAGCAGTGACATTTAAAATTAATATTGGAGCTGTCTGCGTTTTTAATGTGCATTAAATCTTTTCAATTATTGAGAGTAAGATTCAGTAAAACATAAATATTTATGGTTTATTGTAAGTTATCTGTTGAAAAAAGAGACAACTTTGAAAATTGAAAAGCGTTTTTCTATAGTAGATATGGATTATAATAACTAATATTATAAATGCGAAATTGAGTTTGTTTGTTTGTTACGCTTTCAAGCTAAAACGGCTGAACGGATTTAGATGAAATTTGGCACAGGGGTAGACCATGACCTGGAATAGGACATAGGATACTTTTTATCCCAATTTTCCTACGGGATCGAGACTGACGCGGGTAAAACGCGGGGCGCAGCTAGTGGATTATAAATGAATGATGATACAATTCATAACAAATATTAAAAATATTAAAAAATGTATAAATATTAAAAAAAAAATTGTTAATGCACTATGATTATGTCTCCTCTTTTATTATACTTGTACATTTTATTATTATTATTATTTTAGTGTTAGATGTATATTCTTTATGGATGAAACAAAAAAACAAAACGTCAAAAAAGTATGGGAAACTATTCATAACTTCAAAACAAAACAATTGTGAAGAAATTCAAAGAAAAACTCGGTCTACTTTCCTTTGGCCTATGAATCGAACCTAGGGCCTCACTATTTGTCACTAATACTAGACTTGCGGTCACTAAATCAACAAAACATAAACACACTCCAAACCTTATCCCATCAACTTTTAACAATCCAATCTGCCTAGCCTTTTCCCAACTATGTTGGGGTCGGCTTCCAGTCTAATCGGATGCAGCTGAATACCAGTATTTTACATGGAGCGACTGCCTATCTGACCTCCACAATCCAGTAACTGGGTAATACGATACCCTTGGTAAGACTGGTTGTCAGACTTTGGGGCTTCTGACGACCCGTAACGGCTGCCAAAGATCTAAGAATGACAGCCGGAACCAACGGCTTAACGTGCTTTCCGAGAGTCTCGGTATGTAAAGATGGTCACCCATCCACGGAACAACCCAGGCAAGGGTAACTTAACCTGATGGATCGACCCGTGCGACTGTTATTACTTAAGCGGGGTTTACACGGGTGACTAAAGCCGCACGATTATTGCCGCGCGGCGTAAATCGACTATCTAAATGGCAATTCGGCTAGGTCGCAAGTGTCTAAAGCTAAAGCGGCTTCGTGAGGCAATTTGTGAAGCGACTAGCCGCACGGCGAAAATCGACCCGTGTAAACCCACCTTTAACCACAAGCTCCTCTTAACCCATCAACTTTAAAAGCCCAAAACACAAACAGAGCGGGTGCGGGGCGGGAGCGGGTCGGATCGTTTTCATCGCGTGAGTCGCGCGGTTCATCGTGTTCACACAGAGCGCGGGCGCGGGGCGGCAGCGGGTCGGGCGCGGGACGGCAGCGGGTCGGGCGCGGTTGTACTTTGACAAGCGGCAGCGGTTGCAGTGTGAAAATGTCGGGTGATTCTGACACGGACGAAGAATTATTATGTTTACTTATTTTAAAAAGAAGAACGCGAAAATGGAAAGGTTGTAGGTTCATGACATTAATAAAAAAAGACATCAATATGGAGAATATCATCGATACGTGTATTGCAACGAATGTAACGACGCTTCACCCGCATTGTTATTCTGTAACCATCTAACCTTGAAAACTTAGGTGAAATGAGCGTGGAGTGAGTCATTCTCATCGATACCTACTGATGCTAAGGAAAGTGACAGTTCACTCTAAGCTCACTTTGATATTTTACTACACTTAGTTTTCACGGAGATATTTTTACAGAATAGCACAACCGCTCCCGACCCGCGCTGTTGTGTCAGCGGGCGCGGCTCCCGCGCGGGTCCCGCTCCGCGCCCGACCCGCGCCCGCGTTCTGTGTGTTGACATCCATATAATTCCTTGAATTACAATTTATGACACCCGCCGTACTCCCGCGCCCAACCCGCTCCCGCCCCGCGCTGTTGTGTCGGCGGGTGGCGGGCGCGGCTCCCGCGCGGGGCCCGCTCCGCGCCCGACCCGCGCCCGCGTTCTGTGTGTTGACATCCATATAATTCCTTGAATTACAAATTATTATACCCGCCGTACTCCCGCGCCCGACCCGCTCCCGCCCCGCACCCGCTCTGTGTGTGTTTTGGGCTTTAACAATTCTCTCAAAAACTCCCAAACAAAAGCATACAATTTGTCAATCAGAAGTCCGCGAAATTCACGTCGAGTTCAAATCTAAATAACTTTTGTTCTAGCGTGCACGCGGCACACTCTAGAGAGCCTCTCGGTATTTTATAAAATACATTTGTATTCGTACTAGCTGTTGCCTGCGACTTCATGTGCGATTCAGGATAAAAAGTAGCCTATGTCCTTCTTCAGATAATGGTCTACCCCTGTGCCAAATTTCATCTAAATCCGTTCAGCCGTTTTAGCGCGAAAGCGTAACAAAAAACAAACAAACTCATTTTCGCATTTATAATATTAAGTTGGGATTAGGATAGGGTATAAGTTAGGATAACATTCGTGTGAAACTCGATGAGGGAGGCCGAGAGGGAGTAAGTAAATAAATGCCGAGAGGGAGTAAATAAATGGAGTGCTCAACTTTTTTTAGTTTGCAACAGATACGTAACAGAATCAAATAGAATAACTCTTTATTATTTCTCAGTAGCAATCAGGAGTCTAGATTTGGACCCGGTTGATGGCAATAGGCTCGCCCCCAATCATATAGGACTAAAACGTAACTGGCGAAATGTGGGTGTACTAAGGTACATCTCTGCCTAACCATTGGGATATTACAGGCGTGATGTTATATTCTGTTATATCGATTGAAATCGTGCGAGTCGTTAAAGTAGTTTACTACTTTGCAGTATAACACCGTACTGGCGCTTGGAATGTTTAGAGGATCGTACACTGTTTGTAAGCCGGTTGATAGTCTACTACTAAACATTGTGGACTGTAGAATTTTATGGGCTGCTGATACAATTGAAGGTCGTAACCAGATTAATTTAATTGCAGTTTGTGCATTGATGTTGAAATGCCGTTTTGAGTGCTTACATATTTAGGGGTATGAGGAACAGGGTGTTAAGTTCACTCATCCTCTATAGAAAAGAGAGGATACTCCGAGCAGACGGGTGTCATGTCTGGCGGGCAATTGATCTCGGAATCTTGTTTATAAATGTCCATCGCGCGGTAAACTCTAATTGCGCGATGCAGGACTTAAGTGACGTCAGATTTTTTGTGTGACGATGCGTAGTTCGCATGTGGCGATGTAGATGCCGCCACATATACATTATTACGCATTGGCTACACATTGCTGTGTGTGGTGTACTTGAGGTAACTTTTTTTTTTACTGTCAGTTTATTTTAGCGAATTTTTGTGACAAGGAATTTGGAATTTAGAATCATCATTCTCCTGCCCTAATCCCAATTTATTTGAAGTCGGCTCAACATGTATTTTCTTCCATACTTCTTTATTAGTCGTCACCCATCAAGCCATATCATCTTTCACACAGTCCATCCATCGTTATTCTAGTCTTCTCCTACTCTTAATAGCAACATTCATAATTTAAAACTTTCCTCACGATTTTGGAAGTAGTATAGGGGTGTCAATGCTCCAAGGTATGGGAATAATGGGGATTCCTGATCCCTAAATTGATTGTTAACGCATATTGTCCAAGCATAGCTTAGCAGTTGGATCGATGATTGAAATTCTTCATAAGGAAAAACGAACATGACTTTGATATTATAGCGAAGATAATATTATATTAGTCCTCCAGACCGTATTTCGGCCATGGCGGCCTATCTCAGTGGAGACCAGCCTTCGGCGCGGGAGATATTATATAGTGCACAAGTGTATGCGCACAGACACAGGTGCACTCTCTCTTCTCTCACTCCTGATAGTCCAATGGCAAAGATAATAGAAGCAAGCCAAATGCCAAGATTCCGGGCTACTATTAAGAAATTCTAGATGAAAATCCCAATAACATTTTATCTGACCTAGGTATCGAATCCAAGACAAGTTTGCGAGCAGACCCAGAACCTAGATACAGGCAATTGGTCATGAAATATACCACCATATAGGCACAACAACATATCACACAATATAATTACATAACATAAACATAACCTCGTTCCAACATGTCATAAACTACACACGCTATTAGCCGTTGATTACCAAGCTAATTGATCTCAAGGGGTTTCATCAAAGGACCATTGTAATGCCACCTTCAAACTAATATTCAGATGTACCGACAACAAAATAGACAAGTAACTGGGTAAGAAATTAACATCGTCGAAATGAAATGAAATGAAATTGTTTATTCTGTAAATAGGATATTGGAATCACTTTTACACGTCATATTAAAAAGTTGTAAAAATAAGCTAGATGAGGTCGGCGTTTCCTATTTGACTACTCTGAGAAGAAAGGCCGAAACAAACTCAGAGGTCACCGTCCCCTTTAAAGTTCAGACATAATCTTGGTCAGGCCATTTGAGGACCATGTAGATTAGAGTCTGAAATGGTCTTTTGAGGAAAGAACCACACAGATTTGAGTGGACCTGTCCAGTCAGTGCAAGCATTTGTCAGTAATAGTGGAGCTCAACTCAGAACTTAAGGAGCTCAACGACTCGACGAACAATACCAAAGAATGGACATTTGGTCGTCATATTGTATGACACACTAGTCCCACCATTATATAAGCTGGTTGATTTTTTTAAATTTATATTTTCATTACTTGTGCCCCGCGGTTTCACCCGCATAAAGGCTCTTACATACTGGCGCGATTCGCCGCGCGACGCGAATTTTAACTAAACAATTTCTGAGAAAACTTCACGGCGAAAAATGGTCGCGCGACGAATCGCCTCAGTATGTAAGAGCATTAAGTCTCGATCCCGCGGGAATATCTATGTCTATCTATGTCCTTATTTCATACAAATCCGTTCCAAACAAACAAACAAACTTAATTTCGCATTTATAATATTACTAGGTGATGCCCGCGGCTTCGCCTGCGTGGAGGTCGGTTATTATATACTAAAACCTTCCTCGAGAACCACTCTATCCATTGGTGAAAACAGCATGAAAATCGGTGAAGTAGTTTTTGAGTTTATCGCGAACAGGACGACAGACAGACGCGGCGGAGGACTTTGTTTTATAATATGTAAGGAAGGATAAGGATGTATAATGTAACTTCGTTGTATTCGTTCCATGTAACAAACTGTTATTAAGCTGCATCCGGTTAGACTGGCAGCTAGCTCGAACGTAGTTGGGAAAAGACCAGACAAATTCATTGAACACTGCTAGACAAAGAGCTTCTTCAATGTGCGTATAGGTAGATGGAATATTCACTATATAGTGGTGCCAAATATTCGCGCACTAAATATTATCCCGCATAGCGTAGTTCATTCTAAAAATCAAAGCTAAAATACAAAGCGAGCGGCTCGGTTCGATGACGCGCGACTATTGTCGATTCTACTCACGGCTGGAGTTCGAACGTCAATTTCAGTGATACCCGCATTAGCCCGATCCATGACAAACTTGCAATCGTATTTCATTTTGTTAGTTACCTATTGTTTTGTGAATGGAGTTGGGATTTATCGAGTTTTAAATCCAGGAATTTGAATTCGAGTTATGTCACGTTTATATTCTTATGTGGGGTAGACAGTTAAATGAAATGAAATTGTTTATTCTGTAAATATGATCCAATCAAAAACATAAATGTGAAAATGGGAGCCAAATTCAATATTAAGAATAAGCATGGTTGTCGACTTCGCCGACAAAAGAATTGAGATGTAAATGGGTGCCAAGTACCTATAGATAATCCTGAAAATAAATAACATACAAGAAACAAAATTTATTGTTTTTTCTGCTATAACAATGTTTGCTATTTAAAAATATAACTTCATTGAATAGTCGAATTATTTACACAAAGTAGTTAGGATGAATAGTTTTTATCAGCAAGCCAACATTTTAGAGGTGTAAGATATGTTTATTTATTTATTTATTAACTCATTACAGGAATTTCCTAATTCAATAGCGTGGCCATAATTACAGCTTTATTATTCACCATAACATATAATGTACAGCGCGGTTTTTGAGAACTCACTCAGACAACAAGTAAAAAGATCTATGCTGTCTGCTACGTCATTAAGTACACGCAAGGTACGCGTTATAGGGGCTTTACTCAGTAGATTGGTCCTACTACTGGGCACCGCCAATAGACGTTGGCCTTACAATAAAGAAAGGCGGTTGGGAAAAGGCTAGGCAGATTTATTGATTCATTTAGTAGCTTCGCCCGTGTCAGAAATTATCCTAACACAATCCCTACCTCTTTTCTTTGGCCTTCGTCACCCTCTACATCCATCAACATTTATATTCATCACACTTTTAGTCACATGCGTGTCCTCCCTCTTCATCACATGCCCATACCAAGCCAAACGATTTCCTTTCAACGTCATTCATTAAAAAATCTTACGAAATACATAATAGGGAATATGCATGTATTTTTTTTAATATTTTTATTCGATAGTTTACATCGTCAAATAATATTTTTTTAAAAATCGACGGCAAAAAAGCAATTTAAAGTACTTAATTTTTTTTTAATATCCAACCGACCCGGGCTATTTAAACGCCCTCCATTTGGCGCGCTTGGTGTGGTGACGTCACATTCCGTGAAAACAAACAAGCAACTGTCAAGTCAACGTCAAACACTCCTTTTTGTCGGAGCGTTTGACATTGACTTGACACTTGTTGATTGACTTGACATTGACTTTTTCATTGTTATCCCGGATTCTTATGTCACATCCGCTCTTAGCTTTTCAAGTATTTGAATTATCCACAGTCATTAGGGACTTTAAAAAAAAAAAATTCTCGCTCAAAAAGAAATTTTATTCAAAAATATTGATGGAGGCATAATTCTGAAGTAACATAGTTTATAAAAAAAAATATTCGACCCATATTTAAATCACAGGCATATTCCCTATTTCGAGTTCGCATTATAGATACATAATTACCTTCATACACGATAATACATTCGTCAAAAAATCGTACACATTTCAACCTTGAAAGTTATCCTGATCGCGAATCGCTAAATCCTACACCTACATAATTATCTATTATAACTAACTCATACAAATATTTCTGACGCCTGAACGGATAATCGCATTCAGAACAAATATTCTTTGCACGGAATAGGTACGTACGTAAGTTAGTACTTATTGTAAGTATTGAATACGCATAAAAATCGGGCTTTGTGAAGGCAATCGCTCAATATTCCTGATGTTCCACAACATACTTGTGTGATATTATTGCCGGGCTGAATAATACTTCAAACAATGTCAATGGGTATGATATTGAAGAATATTTTTGATCATGTATTATTGTTGATCGAATGGTTCCGTCTTTGGAATTATTTCTGGATTGGTTATTCTTAGATTTCTTTTCATAATCAGTAGTTAATTGATTCAGGTGTGACTTAGTGGAAATCCATTATAAATACAATAACCTAACGTAGATATATTTAGTAACCTATTCCGCGTAACTATTCCTCAAGAGTCATAAAAAACCGAGTAAGAAATCGATACGTGTTTCACCTCTCAACGAGGCATCCTCAGGATGGCGATTGACCAGTCGCGAACCCGTACACGACGTGCTGCATCCTCACACTTTCGGGTCCGGTTGAAAACTGTTGTCTGGCATTTTTGCTGAACTGGGCCTTTTTTGGCGCAGCCGTGAGGCACACTCCCCTGATGTCCTACACGTTTTAATTATTTATTTATTTTATTTTGTTATCTGCTGTATATTATGTGCCTTTTAATCTGTGTTGAATAAAAGTGTTTTCTTTATTTCTTCATGAATGGCGATATTTATGATTGTCTGGAACAGTTTGGGCAGTCAGGCTCCCTACCAACTACAGGCTGGCCTTAATTTACGCGGCATGGTCTAGCATACCAATTGGTTATGCTTCCATACGAACGTTGATTGACTGATTATGCTTATACTTATGCTTGCTTAGCAGTGGGAACTACTGAGTTACATCACAGGCCCTGTCGGAGGGAGTGGGCCATTATCAACCACGCGGGTCTTATACGAGGTCACATGTCTTCAATTTTTTGGTTCTAGAACATGTTTTCTCAAGATGTTTTCCTTCACCGTTTTGAAAGCATTAGCAATGGCTTATAGTTTTTTCTCTGCCATGTATAGATGCACTTTCGGTTACGTTGAAGAAACCTAGTCTGCAGTATCCAAAGCCAGAAAGCCTTTCTTGTAAAATCACCCTTATTCCCACAAACATAGCCTATCATTCGGCCTAGCTCGATCGTTTTAAAACCTGCCAAAATATGGCTTACCCACAGTATTGACGTTGCACAGTTTTTCCCAAACGTTTTTCATGAAAACTGTCATATGGTTTCATGCATCAAATCCCTGGACTTTTATTTTAGCCATTTGAATGGTGAAATGTGACGCCAATGAAAAATTGATACCAAACTATTGATTTCTCTGTGTGAATGTTTTTTTCTTTATGTTTTCATATGAATGTTTGAAATTATATCAGCCGGTGAATGTCATAGTTTTGAATAGTGTTTTTTTTTATAGTTTTCGATAACGGTTGAAGTTCTGTTGAGTTAACTAAGCTGTGAAGCGTTTTTGAAGTTATTTCTATAGTATGTTTAAGAAGAAGAGCATTTTCACCGATTTATTTTCAAAAGCGACACTGGAAATCATCAAAAGCAATTTAATGACATCCACATTTATTAGAAATCATTATAGTAAATCACATCTAACTAAAAACATCATCAAACTTGAATGATCCACTCATTGATCAAATAACTCACACAAACTAGCTATAAACGCAAATACACAATTATTATTTACTAGCTGTCGCCAGTGGCTTCGCCCGCGTGTAATCTTTATAAATTATAGCCTATGTTACTCAGGGTGAATGTAGCTTTCTAATGGTGAAAGAATTTTTGAAATCGGCGCAGCAGTTTTTGAGTTTATTCATTACAAACATACACACAAAAATACAAATGTTTCCTCTTTATAATATTAGTGTAGAAGTGTAGATTTGGAAACCTAACGCGAGTGGGTTCCGAGGGCACTTCAAATAAAGACTTCAAATTAATAACGAATGTTATTTCTGTGGTGTTAAAGTAAAAGGGGATAAGTCAATAAACACAACTTTTCACCAGGAGCGAAAGAAAAAAATGCTCTTAGGTTTCAAAAGATAAATGTATTTAATACAGAATATAGAAGATACACACTACAAATTTGTTATTATTTTCTTTTAACAATATTACCTCTTGTTTATCGTAATTTGAAAATATATTTTTATTTGTTATTAATTAAAATAATTGACATATCTCATCTTTTCTTAACAACAACAAAAATATTATATTCAAATTATTGACTTATCTCTACGCAATATTTATTTAATTTCTTGTCTTATTTATTATTCATAGTTTTTTAAACAGAATTTGGAAATATTATATATTATAAATTAATATATAAATATTAGGACAGTTAAATAGGATATTTGCTATCAGAAAAATTACTAGGAACTTAAACATCGTTGAACGCTTCAATATCGAGATCTGTCACTTGTGTTAGTACTATAGTTTGTAATTTATTATAGAAGTCATGGCAACTACTGTCAACTAAGTTTTTCAACTTTTTAAAACAGCATTTCTTCTTGTACTTTTTGCGGAACCTCATTTATGAAAAAAAAAATTACATTCTAAGTCAGAATTCAAAGAAAATCAGTTCAGAAGAAAATCGATGAAGAGATTAGTTATTATCTATTTGAATAAAGACATAGTTTCTCTCTTCCCATAATACTTTGCAACCATAACCAAAAACTGGGACATCTTTACCCTTTAAGGCTTTAGGAGTATGAGGAACAGGGTGTAAAGTTCACTCATCCACCATAGAAAAGGGAGGATCCTCCTACCAGACGGGTGTTGTGTCTGGCGGGCAACTGCCCAATGATTGATATTGTAATGTTCACTGCACGGTAAACTCTAATTGCGCGATGCAGGATTTATGTGACGTCAGGTCTTCGATGCGTAGTTCGCATGTGGCGATGTAGATACCGCCACAAGGCCATAACGAGGCTGCTATAGAGAATAAAGGATGCAAGAGCGAGCGAAGTGAGGTTGAAATTATTAGCATCCCGCTTTGAAAAAATTAGGTATTCTTTCGCTTTGACCGTTTTTAAAGAAATAGAAGTAAGTCAACTTATGCAGAAAATTTTGACAACTAATAGAATGTAGGATACAAGAGCGAGCGAAGCGAGCTCAAACATTCACGTCTGGGATAGGTTAGACTCTGTCAGAGAATGCTGAAGTTGTAGGAATTCATTCAATACAAAGTCAGAGTCAATAAAAACATAGTATTTAAGCATACTCTTACTGCTTTTGTAGATTATTAAGTACGCCTATGCGAAATAGATTACAATCATTATTTGTATTAGATTAGAGGACGGTGGAACCATAGAGGGGAAAGATCTTTAGATTGAGATTCTGTTGTTAGTACCTTTAGACTTTGGCTATAATGAGATTCGTATAGCGGATATGAACTTATATGATTTTTTTAAATCTGCATGGCTTCTTCCCTTATTTTATTAGGAGGCATACTTATATGAACCACGTATAGCAGGGCTTGAAATTCCTGATACTCTATTAGACTTTTTCTATAATACTACCTCGACACATTTATTAGAAACTCCAAATGTTTTCGAAAAACAGCCATTACAAACTTCAATCATAGTGCCATTTACTTTTAAATTGTACATTTATGATCCGTACTCCTTAGTTTTCGTTCGCCTGATGCATTACGTATGCATTGGGTAAAAATTGTAATAAAACAATCTTATTTACGTTCAGTAGGACTTTCATTTAGAGCCAGTGACATTATCTTATTAATTCTGTTCATTTCTAAGAATTTCAATACTCCTAAACACTAGAAACACAATAATATGATTATTTTACGTAGGTCAAATCACGTCAACTTCGCGCGCGAAATGCTACTGACGGAATACGACGACTCGCATTTAGAGACGAGTCGACTTATCTCATTATACATATCACAATAAAAAAATATTACATACACAATGATGAGATGAGTAAACCTAACTCTTTTTGCTTTTTTTAGTATTTTGTTGTTTCTGACTAGACTCGTTTAGCAATCTGAGTTTTACGAAATTGTAATATAAATATTGACTCATCTCCTTTTTACCTTAATAGATATTAATGTTTAGTATCGAATTATGAAAATAACTCATTTTTCAATATTTATGACTTATCCCCTTTTACCTTAACACCACAGATTTATTACTTTATTATTAATAATAATACGTTTTATAGGCTCGTTTTGATGGCTTATTGGTTCCTTATGAGAGCTCGGTTAAATCATTTTTAATCAAAAGATCGCCTTTTATTTATCTAAATCAATTAATCAATCTGCCTAGCCTTTTCCCAACTATTTTGGGGTCGGCTTCCAGACTAACCCGATGCAGCTGAATACCAGTATTTTACATGGAGCGACTGCCTATCTGACCTCCACAACCCATCAGTATCTGGGCAATACGATACCCCTTGGTAAGACTGGTTGTCAGGCTTTCGGGCTTCTGACGACCCGTAACGAATGTCAGACAGCCGGGACCAACGGCTTAACGTGCTTTCCGAGACACGGAGGAGTCTCGGTATGTAAAGATGGTCACCCATCCATAGACCAACCCCGGCAAGCGTAGCTTAACCTGATGGATCGACCCGTGCGGCTGTTATTACTTAGCCACGAGCTCCTCCTCTTGCTTTTATATATCTAAATCTTAACTTATAAATAGCTAAATTCAGACCAATATTAATAACTTCATCAAAATATTAAAGACTCACCAACAAACTATTCTATTTCGTAAACATAGATTATTAAAACTAGGCCAAACACTTACCTAATATTTTGTATAATAAATAACCCAACCCGAAAGTTGGCACTTACTCGTAAAGTGGTCGCTAAATCAATATAAATTTTAAAGGGTATTTACAGTACAACTATTTTCTTTATTCCCCTCGGCAAACATCGTGTTTCGCACTTGGTGCAGACCGGACGCTCTCAATCGACTTGGAAGATCGAGATTGAGAGCATCCAGTCTGCACCAAGTGTAAAGGGCAACTGATACATATCCGACGCCTGACGTAACACGAACTTTGCCGAGGGACATTAAAAAATAGTTGTACTGTACATCCGTTTATATAAATCTAGATAAACATGTACCGACTTGAGAAAAGCTTTCCAAACCCACCTTTATCCTCTTCTGGAGAGGATATTCAACTTAAAGTTACATCATACAAGCTTATGTCCGATAACATCTGCGACATATCATCGATCATAACATCACAAGTTTAGTCGCAACTTTAAGTCGTGTCTATAAATCATCTTGCTCTGACGTACGTTTTGTAGTAACTACTGGCGTTCGCGAGGATGTTACAGTATTATAATAATATAATATATTTTAGTTATGGTAACTATACAGGGTGTAAAAAGACTCATTACATAGCCGTCAACTACGCATTCTGTACATCAAATTAAGTAACATTGCACAAAAATAATTGCTGGGAATTGACTTTTATTTTTGGTGGGAAAAATCTCTTTTTACTGTAGTGCGCAACGTAACGCACGCAAAACATTGTGTTTATGGGTGCATGCAACAGTTCAGGGTTATTTAAAATTAAGTTATAACATTTTAAACTTGCTTTTTTTTTAAACGTCTAAAAAAGATGGAACTTTTCCTTCAATATCTCCGTAACCAGAAGGTTCCAAGGTATGTTCCAGAACAAAAAATTCTCACAATGACGGGAATAACAAGTGACTTTCGGCTTCTTAAGTGTCTTTTTACACCCGTTATATGGATCTGATTTGATTGGGGGGTAAGGGGAGAACAGCAATACCATCTAGCTGACCCAAATATCAACATCACCTGCACGCGCTGGTGGTTCGTATAAATTGCTAGCGGCGATTGGTCCTCCTGGCCTTCGTGGTGCCCCCTGCTAGATAACGAACGAGGCTCTGGCGACCGAGCAATGGCGGTATAACCATACACCTGACGGCCTGCCAATCAGAAGAGGCTACAGGCTAAGGCCGCTTGGGAATTAAATAATCCCTAAAAACCCTGGTGCAGAAGGCAAGGGGAAACCACTGCACTATTTTCCCAAGAAAACCACATGACAAGTTATAATAAGTTAAGGGTGCTGTCATGCGTTCCGACTGACCCTCGGCGCCATCGTGATTCCGGGTTGCATGGTGGGAAATATGCTACCGGCCACACCGCTGTGGACCACCAGGCAGCGAGTGGAAATTATGCATCTGGTCTCGGCACAGGTCAAAATAGTACCCAACTGAGAAAACATCTGCGAGTGGGTACTTGGAATGTCAGAGGCTGCTTAAGACCCGGCAAGTTAGAAGTTGTGGAAAGTGAGATGCAAAGGTGCAAAATTGACATTCTAGGGCTCAGCGAAGTGCATAAAAGGGGCAGCGGACACTTTAATACGAGTAACGGGAACATCATGTACTATACAGGGGGCGAAGATCATAGCGCCAACGGAGTGGCCTTCATCGTGTCAAAGAAACTACAGAGTAGTATCAAAGGCTATCAAACTCCAAATGATCGGATTATTGCCATCAAAATTGATGCGTGCCCTGTACCAATTAATGTCATACAGGTATATGCACCCACATCCCAATCTGATGAGGACGTCTTGGACCAGTTCTATGCCGAGGTGGACAGCATATTGCGCACCATACCATCTAGGGAAGTTGTGATCATGCAGGGAGACTTAAATGCAAAAGTGGGATGCACCAGGGGTGATCCTCTTGGAGATTCAGTCATTGGTTCCTATGGCCTTGGTAAAAGAAATGACAGAGGCGAAAAATTTCTGCAATACTGTGTGGAGAATCAGTTGGCTGTCATGAATACGTGGTTCCAAAATCATCCGAGGAGGCTATA
Organism: Lithophane semibrunnea; assembly: GCA_947363905.1. Taxonomy (NCBI): domain Eukaryota; kingdom Metazoa; phylum Arthropoda; class Insecta; order Lepidoptera; family Noctuidae; genus Lithophane; species Lithophane semibrunnea. The sequence goes on along the minus strand of OX376206.1, from coordinate 2,564,243 downwards.
TACATGGACATCTCCAGCAGGGCATAGAAATCAAATCGACTATATTGCAATTGGGTCGAGGTGGCGCTCGTCAGTCACCAATGTAAAAACTTCAAAACACTTCCTGGTGCTGATTGCGGTAGTGACCACCAGCTTCTGGTCGCCGACTTCCGGCTGCGTTTAAAAGCCCCTCGGCGGAATCCTCAGGCTAACGTTACCCTGAACAAACAAGCTCTAGACCACTTCCAGGAAACGATTGGCGATAACATCAAGTCACTAAAATTAGATCCATTTGACTCAAGTGAAGCTGACTGGAATAACCTCAAGAGGACTGTTTTAGATACAGCCAAAGTGAGTCATGATGCTTTTATAACTGTACGGAAGAAGGAAGAGTGGATAAGTCAGGAGTCTTGGAAGTTGATTGAGGAAAGAAAACAGCTAAAAGCAAAGGTCCTGAGATCTGATATACAGAGAAGCAGATATAATCAGCTGCACGCCGAAGTTCAGAGATCTACTCGGAGGGATAGGGATGTGCACATCAACAGCGTCTGCGACGAAATTGAGGATCATGCAGTTAAAGTGCAAACTAAGGATCTGTTCATGAAAGTTAAACAGCTAACAGGTACCTTCAAACCGAAATGCTGGGTAGTAGAAGACGGTGGAGGTAACACCTTGTCCGAACTAGACAGTGTGTTGGATAGATGGAGAGACTACTGCTACAAACTATATTGGGATGAAGATTGTATATGCACTGAGCGAAGGTGGGATGACCACTTGGAGGAGCCAGGTATACTACTATCTGAAGTCCAAGATGCTATACAAAAACTGAAGCATAAAGCAGTGGGTCCTGATGGAGTTACTGCTGCAATGTTACAGCATCTTGGGCCCGATGGCACAAAAGCTGTGCACCAGATATGCACAAAGATCTGGAAGACAGGCCAGTGGCCAGTTGACTGGTCACAATCCGCTGTCATTCCTCTTCACAAAAAAGGTTCCACCAAGAAGTGTGAAAACTACAGAACCTTATCGCTCATGTCCCACGCCAGTAAGATCCTTTTGCGTATAATTAACACGAGATTATCAACGTATGTAGACCACCAGATACCGAGAGAACAAGCCGGTTTTGTTGCCGGCAAGGGAACTCGAGAGCAAATTTTGAATGTCCGCATTCTCATTGAGAAATGTCGAGAATTTAACAAGCCACTGGTCTTGTGCTTCCTAGATTACGCTAAGGCGTTTGACTGCGTACAGTGGCAGACAATGTTTGATGTTCTTATTGAAATGGGCGTCCCCCCACATCTCACTTTTCTGATTCAGAATTTGTACCTTGACGGCACTAGCTTTGTGAAACTGGAAAACAAAACATCGAAGACTTTCCATACGGAACGGGGCGTGCGTCAGGGCTGTATTTTGTCTCCGAAATTGTTCAACCTCTACGGGGAGCACATTATGAGGAGAGCGCTGGATGGTTGGCACGGCGGAATCGTTGTTGGCGGTGAAAGACTCACGAACCTGAGATATGCGGACGATACCACTATAGTTGCGTCAAGCGAGGAAGAAATGGCGGACCTGCTGAAGCGTATAGAAGCAGAGAGCGCTAAGCTTGGACTCAAGATCAACCATTCCAAGACAAAGGTAATGGTGGTAGACCGTGCTCATCTTCTTCCGAGCTCAAATCTACTCGACGGGTATGAGAAAGTCAGTGCGTTCGTGTATCTTGGGTCTCTGATCACGAATGAGGGTAGCTGCTTGGAGGAAATCCGCCGTCGTACTGGTATGGCCAAAAGTGCGATGACCAGTCTAGGGAAAATTTTGAAGAACCGTGGCATCCGTCGAAATACCAAAATGCGACTGACCCGTGCTCTAGTTTTTTCCATTTTTTTATATGGCGCTGAAACGTGGTGCATTAAAAGCGGCGAAGGCAGTAAAGTCGATGCTTTCGAAATGTGGTGTTGGCGGAGGCTACTTCGTATACCATGGACCGCCATGAGAACGAATGAATCCATACTGGAGGAACTCAACAGCACCAAGCGGCTATCTACTGTATGTCAGGAGCGTGCCCTTAGCTTTTTCGGACATATTATGCGTTCACCTAAGCATAGTCTGGAAAGGCTTTTGATACTGGGCCGGGTGGAAGGAAAACGCGCTCAAGGCAGAGCACCAGCAAGATGGTCAGACGCGATCAAAAAGGTTGCTGGAGGCAGCATCTATCAAGCGGTCCATACTGCAGAAGACCGCATAGCTTGGAGACGCGTCACATGTGGTCGCGATCCTCAGCATTGAGGGAACGACGAAGAAGAAGAAGATATGGATCTGAGCGCTGGTGGATGAGGAAGACGGATGAACAAAAACTTTACACCACAGAGATGAAAATGCTATAACGCTGCATAGAAGATGCTATAACCTGTATTTTACATGGACATGGCGACTGCCTATCTGAACTCTACAACCCAGTAACTAGGTAATACATTACCCCTTAGGGTGAATTTCAACTTTTATACCCAGTATAAAGTCCTGGGAATAAATTTTGAATTTTTGACAGTTTTTCCATACAAAAACTGTCAGATGTCAATATTATTCCACGGATAAAGGATATGAAACTTTGATAAAATCAGCCATTAATAAGACAGTTTACCAGTTGCAACCTAAACACAACTGAACCATTTTACCATCCCTACTATCCTATCCTTCCTAACCTAAACCAGACTGTCAGTCCAAGCCCCAGTTACACAAAGAGGCAGCTTCAAAGGTATGACACCAATTAACAACTTTCGTCCAATAATCAAATGGACCAATTAAAACTCGGAGGTAGGGTTACCATTTCCTTTGAAAAGTCCGGACATTTGCAAAAATTTCGTTACCTCTGTCGGTACTTCGTAAGAGTGCCTCGTTGGTCTAGTAGTCGCAAGTGACTACTGAGCATTGGTTTCATACCCAGGTCGTGCAAATTGTTAGTGGGTGTGCTATCAGGATTTTCTCAGTAGTAGTAACCCGGAGTGTGGGTTTATACCCTGTTTTACGGCAATACGCTTTGATAAGGTACTTTATATGTTAAAGTGGTACTGGCAAAATCAGAATCCTTTACTCACTCAGAATCGAAACCAATGTAAACTTTTTTTTTACATATATATATATATATGTATTTTTTTTTTTTAACCCAGTCTAAAAAACTCCCGTCGAATCCTGACGGTTGGTGAACCTACTCGGAGGACAATAATTTTTGGGTAGGCAAGGACAACGGCGGTAACGGTAGCACAATTGGGAACCATGACAGGCCAATTAGCGTGTCAAGATTCTTCTGCCGGTTTTATGAAGAGGAAAAAACCTAGTGCTAATTGGGTATCGGTATTGGTATCGATGTTCGTTTGATTAAGTGTTTTTTTGTAATGATCGGTTGAAAGCAAGTGAGTTTAATTTATGAACATTAATCTGTGTCCGTTCAAGCGGATCAATGTGATAATCGTTTTTTTGCTTAAATCCATTTTAACGGGTATCCCTGCATAATTAATGAATTGTGGCGGTATCTACATCGCCACATGCGAACTACGCATCGAAGACCTGACGTCACATAAATCCTGCATCGCGCAATTAGAGTTTACCGTGCAGTGAACATATATACAAAAACCCAATATCAATCATTGGGCAGTTGCCCGCCAGACACAATACCCGTCTGGTCGGAGGATCCTCCCTTTTCTATGGGGGATGAGTGAACTTTACACCCTGTTCCTCATACCCCTAAATTGGTGACCCCGAATATGAACGTCAACGCAGCCTTCGTGCAACGACTCCAGCGTGACGTCATCATCATCACTCCCGCAAGCTTTCAGTGAGGCGAGTCACACAGTCAAGCCAACACCCGAGGCGTCAACGGGTATCCTGACCACCAGCATGCAGCGAACGCGCATTCCTGGTCATCACCCTCAGCCTCATCACCCCGACCCACTGGGGTATCACCTCAATCACCTCAACCTCATCGCCATGAGCCACTGGGGAATCACCGCAATCACCACAATCGCCGCAAACAGTTCCGACCCACCGCGAACAATGCGGCACCCGGTTCCGACTCACTGGAACCACAACTGGCACTGGCAAGCATCTCAAGATACAAGACTCAGCCCACTATCGACCTGCGGTCTCCGGAGGGGAGCGATGTGGCGGTATCTACATCGCCACATGCGAACTACGCATCGAAGACCTGACGTCACATAAATCCTGCATCGCGCAATTAGAGTTTACCGTGCAGTGAACGTATATACAAAAACCCAATATCAATCATTGGGCAGTTGCCCGCCAGACACAATACCCGTCTGGTCGGAGGATCCTCCCTTTTCTATGGGGGATGAGTGAACTTTACACCCTGTTCCTCATACCCCTAAAGAATTAATTCTGAAAAACCATCAGTTTATGGTTTAAAAAATAGGTATTTCAGATGTCGTGCAATTTCTTTTTTTTTTATGTTCATCCCAAGACGAATGAAGATTTTTGACTTAAAAAAAAAATATTGGCCTGTTTCATCAAAGTCAAAGTCAAAGTCAAATAATTGATTTCAAGTAGGCACATTAAAGGCACTTTTGAACGTCAAATACATAGAAATAGAACTGATTCTAGTTGCCCCTTCCAAAAGGTAGTTTTCGTATGGAGAAGAATGGGCAAGAAACACCACTCTTTAAAAAAAATGTTTTACAATATTTGGTATACATCAATTATATAATTACATGTGAAGACGATGCACCGAGAATACAATTACTGTACCACAATAAGTAAAAAAAAAAAAAATGGAGCAATGACAAATAAATTAATTAAGTATGTGATAGATACATGGTGCTCACATATTTACAAACATTGTAAAAGTATACGATATCACAATATTCCTACAAACTTGCAAGTAATACTAATAGGACAGTGTGTGAGTGTAATAATCATAAAATGTAAAAAATCTATGATATAAAAATAATAAATTATACAGCTAGATTAGCAACCAGTTTGATTTTGTCCAGCCTCGGATTTGTCCTATGGAGCAAGACCAGCATGTTTCCAAGCATTCTTATCTTGGATATAATCCTCTAATTTGTAATATGCTTGCTTACAAAGTGTACTTTTAATATGAGTTTTAAAATTTTCTTTCATTTAATTGCAATATATCACTAGGTATTTTAATTGCAATATATCACTAGGTATTTTAGTTGCAATATATCACTAGGTATTTTAATTGCAATATATCACTAGGTATTTTAATTTCAATATATCAATAGGTATTTTAATTGCAATATATCACTAGGTATTTTGTTATAGCATCTATCAGATTACAAAATAAATTGTATAAAATGATCTACCAGATTAATTTATTTATCAAAAAAAAGGTGTTGAAACTGCTCATAAAGGGTTTAACCATAATCTCACCTCAATAGTATCTTACATGGGTACCTCGCAAGTTGCACGTCCCAACTTAGAACCTGAATCCTAAGTACGAGATGCTACTGCAGTGGAACTTTGAACCTAGCTCGAACTTATGGATATGGATAGATAGACTTTCATATTAGTTGTATGCCATTGTTAGACTTAGGACAGAATTCTGACTAAGTATGGAACAGGTTAGGATTTACCTACTCCTATTATGATAGGTTCGTTTATGTATTAACTTTAATATTATAATTAATGCGAAAGTGAGTTTGTTTGTTTCGCTTTCACGCTAAAACGGCTGAACGGATTTAGATGAAATTTGACACATGGGTAGACCATGACCTGGAATAGCATTAGAAAACCAGTCTCAGGCAGAATCTGTCTGGCATTAATGATGAAATGAACCTTTTTGGCGCAGCCGTGAGGAACACACTATTGTTGCTAAAACATTATTTTTATTTTGTTATTTGTATTTTGTTTCACGAACTGTGTCCAAATAAACATTATTCTTTCTTTAAGTAACGTTATTTTTTGTTTGTTTCTTACGCTTTTACGCTAAAACGGCTGAACAGATTGCAATGAAATTTCGCATATGGGATCGAGACTTATGCGGGTGAAACCGTGGGGCGCAGTTAGTTCGCAATACGAAGAAATTAATTTCGAAGTCAGAAATATTAAACTACATGGATCCATCTTTTGATGTCATACCTTTATTACGTACAAGTTTTTCTATTCTCAGAACCTCGATAAAGAAATTACATGTATTATTAGGTACGTAAGAATCAATATTCAGTTTCTTAGAGAGATGTCTTTAATTGTCTTTGGAAATATAAATTTTGTTGACGTAAAGGACAAAGTGAGAACATTTTAATTCGGGTCTTTTTATTAAAGGTCAAATTAGATTACTAAACTTACTGCGTCACATCCACGCAAAACGGGCACACGCTTCCTAAAGTTTACTCTCCAAAAACCTTTTAAAATAAAACTAAAACCGATTACAATCTCTAAAACGATGACAAGCATTATTAAAACAAACACAAAATCGAAATTCGCATAACTAGTCGATTCTCTCGATTAGCATTCGCACCGCGTATCGAATATTCGAATATTCATGTATTTAATATTCAAAACTAGCTTGGCCAACGAAAAGTGGGTATTTTCAAGATACTAAAGGTCGGGGTCGTGACCCGAATTGTCACTTTTTGTACTTGTTTTAATCGCATTAGTTTTATGCGTGGTCTGTGGCTCGTGTGCGCTTACCTTTAGTACTGATTCTGTGTATAAAGGAATTACCTGCTGTTGTTTTGTTTGAAGTTGTGATTTGCAGTTTTAATCTGTTTTCAATTTAAACGTAGGGAAAGACTTTTCAGGCAGAAGTTTCCTACTATTGTAATTTAATCACGTGATCAATAAAAGTCCGAGAACTAACGTAGATAATTATAAATAGGTAGTGGTAACGAATATTCAATAGTTTTATTTGATTTTTGTTGCAAGAAACTTGCTTCCTTCGTGAATTCTTAGGAATTAAACTGAAATTAACATAAAAAACTCTTTTAAAGCTTCAAACATATACAAAGGGAGATAATTGTCATAAAATCAACTAGAAAATTCCCGTTGTTACTTATTTTTTTCCTAATTTAATGCTATACAATCTCCGTTTCAGGGCCTTTTTCCTGTCAGGCGTATTTTCGCCCGCGGGCCCTTAGTCCTTATAACGGTTATCAACCGATTGGTGATAGCAGAGACACAAAATAATCTAAGGCATCCGTTTCGGAAAACATCACGCCTGTATTCCCCGAAGGGTTAAGTAGAGGTCATTTCGCCAGTTATGTTTAAGTACCATGTAACAGGGGGCAAGCATATTGCCATAAACTGGCACAAATTCAGACCAAGGGCTGAATTTGTGCCAGTTTATGTAGTGCTACTGAGAAATGCCAGAAAAAAAAAACAATAAGTAATACTAACCCAACCGGGGAATCGAACCCAGATCCTCATGTTCAATAGCAGCGCTTTTGACCACCAGACCAATGACGCCAAGTCAGTTTCGGAGCACAAGCATAATATTTTCCTAAAGCCAAATAATTTATTTCAATTAAGCACATAAAAGGCACGTTTGAACGTCAAAAACAAAGAAATACGAACTGATTCTAGTTGCCCCTTCCAAAAGGTAGTTTTCGTATGGAGAAGAATGAGCAAGAAACTTCACCGTTACTCTTTTAATAAAAATGTTTTACAATATTTTGTATACATCTATTACATAACTATATGTGACAATATCGGCATATTCTGGCTATATCAATAACGACATCTAACAAACCACCATTATGAAAAACCGATCCCAATTAAGCAGACAACATCCATATCACAATTACCACATCCATATTTAACATCAAGCAGTCACGGTCAAAAATAACGATGAAAACATAAATATTTATCAGCTCTCGTGAAATGACACTGACACCTCCGAAAACACAAAGGTCAAACGTCAACCCTGACCCAAATCGATTCTCGCCTAATCGAATACTCGAATAAAACGGAATCGATAAAAGTCAGACGGACGACACGATTTCACGATGTAGAATTGACAAAGAGCTGTATAGTCGCAGATGTGAAAATCTGTTTTAAGTTTTTTGCAATAGATGTGATAATCGTAGAAGTTTTTTGTTAGTTGAGTTATGATTTTAAGGGCTTATTGTGTTCAGTTTTTTTTAATGTACAGGTTGATGAAGTAGTTATTTGGGCTTGCACACAAAACTGCGAATCGGCGCAATGCGAAATCGCAACGCAGAAGCTTTCTTAAGAAAACGTCGCTGATCTTTGCGATGCGACGTCGCGCGTTTGTACAAGCCCTTTATTAGTGGAAAATTGTAGTAAATTATAAAGTCGCTTTTTGTGTCCGCCTGTGTGACCGCGTTGTTGTTCAAATCAAATCAAATAAAAAAATATATTTCACATAGACCTAGATAGTGTAGATAGGCCTTAAGAAACGTCAGACGCAAGGTGAACGGTTCCAATTTCTCAGTTCCTATGGAAGAGCCGGAAAATAAACTCCGCGGTTACTCTTTTAAAAATAATTGGCTTTTACAATGTTTTCAAATTACAGTGTTAATAGGTATGAGAGGACAGTGTAGGCCTGTCAACAAGTACCTACCAGGTACTTAACAAAATAGAAAATGGTCTACAAATCAATTCTATGAATTCTTCCATTTTAAACTACGCAACGGGTTTTAATGCGGTTTTAGCCATCATTTAGAGAATTTATTCCGGAAAATGTATTTATTATATTATACATATAGTCCTCCGGACCGTTTTTCGGCCACGGCGGTCAATCTCAACGGAGACTAGCCTTCGGGAGCTATTATAGTCCACAAGTGTGTGCACAGACACAAGTGCACTCTCTCTTCCCTCACTCTCATAGTCCGATGGGACAGCAATCCGACACGACCAGAGAGAGATCAGGCGTAGGATCAACGGCTTAACGTGCTTTCCGAGCCACGAGGGTATCACACCGCCAACTTCCAAATTTCGGGCTGTTTTTTCGCCCTGGGAATCGAACCCAGGACCCCACGCTCAGTAGTCGCGCTGGCGACGACGAGACCAACGGGGCAGGGGCGAGGGTGTGTTTATTACATGAATATTAAATTTAAATTTAAAAAAGCCTCGATGTTCTAGCAAATCGTAAAAACTGTGCGAACCAGTGGCTGGTCGCTAGTATTTCAAAAGAAACGCACTTAGTTGAACAGGATCCTCTTAATGTAACCTTTAAAACCTTCACCCGTACCTTTTAAAGGTCAAATTAGATTACCACAATTGAGTGACACGACTCACTACTGCGGGCCGGGGGACGAAGAAATGACAGCGGTTGTGATTGGCCGATGCAACAATGTTAGGACGAAAGTTCCAAACATAGTGATGCACAAGTCAGCTTTGCAACAATAATATCGATATCGATAAAATTGACGTCTACAATCATTTAAACAATAAATTATTTTTAATTTGAATTTCACTTAAGAGAATTTATTGTTCTATCAGACAGGGATTGACATTTCTATTACTTATTTTTAATCTGCTGTGAAATGCCTTAAACAAACAACGCTATATTTATTTGGAAACCAATTTTCCCTGTGAACTGCATTAATCCACTTTTCTTTCAGTTACGGAACATTTTGAAATCTAAAATGTTCATTAAGTACTTAATGTTACTTTTTTACCATTACGAAATATCGTAATTTTTATCGACTTAGAAAGACTTTATTTTGAAGTTGTCACAACACTCTACAATATAAGTGCAGATAGAAAGGGACAGACGTATTGCAATACCCTAGTGAAAGAAAGGGAATTTTCAAAAAGACATCAACGCGGTGTACATTTTTGTGCCATTTTACGTAAACAACCAGTTTAGCTTGAGCCCTGCAATTATTCTTAATAAAATATTTATTTTACTGCCCGATGAAAAGTAATGCAATCTTTTTACAGTTGGATGTTCTAGAGGATTTCCTACAACATTTAATTGAACAGGAACTCAAAATTGTTTTTAATTAGGCAGAAATGTTTTAAAAGGTATCAAAATAACCGCGTGTGCAGAGATCCAATAACTGGTCAAAACTAAAATGGCCAGTCATAATTCCATCTAGTATCAGTGCTATTCACCTTATGTGTCGTAAACCTGAGTTGCCCGCATGAGCAGTCAAGAGGCTATATAGTCATTGCAGCAGCCCGACCCCACAGTAACGTCGTCGCCCACAGTAAAGACGTCTCTGAAACGTCATTTATGAAAGCACAGAAGTCGGTGTGTTTTCCTAGGGAGCGTTTTTTGAGACCGTAAAGTCTAACCCCGGTGCTATCATGGTCCGTATCATGACGCATGTGGTGGCCACCGCTCTTCTAGAAACCCATAGCTTTAAATGCAGCTTACCGGAGTAGGTACCAGAAGGGGAATAAGAATAAGAATATTATTTACTAGCTGCGCCCTGCGGGATAAAAAGTACCTATCCTATGACCTATTCAAGGTCATGGTCTACTGCTGTGCCAAATTTCATACAAATCTGTTCAGCAGTAACTTTGTCCAAATTTTTTTTGTCCAGTTCATGGTCTACCCATGTGCCAAATTTTGGATGAAATTTCGCACATGGGTAGACCATAACCTGGAGTAGGACATAGACTACTCTTCAACCTGGATTGCAGAAGAAGTCGCGAGCTACAGCTAGTTTCATTATAATAAACAACACATAGAATAACACTGCCTACCCACTCACCAAACCCCCTACACCATGAATATCCCATACAGCCCATCGCAACCAATATAAACCCCTATCAAGATAACTGCGCATCGATACATTCAAAATAAATGGCCTGTAAACACATAAGCGTTACCGCTGCCCGAACGCGCGTCGCACGCACGTCTGGTGCGCCCCTAACTCTGGCTAATGACACGTGAAGGACGCAGCCAGTTAAATAAAAGTTAATTGGGATTGTTTATCTTGATGATAAGGGAATGTTGTGATAGCAAGGAGGTTGAGGGGTCGTTTGAGGGTTCGGGTTCGAATCTGGCAAGTAGCGAAGTGACTTTTTCAATTTCATAATTGTCTTCATCATCATCATTTATCATTTCAGCCGAAAGACGTCCACTGCTGGACATGCATGCATGGCCCCCAAGCACCGCCACTTCGTCCGGTTCTGTGCTTCCCGCATCCAGCGGATTCCTGTAGCCTTCACCAGAATATCGGTCTACCTTTTCGAGGGCCTTCCAACGTTAATTGTCTTAATGTAGAGTAAAGACCTCTTTTCAATGAAGAAATAAACGAACGCTAGATACTATGCTTTCGTACTGTGTGTATATGATTGTAGACTTTAACGGTGAAGGAAAACATCATGAGAAAGCCATGTCCTAGAACCAAGATTTTAAGACATGTGACATCCGCCAACCTACACTGGACCAACTGACAATTACCTCTCACAGAGAGGAGGCCTCTGCCCCAGCGATGACAACATCCATCATTCTCCTGTCTTTATCCCAATTTATTTGGGGTCGACGCAACATGTCCCTTTCTTCCATACTTCTCTATTAGCCGTCATCTCAGTAGTCACCCCCTTTCTAGCCATATCATCATTCACACAGTCCATCCATCGTTACTTCGGTCTTCTCCTACTCTTATAGCCATCGACATTCATACCCAAAACTTTCCTCACAACGTTTTCCTCATTCCTTCGCATCACGTGCCCATACCATGACAACCGATTTCCGCACAACTTTTCAGTCACCGGTGCCACTTTCAGCGATGGAAACATTATAGATAGGTTAATGACATAATGCAAAGGGGAGATAGCAGCCTTGAAAAGCTGGTCATTGTTGGCAATACCGAAGGAAAGAGAGCACTAGGCCGGTCGCCAACACGATGGTCCGACCAAGTAAAAGAAGCCACGTCCTCAAGCAAATTTCAGCAGGTGGTGATGGCAACTTTGGACCGAAGTCAATGGAGGTAGATTGTCCGTTTAATGGGATCAAGTGACCACGATCCTCAGTAATGAGGGACCGATTGAAGAAGGAATCATGATAGGCTGACTTACTGGCGGACTGTTATGATGCTAGACTTAGCCTGAGGATTTTAAATGTGGTTTCGTAGGTCACCTTGTTCCTTAAAACTTAAGAATCTTACGTACTGGGGCGATTCATCGCGCGACGCGACGCCACCGCATTGTTCGCCTTGAAGTTTTCTCAGAAATTGATTTGTTAAAATTCGCGTCGCGCGGCGAATCGCGCCAGTATGTAACAAAACCTACTTGCTTCTAAAACCTACTAGCTTCTAAATCCTACTTGCTTCCACGAAATTCCTTTATACTTGATTGTTTTATTCTAAAACTCTAAACTAAATAGAAAATGTAAACAGAACCACAGTCTATTTATGACGGCCGTCAAACGTCGACCTGAATAAAAGTTAATTGGAATACCAAATAACTCTCGTGTGGATGACATCCCAATGTTATCGGCACAGTTGAAATTATCGCGCTTTTGTTACTGCGCTTTTGTTTTCAAATATTGCTCTAAAGTTTTCAAAAATCATTTGTGTTTTTATGAAAAATAGAAATGCTTTTCGAGTGGGAGAAACAATAGAAACAATAATTATGTACAGGTTTTAATCGGGTCATACTCAAATTCTGTATTTTAAATACTATTTTTAACCAACTTCTTAAAAAAGGAGGAGTTCTCAATGCGTCTGTATGTTTTTTTTTTTTTGTATGAATGTTACGCCATTACTCAACCAATTATGAATCGATTTTGATGATTCTTTTTTTGGTAGGTCATGCTTCAGAGGTGGTCCTATATAAATTTTATTATTTTACTTGCGTAGTTTTTGAGTTAGCTTCAATAGTTACGTATTTTTCCCAATTTGCGTATGTAGACGATATTATTATCTTAGTTGCCTCTGTCACTGTTATTTACATAGCAGGTAGTGGTATACGAATTTGTGTGGGGTAGATACCACAACTAAAAAGTGAAAAATAAAAACTTTTTACAAAAAAAAAACAACCGACTTCCAAAAAAAACACTAAAAAAGTTAAAAATAACTTAAATTTCGGAATTTGGTGGCAAAAAACGAAAATTAGTGTTTTTTTTGGAAGTCAGTTGTTTTTTTTTTGGTAAAAAAGTTTTTATCTATATTGTAGATTGCCAATTTGACTCATGATCCACCTGCATCCTATGTAAGTGTCCTATTTAAATTTTTACGCTCCATTCACTATAAATATCACCGTTCTAAAGTATCGTACGCACTACTACTAAAAGCATATAAACTCCTGGGCTTGCAGGCCAGGCGAACCCTACTTATGGCTGCGATGCTGCATGGCATATGTAATAACAACTTTGACTGCTCTGATATCACCAATAAACTTTGTTACATCGTACCCAGAACTGTATCACGGCGAGAGGCGCGCTTGCCCCGGCTGTTCCACACTGTACAGTGCAGAACCAATGCCAATGCCAATGCCAATGCAAGACGCTCTTTTTGTGAATGTTTTCTTAAGTTGCAAGTAATACAAATTCTTAAAAAACTGCAATGATGAACTTCCTTGAAAACATAACACTTCGACGTAAGCGCACAAGTTCTGACCCAAACTCGTTTAATATTAGCAAGTTATCGACAAGTACCCACGAAGATGAAAGTATAACAAGTATGCCCGACCTCTCCATAGACGAAACACAAATTGAACATGTAAATAAATTAAAACAGCAAATTGACAAGCTTGTGTTTGACCTCAACAGTGCCCATCAAGAAATTGAGTCACTATCTCTGGAGAATTCGAATCTTAAACAAATAAATGACGACCTACTAAAGAAGAACGAATTTCTTAAAGTAATTAGATGTAGTTCTATGAGGAAAAATACACCAAGCAATCTCACACCTAAGGGTAAGGGTAAACAGAAACACCTACAAACTCAAACTACGTTGGAGCGACGTCTGCCAACTAATCAATGCAATAGTAGTGTGATTGATACACAATCGCTGAATACGGAGATCACGCAGCAACAACAAAAAAACGTATTAGAATTGAAATCTCCAAATAAACAGACCAACGAAAAAGATATTGTAATTTCGGATTCTTTCTCCCAAACAAACTTCAACACTAGCGCAATAGCCGAAACCAGCGGATTCAAACCCAGAAAACTATGTATGATTACTAGTAACAAGTTTAACAAAATATTAGCCATTAGTGAAACTATGTTCAAAGGGTACAAACTATGTCATTATCTTACTTCAAATGCAGGTATAAAACAACTATTTAAGGATTTAGACAAGAAACTCGCAAACTTTACTTATGAAGATTATTGTATTGTCTACATTGGTGAAAGAGACTTTGAAACTTCCTATAATTACGGACTTCTTGTTGATTATATTAAACTTCAACTTAAAACTATAAATAATACTAATGTCATAATATGTTCACCGAATTTCAAACTAAATAATATGTTTTCTATTTTTAATAAGCGTATTGAAATGTTTAATCATCTAATGTATATAGATGCTGAGTTGTGTGAATATGCATATCTCTTTGATACTAACTACCATTTAGAATATACCAACGAAATGTTTTGGAAAAGTTGTGCAAGAGTAAACAATAAAGCAATTGCCACAATTTTCCAAAACTTAATGCATTTTATGGATGATTTAAGTCAACAACTAACCATTTCTCATAATATAGTTTGTCAAAAGTGTATCGCAAAAACGAATACTAAACCACACATAGATCAGGCAGTACAAACCATTTCCACTTCTAGTGATGGTATAAATGATCTTTTTCGTTTATAAGCATATTTACGTCTTAAATCAAAACATTAACGGATTGATAGGAAAGTCAGATCTATTAAGTCTTCATCTAAATGACCTCCTACAAGAAGGTAAAACTGTGGATGCCGTATGTATTGTGGAACATAATATGATAGATGAAGATAGCTTACAATTATATATACCAAACTACAAACTTGCAACTTATTCATCTAGAAACTCTAGAAAAGGAGGGACAGGTATACTAATTAGACATGGACATGAATACAGGGTTATAGATACTAAAGAATTTTATGTTCCTGGTATTATAGAATGCTGTGCCGTCGAACTAGTTTATCACAATCTGATTATTATCTGTACTTATAGACCCCCAAAATATAATAACAGCGCCACATCGTTTTTCTTTGAAAAGCTTCTTTATATACTGGAATACTGTGGACGAAGCATGGGCAAAAAAATTTTGCTATGTGGCGACTTTAATATTAACATTCTAAATAATACAAAATTGAGTACTGAATTTCTAAATCTACTTTTAAACTATAACTTGAAACCTAGTATCAAACAACCAACACGTATATCTAGCGGCTCTTGTATAGATAATATCATGCATAATGTGAAAGGGGGTAGTGGTGAAGTCTTAGACCTTGCTTTATCTGATCACACAGCACAACTCTTCAAGTGTCCTGTAAAGAAGTCCTGTTCTATTGATCACTGGTTTGTATTACCGCGAGATTATGGTTCTGACAATAAATCTAAGTTTATCGAAGCTATTAGTAATCTCAGCTTTAATGAAGTTTATAATAGTACCGATCCGGAGTTAGCATTCGACTCATTTAACGAGTTATTTAAACTATTTTATGATCTGTGTTTCCCTATCATAAAAAAAAAGATTTCTTCTACAAAATCCCCCCGATGGATTTCTAAGGGTATTAGAAACTGTAGTAAACGGAAAAGACAAATGTTGTGGCAGTATAGGAGATCGCCCAATCAAATAAATAAACAATTACTCAAATTATATTCACAAAGATTAAAAAAAGTGATTCACTTGACACAAAAATCACAAAATAGTTACTTGATAAAAAATGCAGAAAATAAAACCAAAGCTACTTGGAGATTAATTAACAGATGCAAATTTAACTTCCCCCCTGAACCCATAAAAAATATAATTGTTCAAAATGAGCAAGTAAGTGATCCCCAAGAATTAGCCTCGACATTTAATAATTATTTTGTAGATTCTGTTCAAACTAATACGAATAATAATAATTGTACTAGAGCTGTATCTTCTGTAAATTACTATCACAAAACGCTATTTATGACACCTACAGATCCTTTAGAAATATTTCAGATTATTAATTCTTTAAAGAACACGAATAGTGCGGGTTATGATGGTATAACTACTAACATTTTGAAATCTGTATCACACATAATTGCACCCGTATTAAGTTTTATAATAAATTTATGCATAGAACACGGGCATTTTCCAAATTCATTAAAAACTACGTTGATCAAACCTCTGCACAAGAAAGGTGAAAAAACGACAGTTTCAAACTACCGTCCAATTGCTCTTATTCCAGTAATATCTAAAGTTTTTGAAAAGGTTATCTATAAATCAATATACTCATTTTTTGAATCAAATAATATTTTTGCTAAAGAACAATATGGTTTTCGGAAAAATAGGAATATTAGCAAAGCAATATATGAACTATTCACTAAAATTATTAGTAATGTAGACAAAAAAAATCCTATTGCAACAGTACTAATGGATATGTCTAAAGCCTTTGACCACGTCAATCATCAAATATTATTGGGTAAATTGGATCGGTATGGTGTGAGAGGAAATATTTTACAACTACTCAAAACCTATCTCAGTTGTCGAAAGCAAGTCACTATTCTAAATAGAATTTGCTCTAAGTCTAAAACAGAGATAACTTACATGTCATCAACTAGACATACATTATGTGGGGTACCGCAAGGAAGTGTACTTGGGCCTTTGTTGTTTCTAATTTATATCAATGATTTGCCAAAATGCACACAATTTCAAACAGTTTTATTTGCGGATGATAGCACACTAATTATACCATGCAAACATATTGAAACTTACCAAAATGATATAAATGACGCCATTCATTGCATAATAGATTGGTTAGTTATGAATGAATTAAAAATAAACATTGAAAAAACAAAGCTTATGACATTTTACCAAAAATCCGTTAACCCTAATTTAAATATAACTTATGAAGGTCAAAGAATAGCTGAAACGAACCATGCAAGATTTTTAGGCCTTCAACTGGATAGTCACTTAACGTGGAAATGTCATGTAGAGATAATCTGTAAAAAATTAAACCAATACTCATACGCACTCTATAATCTTGCAAAAATTGTAAACGAATCTATTGTTCTCGTGTCGTACAAAGCATACGTGACATCTACATTACGTTTTGGAATTATATTTTGGGGAAATTCCACAGATAGATTAACTGTGTTTAAAGCCCAAAAAAGATGTGTGCGTTCTGTGTTTAAACTTAAACCTACCGACAGCTGTATTCCATATTTTAAAAAATTTAAACTCTTAACTTTTCCTAGTATTTACATTTTTGAAACAGCAGTATTTGTTAAATCCAATTTTCATATGTTTAGAACACTGAAATCTAAACGTCGCAACAGAGAGATATGTACTATTTCACACAAAACTGCACTATTTTCAAAAAGCTTTCTTGGTATGGCGCCTAGAATATATAATAAGATTCCTATAGAAATTAAACAATTAAACGAAATACTTGATTTCAAAAAAGCTTTACTAAAACTTTTGTATGACAAAGTATATTACACTGTGAATGATTACCTAGATGATAGATTTTAAGTGATTTAAATTGGATAAATTCATTGCATTTATATTTTTGCATTATTTTTTTATATTACTTTATTTGGCATCTAGGTATTTAAATGACTACTTTATTATATACTATTGAATTATTGACTACTTACTATATTAAATATTATTGACTACCATACTAAATATTATAAAATTATTAAACAATTGACTACCAGTACTGTAATGCTGCAACAGTCTTTGTTTCTCAAGTTATTGTATGCCAAAAGGCGGGTCATAGCTGTACTCCATCATGCAAACTGTAACACCATATTTTTACCTGTGTACCACAATAAATAATTTTGAATTTGAATTTGAATTTGAATGCTGGCGCAAGGGCGCCCCTCCGTCGTCTCTTGGAAATATATAACACACACTTTTTCGATCTTGATATATTTTCACTATCCCAAACAAAATTTAAAAGAATGGCTGTTCAATTGCTTGCACAATAATTTATGAATTCTTCCTAACCTATTTCGCCTCCAGTAAATGCGTCTTTTGTTTTGTATAATTTCACCACAATAGTTTACTCCGCGGACATTGGTGTGGGTTACATGTTTACCTCTACTACCCTAGTTTGTTATCTACTATAATTGTAACGTGTAACTGTTTTATGTCCCAATAAAGAAAAATAAAAAATAAATAAATATTTAACATAATTATATTTATTTTTAAGGTCCCATCTCAAACTTTTAATAGATTGGAAATCATTTTTTTACAATATTTAAATCAATTAACCAACTACCCGTGCGGCTGTTATTACTTTTTAGCCACTAGTATTAATACATAAAATACAGCAAAAGGAAAATACTGGTATCCAGCTGCATCCGGTTAGGCTGGAAGCCGACCCCAACATAGTTGGGAAAATGCTAGGCAGATGATAAGTAAGATAAAATAACTTTTAGAAACTAAAACCTGCTGATACAACCACTTTAAAGTGTCCAATGGCTACTGAAATATCAACAATATTTTTTTATTACCTTTATCCATTTACCACCAAGTCAACATGGCCTCCAAAATAACCAAAAAGACAAACAGTTCCCTTTGGAATAACAATTATTATTATAATAAGGAAGAAACATAACACAAGCATTTTCACTCTCCGAAGTGTCATAATGTTTAATTAATTTAATAAACTAATTTCATTTCCGACCCTCCAGGCGATATTTGCATTTTAATTCTACGTTTACTTTAACTTTTTTTTTGGAAAATTGTTATCAGTAAATGGTTTCAGAACCAGTATCTGTTTCTGAAATAATCATCATGTATTTTAACAAAAATATAGGATTTTTGTGCACCTAAATAGGGCTGGCTCCTGCTGTGGATCTGCAAAATGTCTCAAATAAAATATCATTTTTCTATAATCTAGAAAGAAGTAGGAATTCTAATCCTTTATTCTTAGATTCTAATCCTTTATAAATGCGAAAAAGTGAGTTTGTTTCTTTGTAACGCTAAAACGGTTGAACGGATTTGGATGAAATTTGGCACATGGGTAGACCATGACTCGGAGAAGGTCTTAGGCTACTTTTCATCCTAGATCGTAGACGAAGTCGCGGGCAACAGCTAGTAATATATAAGTGTAATTGACAAAATAATGTACGCGCCTCAAAGAGATGTCAGCACAATTGGCGGGGTCCGCTAGGACCGATGCCTGCCAGGGTTGCGGTAAAGTTCGAAAGGGATACCGGGACCTTGGCAACAGGCAACTGAAGGAACACGGGTGGGTTTTAGTCAGTAAAAGTCTGCCACGCCCTTCCGCTCCGCCCAGAGCGGGAGAAGTCATTGGATGACTTACCAGATTCAAAAAAAAAAAAAAAGGCCACATAATGTCATCAGTTAAAAATCACTATTCAAGACAAAATTACATTTCCCTGAAACGATTTTTAATCGATGCGCCAATTGATCGCCTACCAAATGCAATTGAAGCGATTGACAATATTACTACAATATAAATTGATGGCAATTGATCAATTGCAATTGAACGTTTCGGGGACCCCTTAAAACTGATAGGATCACGTACTTATATTGATCAAAGACTGAAAGGGCACCAAAAAAAAATCGCTGAAGTCAAAACTCTAAAGGCGCGATTTTGAACAAAATAATTTCTGAGAAAATTTCACGGCGAGCAATGCGGCGGCGTCGCGTCGCGCGACGTATCGCGCCTGTATGTAAGAGCGTTAAGACAAAAACTTGTTTCATTCATTTGCTGAACTGGGACTTTTTGGCGCAGCCATGAGAACACTCCCTTGATAATGTCCTACATCGTACTTGTACACTCTTTATTTTTTGTTATTTTTTTTTTTTTTGTTATGTGATGTATATTGTGTGCCTTTTAGTCTGTGCTGAATAAATGTATTTTCTTACTTTTCATTCCAATATATCTATGACGCATAGATGCTTTATTGTAAGGCAAAGTCAATGGCCCAGCATCTTTTCTTAGCCAACACTTCTTTTTTACCCTCAATTGCTCAGCTTTAAGATAACAAGCTCCGAGCTATTTTGTCCATCGCCATAAATGGGATCTTCTATAAAATCTACTTACATGGAAAGAATACTTTTTCAAGGTCAAGGTCATTGAGACCGTCCTCTGGGCCTCTTTGTATGCAACCATCGAAGCAAAATGATTGATAAAGATAAGAAAAACCGCTTCAAGAAAAAAAAAGTGCCATCAATTTAATAAAAATTGGTCAAGTTCGTGTTTATCTGAGCGTAGGGTTCTGTAGACGTGATTTAATACTAAGGATCTGGGGGCCTACCACCACCGGTTACAGCAGTATTATTTTAATCTTATTCAGTGGGGGAAAGAGATGGAGCTATGCGTCATCTAGAGCTTCATCTCTTTCCTACACTGAAGTAATATTAAAATGGGGGCCCTGACCAATGAATAACAACCTCAACCTAATTTTAAAAAACAAGTAAAAACTACCATCAATGTTATAATTTTAAATAGCTGATGCCCGCGTGGATATCAGTTATAATATACTAAAACCTTCCTCGAGAATCACTATATCCGTTGGTGAAAACAGCATGAAAATCGGTGCTGTCGTTTTTGAGTTTTTCACGAACAGGACGACAGACAGACGCGGCGGAGGACTTTGTTTTATAATATTATTATGTAAGGATAACATTCATGGATCTAGGGGATCGGAATTATTTCTTCGAAACACAGGTTTATTTCGTGACTTATCTAGTAGAAGAGAGCGGTATCCACTATCTAGACTAAGAAACTTTATGCTTGCCTCTATACATTACCCTGCCAAGTAAATCTGATCCTAGTTTGAACAACAATAAATCTTATTTTATCTTTTACTTTCTGTATATTATGTATGTCGATACAAGTTACATGAAAAGTGCTCATGCAGTCTTGAAAAGTAGCAATGCTGACTGGCGAGAGTGCACCGGACGTATCGGGCATTTAAATATTTGAATGCATCCCAGACTACTAAAAGCGCATAAAATGTAGGAGAGTATTGATGTTGACTGGGTAAAAAAACTATTTAGTCCGTCAGTTAGATAATAAAAAAATATTAGACACGTATTTTTTTGGTTTATCACATTATTTTTTATTTTTTTTAGATTAAACGCATTAAAGAGTCTTGCTCGCTACGTCACTGCAGGGATCCAGCAGAATATCAGCGTCAGGTATATATTTGCCTGACACATGCTGAGTTGGACTTCCATTTGATGCAACGTTGAGACGCACACCGCACTTTGTATGTTTCGTTTTTTTTTTAAGTGTGTCATAGACAATATTCTCATCACTGTCTTTTTTTTTTCTTTTAATGTTTCAATTTTTTTCTTTTTTTGTATATTGGCACCCAGCTGTTTATTAATGTACATAATTAGTTATAATTTAACCGTGTTTTTGTGTGTTGTGCTGTCTTTTGTGTGCACCAAATAAACGTTTTATCTATCTATCTATCTATCTATCACAAGTCAGTACCTATAAAACCTAATAATGTGTTTTTTACGCGATTACTCCGCCAGTTATGAATGGATTTGATGATCACATTTTTGTTTGGTAGATCATGTTTCAGAGGTTATTTTTCACTTTTTCTTTTTTTTAGATTTTTTTTTTGGAAAATGTTTTTTTGTTTGTAATGAATGCCGCCGGGTGCTGCTAGTAACATAATAAATGTTAGGGTCGGTTAAAAGCACCGAAAAATAATATTTACTACGGTGAAGTTTTTAGGTACAATATTCCCAAATGGCTCGCTACTTATGAACAGTTTCTATCGAGTCTAGAGTGTTCATTGAACCATATTTTCATTCAAAGAATGTTCTTTTGATATACCTACGTGTAATAGAATATTTATAAAGAAACAAAAATGCTTACATAACTGGCAGAAAATTGGCAATTTTTGGAAAAATCGTTAATGTGAAATTATTTTTATTTTAACACTAGCTGCGACCCGCGGTTTCACCCGCATGAGTTTCGATCTCGTGGGAATTTGGGGAAAAAAGTATCCTATTTCCAATTCCACGTCTTGGTCCACCCGTGTGCCAAATTTCATCCAAATCCAAGGCGTTTTAGTGTGACAGCGTAATGAACAAACTCACTTTCATATTTATATTATTAGTTAGGGAAGCATGTAGGAAATAAGACCTTCAGGAGAGGTCACCTTTCAACGAAACCAGGACCTAACATAATTAAGCCTTATACCTTATACCTTTCCTATTTGAATACGGAACCCTAAAATAATTTTCGAAGGAATCAACTTATTTTTATAACAGCCTTTTTGCCTTAAATGAGGAATAAATGTTTAAGTCAATGACTTTTGTCTGTTTAAATTAAAAAGGTTATAGTGAATCAATCTTAAAAGATATGATATTTGCGTAACTTAAACCGTTTACGCAGCGCACGCAACGGAAGCCCTCAAAAAGGAATATATTTTACCGTTTTTGCAACATTTTTCATTTATGCTCCGCTCCTATTGGTCATCGCGTGATGTTATATAGCCTATAACCTTCCTCGATAAATGACCTATGACAATGAAGTTGCTATCCCGCGAAATTCAAAATTTTCGTTTTTAGTTTTCCGTTTTTTTTTGTAATTTTCAGGACAGTGCCAAGTTGTATCTCGAATAAAATATTCGCGAAAATTCACAAATAAGGTTTTACAGAATTATAATCTAGCAAAGATAATTCGATTTTGATTATTAGAGATTATTCTAGCAAATTCATTATTTTACGTAAAGGGGGATGCCCCCCTAATACAATGAGGTTGCTATGGAACAAAATAATTAATGTTTATTGGAGTTCCTCATTTGTGACTTTCAATTATAGGCCTTTGTATTGTTAATTTGTTTGGCATGTCTTTTGTTTTTAGTTGTGTGCGAGATTGGAGGGAATTTCTGTGTTTTTCCTTATTTTCATGTTTTAAAGGTATTTCCGAATAAATCTTATTAATATTGGCTGGAAAAATGTGGGGGACTTTCACCTGTGACCAACTCTTAAAATACAAGCCAAATTGACCGCTTGTGTGAAGTTCTATTCTCAATTTTCATTCGAACAAAGTGTTTTTAGGGCTTGTTTTACAAGGTAAGGGTCTATACCAGATTATTTAAAATATAAAACAGAATTTGTGTGAACTTATGTGCCAGATACGTTAGCTGGAACTTATCCGGAAGTGGCAAAATAAGGTCATTCATTAGTGTTCATCATCTGCCTAGCCTTTTCCCAACTATGTTGGGGTCGGCTTCCAGTCTAACCGGATGCAGCTGAATACCAGTATTTTACATGGAGCGACTGCCTATCTAACCTCCACAACCCAGTAACTGGGTAATACGATACCCCTTGATACTGGTTGTCAGACTTTCGACCCTCTGACGACCCCTAACGACTGTCAAAGATCCACAAATGACAGCCGAGACCAACGGCTTAGCGTGCTTTCCGAGGCACGGAGGAGTCTCGGTATGTGAAGATGGTCACTCATCCATAGACCAACCCCGGCAAGCGTAGCTTAACCTGATGGATCGACCCGTGCGGCTGTTATTACTAAGCCACGAGCTCCTCCAGCTAGAAATTTCTCATAAACAGGCTCGAAATTAAATTGTCGCTGATTAACGTATAGACGTATATTTAGAACTAGCTTCGCCCCACGCTTTCAAACGCATAAGTCTCGATCCCGTGGGAATATCGGGATAAAAAGTATTCTATGTCCAGATCCGGATCACGATCTAAACAGTTGCCAAATTTCATCCAAATCTGTTCAACCGTTTCAACGTGAAAGCGTAACAGATAAACTAACTCACTTTCGCATTTATAATGTCAGTTAGGATAAAAACATGACATACGATTAAAATCGCCTATATTTTCGATAATCGTGACTGAATGATGAACGTCATCATTCATTTAATTTTCAGTGTCAAAATGGAAGACCTCTTTTCAAAGTGGTGCCAACGGTTGGAGTGAATTTTCATGAAAATCTTCATTAAATGATTTCTTGTCGATGTATCCATCTTTCATTTTCTTTGTTTCATCTTTTTTTTTCTTTCTTTTGTCGATGGATGCCGTGGTCAATATGAGCTATTCTTATCAAAGGTTGGTATCACGGCGAGAAAAGAATGGCTCTTGCTTTGGATAAGTTTGAATTTTTTAGAACGCGTTTTTTTTATTTTTATTTTATTGGCACGATTTTTTCCTGCCAGGATAGCGCTCTAAAGTGTTCCTTTTATAAGTCGAGTGAGAATCTTTTTGAAAAAGGATGCGGCCGTCAAATGAAGCGATTTTAAAGGTGTGCTTAGAATGTTAACTCATGCTTGCTTACTTCAGATTTTATCCAGAATGTGTGATATTTAAGCTAAATTCTTGTTCATAGAGAAGGGAATTTTATCCAAGCACTGTTTTAATTGTCATACTTTTTTATTGAAGAGCTAAGGCATGAAAAATCTAAGAATAATCTAGCATTTTTTTTATATCCGAGCTAGACGAAGCTCTTTGCCTTTACAAAATGGTGGCTCTGCTGGAGTTGCTACGTTAAAATATTCTGTCGTGGACAGGCCTCTTGACATTAGCAAGGCAGAATTTTAAATAATATCCGTCCGTATGCCACTGCAGGGATCCAGCAGAATATCAACTTCAGTTGATACACTGTCATGGATACACAATGCTAAGCTGGACTTCCATTTGGTGCAATCTTCAGACGAGAGATACTTAAATTATCTATTAGTATTAGTATCTCTCGTCTGAAGATTGCACCAAATGGAAGTCCAGCTTAGCATTGTGTATTGTATGCTTAGATACTTAAATTCAAATAAAGAACATAAAAGGTCTTTATTTGAATTTAAGTATGTCATAGGCAGTGTCACTTTGTTTTTTAATGTTTTTTTTTGTATGTTGGCACCTTGTATTTTCTTTATAATATTCATGGAGCTACTTATTTATTTTTTAATTGTTCTTTTGTGTTTTGTGCTATTTCTTTTATGTGCACTAAATAAACGATTTATCTAGATAAATATTGTCACGATGAGTTTCATTCAAATACTCCTGCATACGCTCCTTTTTATAAAATGACATGAAAACAAAAGCCATATCATCAGGAACCTGCCAAGCAAGTACTTGTTCCGTATCAACACTTATTGCTCGAAGCGGCGCATATCGTCTTAGGAAATCCGTTGGCGGATTGCTCTCCATTAAGCTGGTTGTACACTGTTGGAAATCAGCAACAATATTTGCTTACTTTTTTCTGATAGGATCTGATAACACAATATGTGTAAGATGGCATCATGAATTGCTTTTAGAGTAGGTTGTTCCAGTTTCTTTTTCATTCAATGAGTTTCATGTTAATTAAAATTATTAATTAATAGTTGGTTGTTTTAAATGGCTAAGTAATAACAGCCGCACGGGTCGATCCATCAGGTTAAGCTACGCTTGCCGGGGTTGGTCTGTGGATGGGTGACCATGTTTACATACCGAGACTCTTCCGTGCCTCGGAAAACACATTAAGCCGTTGGTCCCGGCTGTCATTCGTGGATCTTTGACAGTCGTTTCGGGTCGCCAGAAGCCCGAAAGTCTGATAACCAGTCTTGCCAAGGGGCAATCGCAGTATGCAGCTGAATACCAGTATTTTACATGGAGCGACTGCCTATCTGACCTCCACAACCAAGTAACTGGGTAATACGATACCCCTTGGTAAGACTGGTTGTCAGACTTTCGGGCTTCCGACGACCCGTAACGACTGTCAAAGATCCAGGAATGACAGTCAGGACCAACGGCTTAACGTGCTTTCCGAGGCATGGAGGAGTCTCGACATGGAAAGATGGTCACCCATCCACGGACCAACCATGGCCAGCGTAGCTTAACCTGATGGATCGACCCGTGCGGCTGTTATAACTTAGCCACAAGCTCCCCTTTTACAGAAGACCATCTTCGCAAATTAAAAGTTGCAGATTGCCGTCAGTGAGCAAGCAACCTTATATTCCACTTCACGGAAGAAAGGACCGATAAAGTCTTTTTTTTTTCGCAAAAAAATTGCAAGTCCGCCATTTTTTCGAAATAAGATTACAGATGAATGGAAATAATAAATCTTTGAACGTTGAATTAAAGAAAAGAAAGATACGATACGAATTCGATATAGGAAGATATTTTTTCCAGTTGCAACGGAAGATTGAATGTTGAGGGTGTTTCGCCTTTTATTTGTTTTTGCCTGAATAGCTTATGCCTACGGCTTCATGCGCGTTTCTTGTTTTAACATAAAATATATCCTATGGCACTCGGCAATAGCGTAGCGTTCTATCAGTGAATGAATTTCCGCGTCGGCGTTAGAGGCACCCCCTGTAGCTACGCCCCTGCACTTGGCTATCGGCAAGATTCATTTATCCATTTATTTATTTATTGCTCCTCACAAAGACAAGCTTATTCTAAGTTTCACTATTATGATGATTTTGGCACTCTCCCTAAGGCGCCCAAGGTGAAATTTGTAGCTGATTCCAATAATTATAATTCTATATAGCCATTGTGGCGGTATCTATATCGCCACATGAACTACGCATCAAAAGACCTGACGTCACACAAAAATCCTGACGTCACATAAATCCTGCATCGCGCAATTAAAGTTAACCGTGCAGTGGACATATTATACAAGAACCCAATATTAATCGTTGGGCAGTTGCCCGCCAGACACAACACCCGTCTGGTTGGAGGATCCTCCCTTTTCTATAGTGGATGAGTGAACTTTACACCCTGTTCCTCATCCTCCTAAACCATATTTATTACGGTCGCGAATCATACTTTAATCAACATACAACCTGGCACGGACCTGCAAAGAACCTGCTACCTTATTGTATCCCCCTTAAACAAAAATAGACTTTAAGATTTCGACAGTTTTATATCTCTGTTTATCAACAAAGAGTCCGCTTCTTACAGACTGAATTGAAATAAATCCTTCATCCTACAGCAAGGAAATCGCATGAGACATATTCGTACAGTTTAAATCTAAAGCCAGCTTAATGTAGACTGGGATGCCTGGATGGCTTCCAAAGATTTGTACAAAAGAAAAGTTAAAACATTTGGACGTTTTTTTCTCTCAATTGCATGTAGTAATTGGATTTTTGAAATAAAGTTCAGTAAATGCTGTATGAGAAAGGAAAATTGTGAAGGTTTGGTTGATGGCGTTACAACTTACAGTACTTTATAAATTTTCTTTATTTTAGGCTTAAGGTTGTTTCTTCCGTGTACGGTTTATTTGATGACGTGTAAGGACAAGTGAGACGAAGAAGTTGCACCTGAAGTTGACCTGATTGATGTGTTGCCACGACGTGTACCGTACGTACGTACGCGCGGCACTCGACGTGCAACACGTCGTGTTCGGGCTCGCGACAGGTCAATCGTCATCCTGAGGATGCCTCATTGAGAGGTGAAACACGTGTCGATTTCTTACAGGATTTTTTATGACTCTTGAGGAATAGAGCGGAAAAAGTTACTTAATTTATCTACGTCTATTGTATGTATTTTCTAAAAACTTCTCTTATTTCGATAGAAGCCTCTATGTGCCTCTGTTGGTTGTCACAGAGCCGTAAGAACAAATTAAAAAGTATCCCATCAAAAGGACAGCCTTAAGGAGCCGGTAACAGTGCCTTCTACTTTACAAATCCAATTAACTTCACTTCGAAGTACAGAACCGTTCTATTATTATTAAGGGAAGAACCAGACGGACGCATAAACGCAGCGTTTACGCCACAAAAAGTGAGCCGCTGAAATTACGTTGCGCATGCATTTGCTTACAATATTGCGGTTCATCGTGTTATTTTTTTCATTGTTACGTTCCTACTCACGTGTTTTATAACGAAGTAGCTGCTGCCCGTGGCTCTGCCCGCGTGGACCTTAATTCTTTTTATATACTAATATCATAAAGAGAAAAGATATGTATTTTTGTTTGTAATGATAGTTGAATGAGTTACTCCTTATATCATCTGCGAGGGAAAGTCCCGTCAAAGTGGGTCCAGCTGTTTCGGGGATTAACCGGAACAAACAGACACACAACAAATTCTAAAATAGTTTTTTTTAGTCGATGTAGGTCGCGTACGCGTAGCAACGTAGTACGCGCCGCCGACGTCAGCGTCGCAGTATGGTGCTATATATATATATAACACCGTACACGCGACTGACGTACGCGACCGACATCAGCGTAGGAAGATTTCAAGCATTTCATAATGCATTTAGTAAAAGCTGTTTTTGACATTACAAACAGACACTTCAATTTTATTTATTTGTATAGATTTGCCGGATTAGTTTTAAAGCTGAAAATACCTCTTACTCCCCCAAATTCTTTTACTCATATTACGCGTCGCAAATAACGCCTGATTACGCTCATCTGGTTCCATACAAAATAGTCCTGTTTGATCTCTAAACAAGGCAAACCCAATTACAAGTAAGTATTATTACCTGTCTTAACTCTAAACTCAATACGACATATCAAAGGAGGAGGAATCTTTTGAACCTCTTTGAACACTGTTGATTTCGTACGAGACTTATTGTCTTTGCCCGGCCACAGATGCTGCTTCCATTTTCAAAGGGACTCTGATTCAAAATGGCGGACAATGGAGTCTGGATTTGAAATAGTGAAGCGAGAAAAACTGAGGCTGTTGGCTGAGAGGTCGAGATGGTATGGGCTTAAACATAACCCGATGCCGTTTGGCGTAATGCTGTGAATTCACCCAAGAATCATTGATTTTTTAGGGTTCCGTACCCAAAAGGGTAAAACCTACCCTATTACTAAGGCTCCGCTGTCTGTCTGTCCGTCTGTCACCAGGCGGTATCTCATGAACCGTGATAGCTAGACAGTTGAAATTTTCACAGATATATCTGTTGCCGACAACAAATACTAAATACAAAAATAACATAAATATTTAAGGGGGCTCCCATACAAAAAACATGATTTTTTTGCTCGTTTTTGCTCGATATTGAAAACGACAACAGGTAGACGCTTGAAATATTTACAGAATATTTAGTTACATATTCACTTTAAAAATAAATAATTAAATTAAAATAAAACAAATATTTAAGGGGGGCTCCCATACAACAAAAGTGATTTTTTTGCCGTTTTTATAGATAATGGTACGGAACCCTTCGTACTCGAGTCCGACTCGCACTTGGCCGGTTTTTTTTAATTACTTATAGCTTAATTGACAAATTAACTGAATAGAAGTAGGTATGCTTGATGTTGCAACTTTTTAAGAAAATATTTTATGAAAGCTGGCTTTTTCTCGTGGCTCCGCCCACGAAGATGGCAGAAAATATCCCACGGGAACGTACTATCGGGATTAAAAGTACCCTAATCCAGGTTATAAAATATCTGAATGCCAAACATTCAAAACTATTCCGCCTTTTTTGCTCCAATCCTAAACATACATCCAGAGAAGCAGACAAACGGACAAAAAATCAAAACGAAAAACTTTATTTTCGGCATCAGACTCGTTCCCACACCACATAGCAATTACTTTTTTCAAAAATATGTAATTTACAGTTTTGACTTCAATTTACCAAGTTGCGACTAATTTGTCAAGTCTGTTAAGTATTCCCATTTCATTTTTTTTTTTTTTGTAAACTAAAAGGATTGCTTTTTTTTACTTAAATAGCAAAGAAAACAATCCTTTTAGTTAAATTTTACCCACAAATGTCAACAACCCGAGTTTGTTTACATCTCAAAACTTAAAATAAGTCCTCCTATTTCTATACTCTTAGCACAATAAAGTCCTTTACTTCGACACCCGTGTCCCGAAATATTAAAGACGTAAACTTTTTGGTTTTACTTCAAATTAATTTTCCTTTAAAACTACAAATTCTTCAGAATCTGAAATTAAATTTCCTTTATGTTTCAATTTTAGAAGTAAAATAGTGGCCAGCTATTTCTAAAATGTATTGTATCTAAAACCGGCTTTAGTATCTCGTTTGCAAAATTGGTCCGAATAACTTAGTCTCCTGTCTTCAAGCTATGGCCATACTGAAGCGAACACCGCGCGGGATGCGGGGCGAAATTATCTTGCACCGATTTTGTCTTCCAAGACGCGGGACATACACAAGTGGCGAATGGCGCGGGCTTGGCGTGGGCGTTGCGCCAGTCCTTTCATATTTTAAACAAAATGCATAGGAGCGACGAGGCGCAGAACATACACAGGCGGCGGGGCGCGGGCGTAGTTGCGAATTATGAAAGGAGCGGCGCAGAGCCCGCGCCCCACGCCTCTTGTATGTCCCGTGCCTTATGTACTTGTATGGAAGTTGGACATCTCCATAGCGGACACACTCCACTTCTCTCAAAACGGTGAAGGCAAACATCGTGACCTAACCAGCATGTCCTAGTACCAAAACTTCTAAGACATATGACAATGTGACATCCATTGACGCTCACTGGCCCGCGTGACAGATTACGGTCTATTTCCTCTCCCAGAAATGAGGCCTGTGTCCCAGCAGTGGGAACATTATAGGCTGATTTTGCTATAGCAGACCACTTGCCGGAAATAGTCGTGTGACTTCGGATTCACCTTTGTGTAGCCAGAGCTTGTTCTTGTTGAATATTTAGTTTGCATAAGTTCTTTAATAATAATAATACCATTTATTTCAGGCGACGCACGCCCATAGAAAAATACCTTAACCTAGACATACATACTTTTATGGCCAAAAACTTGTGTTAACTTAACTTGTGTGTACTTCACTTCTTACTAGCCTGACTTGTGCTGTCCTGTGGTACTTGTCCGCAGAAGCGACGGAACACCACGTCCGGCGGCCAAAAGTCTTCTTCCATGACGAGGGGCAGATAACAGTTCGGTACACGCACCATGAATGCCTTGAAATTGAAGTTGTCTTTGAAGTGTGGTCCCCGTTTAAGGATAGACTCAGTTTTATACTCCTGGGAGTTATAAAACATCCACCTGTGCTCCACCTCCACCTGTGCTCCACCTCCACCTGTGCTCTAAAGATACAAACTAAAATGTCCCTAGTGGATCAACCAGTCCTAAGGTTGTAAAGGTCAGAGAGGTTCGAACAAATCTTTTAACCTAATTCAACAGAATAATGTATACGATCTCTTTCCTCTAATATTCTGGGGCCAGTGCGGGTTGGTGGATGTGACGTGTCTTCGTATTTTTGGTTCTAGGACATGGCGGTTACTTCACAATGTTTTCCTTCACCTTTTTGTGAGCAGTGAAGTGTGTCCGCTTTAGAGTTGTTGAACCTCCATACGAAGTCGTAGACACATTCGGCACGAGCGATTTTTGTCCCGCATCCCGCGCGGGATTCGCGTCAGTTTATCCAGAGCTTTATACTAAACGTTTTATGGATGTTCAATCAAAAGTTTTCAGACTTTCTTATTATCTGCATTTGTGTAAACACTTGAGTACAAATGTGTTTAGGTAGCTACTTGTTGACGAATTCCATTAAAAACTAGATGTCAAACTATATTCTTGAAATTTAATTAAACAAATAAGTGTTTATGCTGAAGACTTCAGCACGTTCACTTGGAGATATTTACAGGGTTTAAAATAATACGAGTAAGTAAAAGTTACGTCATAAGCTAGATTTACTTACTGTTGTGCATTTATTTTGCAGAGAAATACTTTAGAAAAATATCGTTAGCAATAAATTCTCCGTGACGGTATTGGGTAGGGCGTTTCACATGGACCTATAGCCATTCACCGTACACGATTCCAAACATCGGCAAGCAGTCCTTTATAAAATATAATAACTTTTTGCACAACCAGAAAATTAAACCCTTTCTTCATGGCGTACTTATAAAAAATATGAAGCAGTCACTCAATACTATTTGTATAAAGAAAAAATTAAATTAAGTACGAACAATATTCCCAGCGGAATGAGGTTTCTTTCAAATTCAAACATTTATAAAAGCTTTCCTTATTCATAGCCATTGAATGAACATAATCTATGGCGCTTTTTATATCGCAATCCAATGGCGAATTCATCAGGAAGAAATTAAAATTCAAGAATAAATATTATTTTCACTCGAAGGAATTCAGTAAATAAGCTGCTTGAGATTTTACTTGAATGAATGAATAAAGATAAAGACTAATTAATATTATGAGCAGAGAGCAGAGCTAAGAGCAGTAGTAGTCCAGACTTACGAGTTGTAGTTGGTCATCACAAGGCGCTTTACGTTGTGTAAATTATTTCATCACCACTGCTTTCAAAACGGTGAAGGAAAATATCGTGAGGAAACCGGCATGTCCTAGAACCAAAAATTCAAAGGCATGTGACGAAAAATGTGATGCCAACCCGCACTGGGCCCGCGTGGTAGATCCACGCGGGCCCAGTGCGGGTTGGCATCACATTTTTCGTTTTCTTGAGCAGTAACTGGGGGTAATACGATACCCCTTGGTAAGACTGTCAGACTTTGTCCGACTTTCGACCGTTGTCAGACTTTCGGGCTTCTGACGACCCGTAACGGCTGTCAAAGATCCACGAATAACAGCCGGGACCAACGGCTTAACGTGCTTTCCGAGGCACGGAGATGTCTTGTTATGTAAAGATGGTCATCCATCCACGGACCAACCCCGGCAAGCGTAGCTTAACCTGATGGACCGACCCATGTGGCTGTTTGATTTATTTTAATTTTTGAATTGTTTTGTATCGTTTTATCTTTTATTTACGGACTCTTTTAACCTGCACGTTTTTCTACATTGTACTCACATGTATGATTCCAACATGAATGATGTAAACAACATATTGTAACAATATTTTGATTTAAAAGAGTGTCCGTGGAGTTTCTTGCCCGTTCTTCTCCATAGGAACCTACTAAGCTTTGGAATGGGCAACTAGCTTCATATTTTCTGACTGACCGACCCTTTGACAATTCAAAAGTGCCTGTAATTGGTTTATTTGAAATAAATGCTTTGAGTTTGAGTTTGAGTTTGTTATTACTTAGCCACAAGCCCCTCCATTAATTTGATAAGTACAGCCGAAATATAGGTATTACATTATTTGTAGCAACGTGTTTGATTTGTAACCGTATTATC
Source organism: Lithophane semibrunnea (assembly GCA_947363905.1). Classification (NCBI taxonomy): domain Eukaryota; kingdom Metazoa; phylum Arthropoda; class Insecta; order Lepidoptera; family Noctuidae; genus Lithophane; species Lithophane semibrunnea. The sequence goes on along the minus strand of OX376206.1, from coordinate 2,531,250 downwards.
AAATCAACAGGTTGTTATGAACTATGATAGATTGTGATCCTCATAATTGTGATGGATTACCAAAAGATAATGGTGTGCTATGTTATGGTATAACGCATTGCAAGGAAAAACTTAAATGACAGGATAAATAATTAAGGTTCGTTCGCAATAGGCGCAAAAGTCGCGATAGGTTGGTACACAATATAATCATAAAAATACCAGGTTAACGACATGTGGAATGTAGAGGAGCTCGTGGCTAAGTAATAACAGCCGCTCGGGTCGATCCATCAGGTTAAGCTACGTTTGCCGGGGTTGGTCCGTGGATGGGTGACCACTTTCACATATCGAGACTCCTCCGTGCCTCGGAAAGCACGTTAAGCCGTTGGCCCCGGCTGTCATTTGTGGATCTTTGACAGTCGTTACGAGTCGTCAGAAGCACGAAAGTCTGACAACCAGTGTAACCAAGGGGTATCGTATTACCCAGTTACTGGGTTGTGGAGGTCAGATAGGCAGTCGCTCCATGTAAAATACTGGTATTCAGCTGCATCCAGTTAGACTGGAAGCCGACCCCAACATAGTTGGGAAAAGGTTAGGCAGATTGATTTTTATTGTCGACATGTGGAATGTGAGCTCGGCTATTATTATGCCGATTGTCGTAACGGCCAATGGCCTGATGGCCGAAAGCCTGGACTTACATCTCTCTAGACTCATGTTAGGCGATTGGATCAAGGGCCTGATTCAGAAGGCAGTACTCCTCAACACGGCTCGCATTGAGAGGAGGTTCCTGTCGTTGCAGCCCTAACCACCGGTAGCTTGGAACCTGCCCCCGACGCCGGCGGACTTCTATATTTTTACCGACTTCAAAAAAGGAGGAGGTACTACGTTCGGATGATTGTTTTTTTTTTTTTTTTTTATGTATGTTCACCGATTACTCCGCCGTTTGTGAACCGATTTCAAAAATTCTTTTTTAGTTCGAAAGGGTAGTATACCCTTTCGAACTAAAAAAGAATTTTGAGATGGTCTCCCGAGATGGTCTCATATAAATTTTATTAAGTTTGCTTGCGTAGTTTTTGAGCTAGCTTCAATATTACGTATTTTTCCCACAGTCTATGTAGACGATATAATTATTAGACTCCTTCACTGTTATTTACATAGCAGGTAGTAACTTGTGTGGGGTAGGTACCACCACTAAAAAGTGAAAAATAAAAACTTTTTACAAAAATAAACAACCGACTTCAAAAAAAACACTAAAAAAGTGAAAAATAACTTTAATTTCGGAAGTCGGTGTCTTTGCTTTTTAATTTTCGTTTTTTGCCACCGAGTTATTTTTCACTTTTTTAGTGTTTTTTTTGTAGTCGGTTGTTTTTTTTTGTAAAAAGTTTTTTAATTATTTTTTTTTATATTATCATTTAAATTTAAGAAATATTTAAAAATGTTATTACATAAAAAATCAATCTGCCTTGCCTTTTTCCAACTATGTTGGGATCGACTTCCAGTCTAACCGGATGCAGCTGAATACCAGTATTTTACATGGAACGACTGCCTATTTGACCTCCACAATCCAGTAACTGGGTATTACGATACCCCTTGGTAAGACTGGCTGTCAGACTTTCGGGCTTCTGCCGACCCGTAACGACTGTCAAAGATCCTCGAATGACAGCCGGGACCAACGGCTTAACGTGCTTTCCGAGGTACGGAGGAGTCTCGATATGTAAAGATGGTCACCCATCCAACCCCGGCAAGCGTAGCTTTGCTTTGATTAGAGTGAACAAAACCAGACCACATGTAAGTATCATGTGTATCTACGTAACAAAGACCTTTTGCTACAAATAAAAGGCAGCTCAGAAACACAAACACTACCAATGCTTCCTCCCCTTAGGTTATAGTAAAGGGTTTTGACACAACACAGAAAAAACAAAGAAGGTGTAGTCCACAATGACTAGACTAAAACGAAAAGAGACGTCATTAAAAAAAATCCAAATGGTTTGAAATGACGATGTATGTGTGCGAACGCCCTAATGTGCGAAGCTGAATTTTGTGGCCGAACATTTTTTAACTCTCTGCCATCGATACGCTAAAGCTGCAGCGTAAGCATGAACGAACAAGAACATGGTGAACACGAACAACGAACACACGGCTACACATGTCATCAAGCTAGACAGTTCCAGTTTATGCTGATCTCGCATTGTATAGGATTTCCGTACAATGCGAGGTCAGGTTATACTGGAAACGTATAGCTTGCTACTAAAGAAAGCTGGGCAGTTGAGCACAAGTCGAACTGTGTTCGTATTGTGTTCGTGTTCGCCTTGCTGATTTACGTCCACACGTGTACACGGGCACGTGCCGTGTTCGTGTTAATTTTTAGTTCGTTCGTGCGTACACGCCTTAAGAAGTTTGTATGAAGGACCACCAACCGTAGGAACAGAAAGTACCTAGAATAGAAGCCACAAACTTTAAATGGAAAGCAACTTCCACAAAAAGGACAAATGAAACGATCTGCACTTTCTTTTACTTTATATATTATTTCGTGTGGTTAGTGACTAACGAGACGTCAGAGATTTTATGACGCCTAAGGGCCTCTGACTTGGCTTCACATGCCGTCGAGAAATATCTCTCAGGCATGCCGGTTTCCTCCTTCACCATTTTTAAAGCAAGTGATAATTATACAATACGCACATGAATCTGAAAAGGCAACCTTGGGTTCGAAATCGAGGTCTGACATGGCAGTCCGATGGTCACACCATAGGCTATCACTGACTCAAATTAGATATTAAACAAAATAAGATGCAATGGATTTTGTGGTAATGTCAAATGAAAGCTTTTGTAATAACGAGTATACGTAATGAGTAAAGTCTACCAAAGTTTACAAGTGGCCCAGCACTGACCATTGTGGAACCCACTGGTCCAATCAAGGATCATGGTCTGTCAAGATCTTTGCCATGCAATGAAGAACAAATGAAGAAGAAAGGGCCTTCTGTCTTCTCCGTTTTGTGTTTGACATCAATCACGGCTGATTGACGTTACTCTCGTACATACATCACGGAACCGTATATAAATGTTTTGTTGACACGTTTTCCTTGAGCGGATCAAATGATACATGTTCGTAGAAGTTCAATCTGATGTAAGCGTTGGATCAAATCAGATCTTTGAGTTTGAAAAGATGTTTGGAAGGTTTAAGTAGTGATTTTGATATCCGACTGCGACAAAGCCAAAATGAAAGAAATAAGAAAAGGAAGAAAAATGCGTTTGTCACAGAAACACGTGCATAGAAAGTTATAACAGTAATCAGCAATATAACTAATATTATAAACGCGAAAGTTTGTAAGTATGGATGGGTGGATGGATGGATGGATGTTTGTTACTCTTTCACGCAAAAACTACTTGACCGATGTAGATGAAATTTGGCACACAGATAGTTTATAACCTGGATTAACACATAGGATACTTTTTAGCCTGATATTCCCACGGGATCGGGACTTATGCGGTTGAAACCGCGGGGCGCTGCTAGTATTAAATAAAATAAAATAGATCTAAGTAAAAATATGAGATCACGAGTATACAGATAAATAATCGGCAGCTGCACGTCATGACTTTGACAAGAAGGCTAAATGGAAGAGTTATGTTTTTGGCAATTTATGTATGTTTGAATTTTTGTACGTTAGAGTAAAAAATCTGATCAGTAGGTACTCTTAGAATATAATTTCCGTTGTCTGTAAGCAAGAGTATTTTCTGAAAAAAACACCTCATTTTGTGCATAAAGATATTTTTCCTCGCTAACTAATGAATGCTTAATCAGTTCCCTCCATCAAAACAGACCTTGGCAATAATCCCGGGAAATGCCAGACTGAGAAAAAAAAAATGAAAATTTTCATACAATTACTTTTTCCATACTTTTCACATTTTCACTGTCAGCAGCATTTTTAATTTTCTTTAGACGATTCTCCCCTCAACTTCATTTTGCACGAAATTATTCAATTAGAGACTTAAGCCTGGTATTCGAGATTATTTCACCCCTTTTTTTTCATTCACATTATCGTTTAGGTTAAAATTGATAAGAGGGTTTTAGAAAATACGGATGGAGGCAGTTTCAGTAGTGCGGTTGATTCTTTGGGAATAAATAGACGTAAAAATATTGTTAATATGACTTTTTATATGAAGATATTATACGCTAACAGACTTAGAATAATAATTTATGTACGTACATGTATATATAAAGGAGGGGAAAGAATTATAGAGCATCAAAAATCCGTCTGAATCGAACAGGAAAAGTCCCCAAAAGTGCCTGGCTGCATTGCCACGTTGTATGGCGATGCTGATTCTTTGGCCAAAAAATACGCCAGCCCTGCTGGGGGCCTACCACCACCGCTTACAGCAGTATTATTTTAATATTACTTCAGTATAAAGGACGTGTAGCTCCCTTTCCCTCACGAAGTAAGATTAAAATAATACTGCTGTAAGGGGTGGTGACAGGCCCCCTGGTCACGTGAAGAGTCAACCAAGCGCTTGTTAATATCTTGAAAAACCAAGTGGGCAACTACTACAATACTATGCGTATACTATTTATTATTTAAAGTATAGTTTATTACATCCTGTGCAGTCAAACTTCTGTTTCAAGAGCTCTCAAAAATAGGTATACCAAATATAATTATTTGTAGAGTAGCTATATTTGTTTTAAGTTGGTTGTGCTCAAAATAACCATTATTTAACAAGTAAGGAGACACCTACATAGAAACTCAACGGGATAGTTCCATATGGAGCCTATAGTAATATCCGAATCCTAACTAATATGCGATAGTGAATTTGTTTGATACGCTTTCGCGCTAAAACGGTAGAAGGGATTTGGCTGAAATTTGGCACATGGATAGACCTGGAATAGGACATAGGATACTTTTTATCCCGATATTCCCACGGGATCGAGGCTTACGCGGGTGAAACCGCGAAGCACAGCTAGTAATATTATACAATGACATCCAGAATGTTGCAATTATTTTTAGACACTTCCCATTCAAAGATATTTTGGTACTGTTAATCCTCATTTGCGGAAAGGTCTTCGCTTTCCCGGATTGTTGGGAGCCAATTAAAACTTATAATTGACTTTTTTGACAATCAACATCCTAAATATTAAGGAAACGTTAGTTTGTTAGTTGACATAGATTTCTAAGGAGTAAGGAAATGTTATAAAACTTTTAACAAAAATTTATCGCCTGAGGAAAATGGTACGAATGACTTCAACAACATCCTTATTTTAAAGATATTAAGAAAATCATCATGTTTGCAGTTTTCCCTACGTGAATCAGAAATGAAGAGACCCGCAGGAGAACCTAGGTAAGCGACATAGCCCAGAGAAATGCCAAACTTTAGTGGCAATGGGCAGAGCACATTGCTCGCCGAACAGATGGCCGATAGGTTCTGGAACACGTAGCGTTGGAAAGCCTCCCTCAAGGTGGACCGATGACCTTATAAAGGTTGCAGGAATACCCCTGGATGCGGGAAGCACAGAACCGGAGATTGAAGTGGCGGTCCTTGGGGGAGGCCTATGTCCAGCAGTGGATGTCTTTCGGCTGAAATGATGATGATGATGATATTCTTATAAAAGCCGGTTTGGACCAAAAAACGAGCGAAAGCTTGTTCTAATACCACTCTAGTAAATTCTTTCTGGGTTAACAGAGACAGAACATTTTAAAGTTGGTCTCCTCAACATCGACTCAGTCTATCGCAGTCCAGTGCTGGACACATACCTCTCCCTGCGCCACAAACTCTGTCGTCCAAAAGTTGATCCGAAGTCTGTTGTCTGAAAGTCGGTTTATCCATAGTAAAATGTCAGCTTATTATGAAGTAAAGAATGATCAGAAATTGTCACGGCCTACAATCCTTTCGTTAATATAGCCTTCAGTCTTTCTCTCAACACACGATACATAACTAAGTAATTCTTATTAACTTTTTTGCGTCACTAGATCCTCACATTCCTTTTTAACAAATTCTTGTAACAATCTTCATTTCCTTTCAAGTCAAACGCATTTTCCCAGTCAAATGTTTGAAAAGAAAGACGTATGTTATGTATATAGATTTTCTCATAAATTGGAGGAGCTCATTATGCCCGTACTCGTAAATTCTCGTAGGCTGAATTTATTAACAGTACGATGCTAAACGTGCCTAGTTTAATATTCTTATAAAGGGGGATTTCAGATAATACTGTGTCTTGTTTGATGTACTAATATAAATGATTAGTAAGCTTTTAAATATAAATGGGGCAACAGTGCGAGCGGAAATGGGGTGATGATGCAGGCCATGCGACAACATTTTATATCAAACTAGCTGATGGCCGCGACTAAGCCCGCGTGGATGTTGGTTATTGGTAAAACACCAACAACCTCTTAAGGAGTCATTGTATTCATAATTATGAACAACTTTTACTATGGGGACAAATATGAAATCGCGAAAAAAAAACAGCTGTTCCGTACATTTTGACGAGTTATGCGAACATAAATGTACGGAACAGCTGTTTTTTTTCGTGATTTCATATTTGTCTCCATAGTAAAAGTTGATCATAATGATAAATACTATGACTCCTTAAGAGGTTGTTGGTGTTTTACCAATAACCCTGTATACTAAAACCTTCCTCGAGAACCACTCTATCCATTGGTGAAAACAGCATAAGAATCGGTGCATTAGTTTTTGAGTTTATCGCGAACAGAACGACTGACGCGGCAGAGGACTTTGTTTTATAATATGTAAGGAAGTTCCCTTTTTCGCTTGACCCCTTGTGAATTGTAATAAGATCCAGCAAAGAGACTGCATCTCTACTAAGATGTCAATATGTCCACAGTCCTCTGTTGTGAACTTTTACTCAACACTTACAGAACTTACTTAAGTTTTAAAACGTGTCCAAGTATTGTTGCGTTGTTCTCTAGAGAATAAAACACTTTGTGTTTTGTTATTCGTTTCGGGAGTAAAAAACTGCGGTTTATTTTGCTTGTGTATATTTTTGAGTAGCCCAAACAATATACGGACACTCGGCTGCAGCAACCGTTAATTAATAATTTGTTGATAGAATTGATGAGCATTCAGTATTACCAAGGGGTATCGTGTTGCCCAGTTACCACGGCCATGTTCGTATCCACGGATTCTTTACATTTTTTTGACATTAATTGATTTCATCCGACATTTATCTTTTACTCTTATTTTTCGTCATTTAATTAACTTTATTTATTTGAGGAGACAGATTTGATGGAGGAACTCGTGGCTAAGTAATAACAGCAGCACGGGTCGATCCATCAGTTTAAGCTACGCTCACCGAGTTTGGTCTGTGGATGGGTGACCAACTGACCATCTTTACATATTGAGATTCCTCCATGCCTTGGAAAGCATGTTTAACCGTTGGTCCCGGCTGTCATTCGTGGATGATTGATATTCGTTACGGGTCGTGAGTAGCCCGAAAGTCTGATAACCAATCTTGCTAAGGGGTATCGTATTACCCAGTTACTGGGTTGTGGAGATCCGATAGGCAGTCGCTCCATGTAAAATACTGGTATTTAGCTGCATCTGGTTGGACTGAAAACCAACCCCGACTTAGCTGAGACAAGGCTAGGTAGGTTGATAGGAATAAACACATAAATATTCAGATTCAAAGCATTTATTTCAATTCAACCAACCACAGGCACTTTTGAATGGTCAGGGAGTTGTTAGTTGTCATAGTTGTAGTCGAAAGTGAAGCTAGTTGCCCATTTCAAAGAGTAGTATGTTCCTATGGAGAAGAACGGGCAAGAAACTCCACTATCTACAAAGTTCTTCTTCGAATCACGCCTTTATTATTAACTAGCTTCCGCCCGCGGCTTCGCCCGCGTGGTATGTTGATAAAAAGTAGCTTATGTCCTTCCTCGGAATGCCATCTATCTCCATGCCAAATTTTATCGAAATCCGATCAGTGGTTTAGGCGTGAAAAGGTAACATACAGACAGACAGAATTACTTTCGAATTTATAATATTATTATGGATAACAAATCTAGTTATTAAGTAGGTATTCTAACTATACTTAATATGAAATGAATCAATCAACTCTGTTATATTATTCCGGAAATGTTTAAGAATATTTTCAATGGGGTTAATTTATCCTTTTCAAAAGAATATAGGCACCTCAGTAACCGTTGACAAAGAAATGATTCGTAATTCAATATAGGAACGTGCCACTCAAGTATTTTAAAACGATCGAACCTCATCTATGGCTGGTCAAAATAAAAATCTAAACTCTTTAGTTTTAAACTAAAGAGTGGAAAATATTTTCCCAGCTAATGGACGCAGTAGAATGAAGAGAAGGTTTTTAATGAAGTGTGCTTGAGTTGCCTCGTCCTCTAAATGACTCTTAGTTATAAGTATTTAAAAAAAACTACAAGGCTTGGGTATTTCAACGGCAGCTTGGCATGAAAATTTTCATGGCATTTTTTGGTGAGAAAATGCGGAGTGGAAAATTAAGTTCATCGTAAGTAGGCTACTTTTCATCCTGAATCGCAGACGGAGTCGCGGGTAAGCTATAATCCATATTATTACAAATTGATCTTATGAGCGTTTATTCTGAAAGTTGGCAGCGTCGCATGTAACTGTCAAATATTTACCTGTTTTGATTATTTTGGCAATATTACTGTATGGAACTATGAAATATCGCTAACTGACTAGAATATTAATAATGAATTGCAATCATAGCACTGAATTTAAGTTGTTACCGGTTTTAGGTGTAAAAAAAGGCATTTGGAAAGTTTTTAAGTCCTTTTTTTACATCTAAAACTAAATATTCGGTGTTACGATATTATTTATTGCATTTCATAATCAATATTTTAAACAACTAGTTAGCCATATTTCATGATTACATACAGTAATATTGCCAAATTAATCAAAACAGCAAAATATTTGACATCTATTTGCGACGTTACCAACTTTCAGAATAAACGCTCTTCACTCTTGGAAGAAACAATAAAACGGAGATCTTTCTAAAATAGGATCAGTGAATTTTGAAGGGACTTGGTAACCCATGACAACTAAGTAATCAAATTCAGTTCGATTCGGATTTCGGAAGCTAGATAGCTGATTGGATATTCTCCGAACCGGGATTCATGATACGCCTTTGCACACACGATATTATTACATAGGTACCTTAATGACTAATCAAATTTTTTATTACTCCAATAAAGCAGCTACCGTACCTCATTTTTTGTTATTGGCGACTTATGAGATGCCGATTTCTTCTGAAAATTTCAGTACAAAATTGCGAAGTCATGAGAGCACACTTTTATATCAAGCCTTATTATTGGAATTAATGCCCATGTTCATAAAAAGCCACCATTTTTTTTGTTTCCATTGCGGCAAACCTTGCGATTTTTTTTATAAACATTCGTCGCGCGAGCTTTTTTTACGCAAAAAATATTCATTCGTGAAACAAATATCCGTTCGCAAGCAGCTTCTAGACGTATTCCTTGGATTTGGATTCACGTACTCACCAAACTGATTCGCGAATGAATGTTCGTTGCGGAACAAAGGTTCTGAAAATAAAATCGCGGAGCGAATGATCGCGGTGAGATGCACAATACCAACTGACTAATCGCAACCCAAAACAAATCGAGACACGTAAAGGGAGAACTCCGAACGATGCAGGCAAAGTTAAATCTCTAACAGGTCAGACAGATTTTTCAAGCCGATTTCCTTGCAACTTCACTAACACTTTGTTTTGAATGTAAACTAGTAGTGCGAGTTGGGTTCCCTTGTGCTTTCTGAACGTTGTTTGATGTTTTAGCTGTTGGATTTAGCTTTTTGGTTTTAGTTATAAAAGTATTTGTGGTTTTAAGCTAAACATAGAACGCTTCTTCAGTATTTCTTTCAAGTTAGATCGCCAATCTACATGGTATGAGTGTTGATATTAATGAACACGCTAAAAAAAGTAAACAAAACGTTTTTATGTATGTTAAGAAGAGATGAGAGCATGCTTAGATGGTTTAGTCATATTGAGAGGATGTGTGAAAGGCGACTAATAAGAGTTATTTATAGAAGGACATAATTCTGTGGCCCTAGTGAAAAGGGATCTAAGTCCAAAAATGCAACTTTACAGGAGACGCCAAAAACACTCCGCGCGCTTCAAATTGCGTGTTTGACCTCGTGTGACATTTAAACCGCTACCAATTGAAATACATGTGAAGTTTTTTATAGGTAAACAAATTATGCTCTTTATTATTATTGAGTTATTTTTATTTAATGTTATTAGTTTTTAAGATAATGACTTATACTAACCACAAAATGAATTCATTTAGGGTATAATATAAATTATACCCCTTCTTCCATAATGTTAAATGTTAATTCATATTCATACAAGTGAAAATGAATACGCATTTGGAATGATTATGTTCATACTAATCTCAACAGAGTTACTTTGATTTTTTCCCTTTATTTTAGTGAAAACGGATTTATGTCTAATAATATCACATTACTCACTAAACCATTTTTAAGAACCAGGTCTTGTTGTACTGATAAACACGAACCAAATAAAAACGTGGGTAATTTATGTTAATTTAGATTAAAAAACACAAATATATTTGAAAAAATCCGTTTAAAAGAATACAAAAGTACTTGAAACCGACTATTGTAGTTTTTTTTTTGTGTCAGTTGGACCCTTTTACACAAGGTAACTTCTTTATTTTTAGAGATAGCTTAGATCCGTTTACACCAAACGATAGAGCATTTTTCTCTGATCACTTCTGAATACTTAACTCATTTTCCACAAAATCGGACTTATACCCCTTTTCACTAGGGCCACAGAATTATAGTGACCCTTCAGTTCAAGTGAAGTTCTTCAGAAAGTTCAGGTGCGTAGTGCTCGCAACTGGTATGTGTATTATTATTGGAAGAGGTCGCATATATTATGTATGCACTGGCTTGTTGCACATGCCTGTTAAATTTGCCGATGCCAAATTATTATAGTTACAGTACGACACAACTTAGAAGTAGCTTCGACAAAATTCGTAAAAACAAAAATGTGAACGGAATGAATGAATGAATGCTCCTTCAGAATCTCCAATCTTTAATACTGCTTTAGGTGAACATGAACTTTACACAAACGCAATAACTTGTCATGTTATATAACCAAATACATTCGTAAAATGGAAATTAATGACTGCAAAAATCTGCGATACATCAGGTTAAGCTACGCTTGCCGGGGTTGGTCCATGGATGGATGACCATCTTTACATACCGAGACTCCTCCGTGCCTCAGAAAGCACGTTAAGCCGTTGGTCCCGGCTGTCATTTTTGGATCTTTGACAGTCTTTACGGGTCGTCAGAAGCCCGAAAGTCTGACAACCAGTCTTGCCGGGGTGTCGTATTACCGAGTTACTGGCTTGTGGAGGTCAGATAGGCAGTCGCTCCATGTAAAATACTGGTATGCAGCTGCATCCGGTTAGACTGCAAGCCGACCCCAACTTGGTTGGGAAAAGGCTAGGCAGATGATTATGTTATTTTATACATTTTCATGCTGAAATAGGCAAATTACCTAATTCTCTTTTTAAATAGTTCCTGTCTTCAATTAAATGAATGAAATAAATGCTTTTACTTTGAAAGAACATTGTTAGTAATGTTATAAGTAGATATGTAAGGAAATCATATGATTCGATTCATATTAATTATATGATTCGTGAATGCGTTTATTTATACACATTTTTGAAGTGAAAACTTATTTAGGTGCACTTTGTGCTCTTTCTGAACAGTGCGCAAAACCGTTACGATCGGTGACTCTGAATCGGATATACTCGGCTCCAGTCGGTCGGTGACGCTGAATTGCGTATACTGGGCTCCAATCGTAAGGTTTCAGTTCTATCTATCCTGTGGTCATAAACAAAATATCATGCTGGTTATAAACTTTCAACTGCCAAAAAAAAGTATTTAGAAAGGGAGCGTTGGTTCCTTTTTTAAATACTTTTTTTTTGCAGTTGAAAGTTTATAGCCAGCATGATATTTCCACTATAATTTTACGATATATCTTTTTTCGGTTTATTGCACGATACCTGCAAGAGACAAGTAAATAATCAAGAGTGAATGATGTATTTTGATACACCAATAAACTTTTTACGGGTCCAACGTAAAATGGAGCATTGATGACGATAAAAAGACATGTTTTAATAGTATTGTTCATTCAATGTGATGAAAAATCATGGCTATTAAATGAAAACAAAAACAAACAAACAATTATAATTATGAAAGTGTAGCTACACAAAATCATTTAAAGATAGTAATTTATTGATTTTAACAAAAGAACTGCGATTGTTCATTTTTGCTCTCTTTGAACATTAAACTCACGGCGCATTCAAATTCAATCATTTGATGTAAGGTTTTTTACTTTTTAGAAACTTGGAAAAGCTAGCATAAACATTTTTATAAAATATGCATCACGCTATCCATTGGCAATTTGTAAAAATCCTACTGCATGAAACGTAAAAATACGAAAAAAAATCCAAAATTGTGTCTTCATTACAAACCACCAGCTCATGTAAACATACATATGTACATTTTGGAACGCAATAAAGATATTGAGTATTGAGTATTGAATACGCTTTCCAATTTTCCAGCGTTAAATGGCGGCTCATACTTAACCCTACACTACACTACTTACCGCATTATTAACAAACATGTCTTAACAAAACAATAATGCATTATCACATAATTTTCATAGACACATAGACAAACTATGAGTACAGGCTTGTTCGAATTTGCCCAGTCAACTTGGCTGTACGCGTCGATTCCTTTGTTATCCAAAATGGCTGACACCTGTCAATGGCAATGGCGCCATTTCAATTGATTACTAAAAGCAGGAAAATCACGTCGTGCTCATTGTAATATTACAAAATGGTATTGGCAAATCAATTTACGTAAAATATCGTTCATTGTTGCATAGTATTTTTGTGAAAAGCCTGTAACATTCCTAATTTTTGGGATACAGGACTCTGTGAAAGGGAGCGGGCCATAATCTACCACACGGGCCCAGTGCGGGTTGTTGGATGTCACGTCATGTCTTCGAAATTTATGGTTCTAGGGCATGCCGGTTTCCTCGCGATGCTTTCCGTCACGGTCTATTAAACGTATACCTATATTAAATTGGTACTCTTATTTTTTATTTCGATAAAAAGGTTTAGTCACTAACCATTGGTTGACTGATGCTAAGAATCTTTGCCTTAGGTATTGCTAGAGCTCCTGCATTTATAAGGCTTTCGCAATCGTCTTAACACGAGAACCCATTTCCAGCTACATTTTACAAGCTGGAAAAGAGTTGTTCATTTTCCATAAAATAAGATACCTACAGATTTTGAAAAGCAAACATGTTTACATTGATCTAGTAGTCGCAAGCGTGGGTTCGTGGACTCGATTTCCAAGTCGGACAAAGTGTTATTGAGTTTTTCATATTAGGAATTACTCCCGTTTCTAATCTAACCGGATGCAGCGGAATCCCAGTATTTTACAAGAGCTGCCTATCTGACCTCCAAAACCCAGTAACTAGGTAATACGATACCCCTTGGTTACACTAAAACTAGATAAATGTACTAATATTACACTGCACAGTTCTAACTTACAACCTGCCCTAAACAGTGCTACAACATACATACTAACGATACATCAGTACATTCAGTTGAAAGACTCACAAAAGAGCAAGTAGGCAATGGCACTGACACCTTCACACTATGTCGCCGACACAAACGGGGCTAGCAGATACACAAGTCAATGTACGCAAGTAGGTCATAGTGTTAGGGTGGCAAAGTTATACAAAACTAGCTGAGGCCCGCGGCTTCGCCCTTCGCCCTTCGCATCTAAAACCTTCCTCGAGAACCACTCTATCCATTGGTGAAAACAGCATGAAAATCGGTGAACTAGTTTTTCAGTTTATCGCGAACAGGACGACAGACAGACGCGGCGGAGGACTTAATGCCTGAGGCATTCTCTACCAGTCAACCAAGGGTGGTGAAGAGATTAGATGGCAGGTGCTCTAATTGAGAGGAATAAAGAGAAAAAAAAAAAATATATCATATTGCATTATAGATAAAGCAGTACAGTACATAAATAAGCTATAAACTTATGATACATATACTTACACATATATTTACTATAATAAATACTATAATATATATATATATATATAACATACAAATTCAAGGGTGAGAGGTGATGACATGACTCTACTCTATTTATTTTGAGAAAAAACTCCGCAATTTCCGCTTAAATGCATAACGACTGGTGGCCGTCCTGATATCAAGAGGAAGCGCATTCCAAAGAAGAATGGACTGAATATGAAAAGAAGAATGAACAAAGTCAGAAGTATGAGAAGGACAGAGTAGGAGAAGATTGTTAGAAGAACGCAGGGTCTTAGTGTGTGAAGAACACAGATATTGGAAGTGAGAAACAAGATAAGAAGGAGGAGTAGGAGAGTAAAAAAAACTAAATAAAAACAATAATAGAGAGAATAATAGAGGAATAAAATCTATTAGACCATTCAAGCAAAACGAACGGAAAAACCCAGAGGATTGAATAAATATGAAGAAAATTAACGTTCTATTATTCTAATAACCAAGCTAGCGAACCACTATTATCGGAGTATTACATAAGTCCCATTTATAACGGAACTATAGTCTATTTTACTTACATGTCGAATTCGGTAAACAAGTAATAATGAACATTATGTATTAATGTAACTAAAATTTTTGTAGCAATATAATTTAAAAGAGTGTCCATGGAATTTCTTGTCTTTTCTTCTCCATAGGAACCTACTACGCTTTGAAATCGGCTACTAGCTTCATCTTTCTGAATGACCTTTGACAATTCAAAAGCACCTGTAAAAGGTTTAATTGAAATAAATGCTTTGACTTCCAATGTAGTAGGAAAATAATGAGCTTTTACATGAATCACACTCTATAAATTAGGCTTAAAAGTCTTATTTTGTAAAGAAATACATACAGTATGGATTTGTTCAAAAACTGCTTCGAATTAACCATTTAATCCTCAAGAACTAAATCTCAGTACGTACGCAATATTTGTTTACAAAATGGGACAAGTAAAGAAAAATACACTTTATAGGTTACGATATGTTTTCTTTTATCGACGCTCTTGATAAATTATGTACATTTATCTCTCTGGAAGCGCCTTTCTTGCATGCCCTACATCGCGGTATAAACCGGTTTCCTCACTTTATTTATATTTTTACCGACATACAATAATTTTTGCCCACAGTTGCAAGATGGCGTGGTTATATTGGGTTGAAATTGGCGTTTTTTTCTCACAAATGGAGAACCTCGTCACTTCTATGATTCAAAATATTCATCAATTGCTTGGTAGTATATCGAATAATTACCATCATAGACAACTACCAATAGTAAAAAACCTTATTACGTATAGTTTTTTAAACATAAAAAATACCTTAAAAATGACTCCTCATTTTGTTAGCAGAAATTACCACTATTTTTTTATAAATTAGCCAAAACTTATTTTTGTCGCATAATCTAAGTGGCATAGTACGTTATCTTAGATTTTAAACATTAGTGCATAAAAGTTTTAAAACATCAGTGTTCATGTTTGTTATGTATATTATGAAAACATCTTTAAAATTCCTCATACAAAACGCTGATTTCATTGATGGGGACCTAATATTTACTTGTTTTGCAAGTGGGTAACATATTTTTCAAAGTCTCTTCTTTTCTTGTGGTTAGTGACTACAGTTTTAAAGCCGCCAATGGGCCTCCGACTTGGCTTCACATTCCGTCGAGAAATATCTCTCAAGCATGCGTTCCCTCACGATGAAATCAAGATCAAAAGTAATTTATTCAAAGTAAATTGAGAATCAGCACTTTTCGAACGTCAAAATTACATAAGACAGTCCTCCAAAAACGCCCACCCTTCACCACTTCTTAGTGCTTTAGCTGGGAAGAAGAACGCAACTGGCTCCCTAGCAGCACGGCTGTCTGTTCTTCAGTTAGAAAAGAGGTTTTCCTTCACCGTTTATAAAGCAAGTGATAATTAAATAATACGCATATCATCATCATTCTCCTGCCCTTATCCCAATTTATTTGGGATCGGCGCAACATGTCCCTTTCTTCCATACTTCTCTATTAGCCGTTATCTCGTTAGTCACCCCCTTTCTAGCCATATCATTTTTCACACAGTCCATCCATCGTTTCTTTGGTCTTCCCTTACTCTTATAGCCATCGACATTCATACCCAAAACTTTCCTCACAACATTTTCCTCATTCCTTCGCATCACGTGCCCATACCAAAATAAATAATTCGCACATGAATCCGAAAAATCAGAGGTGCGTGTCTTGGGATCGAACTCGAGACCTATGACTTGGCAGTCTGACGGTCACACCACTAGGCTATCAGTATTTCAAAGTTATTTGCCTGGTTCAAAACGATTTAGTTACAGCTGTGTGTAAACGTAGTCTTTCGCATACTCACAGATTTAGTTACCTTAACTAAATGAGTAAGGTATTTTTATAATTTAAAAACTTTAGTAAAATAAAGACCTAGTAATTCGTTTCAAAAAGCTTTGATTTAAAGAATTCGTTTCTGAAACTTTTTTGGGTCCGTAGCCAGTCCATTATACCTAATATTATTTCGCAGCGTAGGTCGTAGTGTCACGTTTGTTTAAGCTAATGCAGAATTTATTTTAAAATTGCATTGTCTATCGTAACTAATGTATTTTGAAGTCACGGCTTCAATTCTGCGTCGTCACCATGACGCGAGCGACTTCAACGTCGCAAAGTCACGATAATAAAAGTCACCTTGGACTGGCAGGTTAAAGCTTGAATAATAACAAGTAAATTAGTGCTTATGATGCGGGTTTACTTACTATTGCAGTCAGAAATGTCTGTAAAACATCACTACATACTTGTATTATAAAACAAAGTCCTCCGCCGCGTCTGTCTGTTTGCGATAAACTCAAAAACTACTGCACCGATGTTCATGCTTTTTTCACCAATGGATAGAGTAGTTCTCGAGGAAGGTTTTAATATGTAATAACCGACATCCACGCAGGCGAAGCCGCGGGCATCGGCTATCCTACTAATATTATAAATGCGAAAGTTTGTGTGTTTGTGTGTTTGGATGTTTGTTACTCAATCACGCAAAAACGGCTGAATGGATTTGGATGAAATTTGGCAAACAGATAGCTTATAACCTGGATTAACACATAGGATACTTTTTATCCCGATATTCCCACGGGATCGAGACTTACGCGGGTGAAACCGCGGGGCGCAGCTAGTATTTTATAAAAACGAAAAGAGACTCCTTTTATCTGCTTTCCCATCACAGAAGCTGGATAAATAAATAAATAAAGAGCGGATTCACTCACTGGAGGATTAAAAGTATCTTATTGAAATTCTCCCGTTTTATGCTTTTAATCTTCGTAAAATACCAACCTTCTCCACTCTTTCCGACAAGCTTAATAAATGACGAAGTAAGAACTGAAATGGGCAGCGCAGGACACATGTGCTAAGAGGTGGCACGCAGTGCTTCATGAGCGTTATAGGACGTGCGCTCGTGGGATCGGCCGCACTTTATGATGGGGCCCGCTAGGCATGGCGGACTGATACGAGTCAGGGGTGCGGCGAATGTACAAGTATCTCCCGGGCCCCCGACTCATGGTAGAAGTAGGAACAGTGGGGTTTTAGTCGGTAGGAGTCCAATATAACCCTCCGTTCTCCCAACACGGAGGGTATCTATGAGGATTTCCGACAGAAAAAAAAGGACACAAATGCTATATATCAGACAACTATTTAGTCCAGAGAAAAATTGGATCGCTTTCTCAAAAAAACTTTTTACAAAAAAAACAACCGACTTCAAAAAACAAACACAAAAAAGTGAAAAATAACTTTAATTTCGGAAGTCGGTGTCTGCTTTTCCATTTTCGTTTTTTGCCACTTTTTAGTATTGGTACCTACCTCACACAAATTCGTGTACCGTTACCTGCTATGTAAATAACAGTGACGGAGTGAAATAATTATATCATCTACATAGCAAAGTGGGAAAAATACATAATTATTGAAGCTAACTCAAAAACTACGTAAGCAAAATTAATAAAATTTATATGGGACCACCTCTAAAGCATGACCTACCAAACAAAAAAAGAATCATCAAAATCGATTCATAATTGGCGGAGTAATCGCGTAACATACATACAAAAAAAAAAAAAACATACAGACGAATTGAGAACCTCCTCCTTTTTGAAAAAGTCGGTTAAAAACGCGGTAAAATGGCGGGGCAAACAAAATGGTAGTCCTTTAGCAGCAATAAACAGAAAGATGTAGCAAAAGAGTGAAAGCTTGACATTCAGCAATGCAGGCTTTTAATAAAATTAAAAAAAACAACTCTATCAAATTAATTTGTATAAGTAAAAACTGAATGTAATGTCAACCCTGTGTGTCGTCATCGTGACCCGACTTTAAATGGCGTCGAGTCACGTAACTAAAGAATAGCCTAAAGTTTAATCGATAATTTAATACTTACTTATTGTCCTACATATTTAATGCTGAACAGTTGTTAACAATAATTGTTTCTTTGACTTGAATGTTTAACCTGCAGTAGCCATCTTGAGCGGTCGCTAAATATGTTTTAACCATTAATATGTACTAGCTGTGGCCCGCGGCTTCGCCTGCGTGGTGGTTGGAAATCATCCCACGGGACCGTACTACCGGGATAAAAAGTATTCTATGTCCTATTCTAGGTCATGGTCTACCCATGCATAAAAATCCGTTCAGCCATTTTAGTGTGAAAGCGTACAAACAAACTCACTTTTGTATTTATAATATTACTAGCTTCCGTCCACAGCTTCGCCCGTGCGGTAGGTTGATAAACAGTAGCCTATATCCTTCCCCAGGGTGCCATCTATCTTCTTGCCAATTTTTTTTCGAAATCCGTTCAGTGGTTTAGGCGTGAAAAGGTACCATACAGACAGACAGACAGAGTTACTTTCAAAATATTAGTATAGATTATTAATTACTAAACCTAATTAAAACATCAGTCTGTATTTGTCAATTTCAAAAGAAATACAATTAAGTTTGAAATAATTTTGGATAGCTAATTGTTTATTAAATTGTAGAAATGTGACGTAGCCTATAATTATAATGTTTAAGCACTAATTGAATTTAGTGAGCTGTCAATCAACCTTTCAAAACCATCTCGTACCCAACCCTTCAAAATAATTGCGACGTTACTACAAGTTTTGTGTACTTTTCATAATAGTAAGTGAGTAAAGTAAGTCTTAATACTTAATTTTCATAACAACATACAGTTTCATGTTTTAAAGGCAGCGTGCCACCCCTACCGTCGCCGTCGCCGTGACCCGGACGACTTTCAACAGCGCGGAGTCACGACACTGTAAGGAATCGCCTTCACTCAAATCGATACTCAAATAAAAATATACACTACTACGTTTTGAACAATTTTCATGCAGAGATTTTAGTAATAGTTCTTGTTGAATATTTCTATAATATTGAGTGCCAAACAAACAACAAAGCAGCCAGCAGTTACGTAATATCAGATGAATGAGACGACCGAAGGTTAAGCTGCGTTGGCCGAGGTCGGTGCGTGGATGGATGACCATTCTATAACATACCGAAATTCTTCCGTACCTCGGAAAGCATGTTTAGCCAGAACAAAGATTTTTTTACATTATTTACGTGTAGTCAAAACCCTGAAAGAAAGGGGTATCGTGTTACCCAGTAACTGGGTTGCAGGAGTTAAAACCGTCACCCCATGTCAAATATTAGTATTTATTTAGCTTATAGCACAAGCACGTTAAGCCGTTGGTCCTGGCTGTCTCTCGTAGATCTTTGACAGTTGTTATGGGTCGTCAGAATCCCGAAAGTCTGACAACCAGTCTTACCAAGGGGTATCGTATTACCCAGATACTGGGTTGTGGAGGTCAGATAGGCAGTCGCTTCATGTAAAATACTGGTATTAAGCTGCATCCGGTTAGACTGGAAGCCGACGACCCGGACAGAGTTGGGAAAAGGCTAGACAGATTGATTGATACTACATAGTTAAGGAAATTCTAGGCTGATGAGTGGCTAACACCGTCCTATCGGCGTGAATGATTACCTCCACCTACAGAGATCTGCAATAACAGAGGCCTGATAGGTACGTCGCTAGAGACTGCAGAAATGTGTCATGTGTCTGTAATTACACCTTTACCCCTAAACCGGAACAAGGCAGCGCTCTGTACGTTAGTCTGGGAACGCATCACCAAACTTGATGAAACCTCTTTGTTAGACCCTTTGTCGTTACAGGAGCCTATGGTAACAACTTCCTTTTAGTTAGTCTGTCGGCTTGTTTGCTAAACTATATGAAAATTGTGAACAAAATATTTGAACTAAAGACAACCTCATTTCATGTCCAAGGAATCACTGTCCATACGAAAGTTGCGTACAAATTTAATTGTGAAATAAATACCTTGGCATATGATTTCTATTGTACCCACAAAAAGTGTATCAAACCATCAAAATCAAAATCAAAATATTTTATTTCACATAAACCTATATGGGCACTTAAGAAACGTCAGAAGCCAGGTGCACGGTTCCAATTGGTCGTTTCCTATTGAGAAGAGCCGGCAAGAAACTCCATGGTTACTCTTTTAAAAATAATTGGCTTTTACAATACTTTCAAATTACAGTGTTGGTAGGCATGGGAGGACAATGTAGGCCTTTCAACTTAACAAAATAGATGTTCAATAAATCTACAGTCCAATAAGCCTACAACGTTCTCACATTCACAAAATAGAAAATAATCTATCTAAAAGACTAATGATAATAAAATTAAAATTAAAATAAAAACCTATTTAAACCAATTGACGTGATTGCTATTACAACTGTAACAAATTGAATAATTATAATCATGTCCACAAAAGGCACGAGGTAAAACTAAGAGTTGAAATTAATTGGAGGAACATTACACCTTTGGGCTCCGCCCCACGTTGTATTGGTGTGGGGTACGTACCACAACTCAATCTGCCTAGCTTTTTCCCAACTATGTTGAGGTCGGCGTCCAGTCTAACCCGATGCAGCTGAATACCAGTATTTTACATGGAGCAACTGCCTATCTGACCTCCACCACCCAGTAACTGGGTAATACGATATCCCTAGGTAAGACTGGTTGTCAGACTTTCGGGCTTCTGACGACCCGTAACGACTGTCAAAGATCCACGAATAACAGCAGGGACCAATGGCTTAACGTGCTAGCTTTCCGAGGTAAGGAGGGGTCTTGGTATGTAAAGATGGTCACCCATCCACGGATGAACCCCGAAAAGCCTAGCTTAACCTGATTGATTGACCCGTGCGGCTGTTATTACTAAACCACGAGCTCCTTCCTCTGCTTCGCTCGGGCTTCTCCTCTCGTACTTTATCGATACGAGAGGAGAAAATAAAATGCATATTTTTAACCCAACAGTAATACGCCATTTTTAGTTATATTTCCCCAATAAGTGTTGTCCATTTTATCGATAAGATCGTATATCCATATAGACAGTCTTCCTTATGGCGCATAATGTTTTACGGTCTTTCCTTGTGCTAAATTTTATGTCCATGTTATGACCAGTTTCGTTATACGGGATATGTGTATCATTCTATTCAAGTTAAGACCTAAGGGCCGGCGCACATTTGGCAAGGCGCAGCGCAGCGAATTCGTCACTGCCAAACAAATATCTACCTTGTATCACTTGAAATAAAGTTGATAATAAATAACTTCCATCAGCTCGAGCAGCGCGTCTCAGGTTATCTATTCCCAACTTTATTTTTAGGCACGCAACGTTGATATTTGTTTAACAGTGACAACCGCGCCGCGCTGCTCCTTACCAGGCGTGCGCCGGCCCTTAGTGAGAAAAAAATGGAAGTATCTGTTAATGATAGTTTTGTTTTTTTTTTTGAGTTTTTTTTAAAGTAATTTTTACAATGTCTACTGTTCTACATCATCCTTTCAATAGGAGAAAATATCATATTCACACATTGGGCAAATAAATTGGTGATTATAGTTCAAACATAAATTATTGGGAAGAAAGCTGCCCAATGCCCAAACCAACTCAGGCAAACTAGTCAATCTACCATTTGATCTAATCTCAACTAAAAATATAGAGTTAAAATTGTCTGTTTGTTTGTAAGAGGTAATCTCTAGAATTAGTGAACCGATTAAAAAAATTCTTTCACGGTTAGATAGCTAGACTATTGCCGAGTGCCTTAAGATATGTTTTATGGTATAGTTGACTTCCACGCTGACGAAGTCGCGGGCAAAACCTATGAAACCAACAGAAAATACTCCGACATAATCTATTCCCTTCACTAATCCCCTTTATCGAATGTTATATCACAAAAGTGGTGGTGGGAGGGGGGAACCGCCAATTTTAACCAAATAAACATTCGAAAAAAATAAGTAAGTATTTTAAAAACAAACGACTCTTTTGAATACAGAATTCGAATCAGGATTAATCATAAAACTGCACCAAATCGATAAATATGAAAGAGTTCTGATAATATTTGCCAAAGATTTTAAGTTTACAGTAGGTACTTGAGTTTTATTGCATTGCCCTGATTCAGCATTTGCTCTGGTTTCAGAAAATTCAGTATTTATTATTATAATTTCGGGAAAACTTAGCTCTTTTATCTTGAATTGGATCGAAAGAAACAGTCAAACGAGGGACAATTTCCAGCTGAAATGAAGTTACTCGGCTTTTTCGCTATAAAACAGAACTAGCGTTGAGAAGTAGAACTCATGATGGTTCTAATGTGTTCGCCATCTAAGTCGCAATTCGCGTTTGTCTGTGTGATGGCGTCCTTCCTATAAACTACGCAACGGATTTTGATGCGGTTTTCACCAATTTTTTCGTAAATTTATTCCATACACATATATTAAACTTACATGAGAAATCTTGATGTTTTGTTTCGTGCTAAAAACCATGCGAAGAAAGGGCTGGTCGCCTTTTAAAAAAAATAACTATTTTATTGATAACTGTTAAATAAATTAAAACAGAAAATGCCAAAATAATCTGCAGGATATTATTTATTATATAAACTGTTCCAACTCAACCCTTAAAACTGAAACGTAAACCCAAAACCCCAAAACGCAGACTTGAAAACGTGAACGCAATAAAAAATAATCAGAAGCCAAATTCAAATGAATGAGAAGCCGAAGCGAGGTCTCACGGGCAGCGAGTAGAGGGAGCATAATTGAATTATTTCGTTAACGTAATGAAACTGGATCCTGAGACGATTCCGAGGGAAGATGCATAAAGAATTTTATCGTAACCAACGCGAGCCACGGATCAGTTTGAATCGCATTACTGGATGTGGTTTGGTGTAAAAGGGTTCGTTTTGAGGTTTTTGATTTTTACGAAAACAAATTCATGGTTTTGAGTAGTGAAACTTTGTGTGATACAGAGTAAAATATAAGTCTGTGAATTATTTTAATTCCGTGAAAACAATATTATAAGTAAAAAGAGTTGTAGATAAATTATACACACTCTGCAAGTGGTACGTTAAAACTTGGCTATTTAGCCTAGTAACGAATCGTCTTGTCTCTTTTTCGCTCCAAATAATTACGACATTCTGTCCTACTTCCACGTGTCATTTAAAGTATGATATTGTGCCATTTTTAAAGATCGAATTTTGAGTTGGCGACCTATCTACGTCTTCTACACTAATATTATAAAGAGGATAGATTTGTATTTTTGTGTGTATGTTTGTAATGAATAAACTCAAAAACGACTGCGCCGATTTCAAAAATTCTTTCACCATTAGAAAGCTACATTCACCCTGAGTAACATAGGCTATAATTTATAAAGATTACACGCGGGCGAAGCTAGTTTTACATAATATCATTACGTGAAACTATTTTTTTGTACGTAACTTTTTAGTCACCATATTATTATCTCTTTATTTCACTTTTCACACATATAAATTATATTTTTAAATATTAGAATAAAAAAAATATATAAAACATTTAAAAATATAAAAAATAGTAGCCCACCGGTATCGGGAACAGGGTCCAAGCTACCGGCGGTCAGGGTTCCAGAGAGTGGAACCTCCTAACAATGCGAGCCGTGTCCAGGAGTACAGCTTTCTGAATCAAGCCCTTAATCCAGCTGCCCAACGAGAGCCTCCTTAGGTAGTCACGATTATTATTATTCCCGCTTTTTAATACCAAATCTTGACATAATAAATCCAGAGGTGGCTAATTGCGTAATACCACTTTCTATTAGAAGTATTTTAAAGGAAGGAATAATAATCCATAAGGAATAAGTAATCCATTGCTTCATATGTCTGAAAAATTCATCTGAAACAGAAATATCGCGATGAACATTGTTGAATTGTCAAAATGGCATTGGGATTGTTAGTGTGTGACCCCACAGGTCAAAAAAAACATTATGAATTGTAACATAACCAAAGCTCTATGTTAAAGTAGTCTAGTACATCTTTAGAAATAAAATCTATAGAAAATATTCCATTAGCTACAGCAAATAAAAAGTATTTTATACAAATAATGCGAACGAACAAACATCCATATTAGAGTAAAGAGCAAGATTACTGTTAGTGACCCTCGTTATATCAACAAACGCTCAGAATTGTAACGACAAATAACGATAAGTACGATATTTGCAGAGTCTAACCTTTCTTAAGATCAGACGGTTTTACAAATACTGTTAATATAATCTGTCTGCAACAATTTATTTGTCATACCCCTTGATATTGAACGATCGTATTATGTGATTGATTCAGTTTACAAGACAAGTGCGTTATAACTTAACATGTAGTTTTGTTGATAAATCTGATAGTTTAGATACTTACTCCCAAAACGAAGATATTAAATAAACTATAAAATATAAATGTAGGATTCTGTCAATTTATTCTCTATACTTTTTCTCAGTAACGATGTTAACCTTAACTTTTTTTCATCATCATCAGAGGAGCTCGTGGCTAAGTAATAACAGCCGCACGGGTCGATCCATCAGGTTAAGCTACGCTTGCCGGGGTTGGCCCGTGGATGGTTGACCATCTTTACATACTGAGACTCCTCCGTGCCTCGGAAAGCAAGTTAAGCCGTTGGTCCCGGCTGTCATTCGTAGATCTTTGACATTCGTTACGGGTCGTCAGAAGCCCGAAAGTCTGACAAGCAGTCTTACCCAGGGGTATCGTATTACCCAGTTACTGGGTTTTGAGGTCAGGTAGGCAGTCGCTTCATGTAAAATACTGGTATTCAGCTGCATCGGGTTAGACTGGAAGCCGACCCCAATATAGTTGGGAAAAGACAGATGGTTTTCATCATCATCAGCCTACAATAGTCCACCTGCTGGACATAGGCCTCTCCAATTCCACGCCATTCAGTTCGATTCCCGGCAACTCACATCCCGTTGCTACCAGCCACCCTGCGAAGATCGTTACTCCACCTAGCCTGAAGGCGTCTTACCTTACGTTTGCCGATTCACTCGAAAACACGTCTACACCAACGGTCATCGGTTCTACGGCTTATTGCCTTCACTGTTAATAATTAATAAAGCACTAATGTGCTATAATATTATTCTTAAATAATTTGTGATAATATGGACTATAATACTCAAAAACAAAATCAAAATCAAAAGTCATTTATTCAAACTAGGCTGAGAATCAGCACTTTTCGAACGTCAAAATTACATAAGACTGTCCCCCAAAACGCCCACCCTTCACTGTCTGAAATAAAAGGTATATAATTATTATATCTAAGACTTAAACCAAAGGTATATGAACTAACACGTAAACAGTTATGTAAGTCGATACATATTTCTCCAAAACACGAATCCAGTTCCAAACAATATTATGACAATATTACAATATTAACCACAGAGCTACATTTCGACATTAACAATACCTTTGTTGAACATTAATTACTATAATCAAACGTATCGATACAGCCACAAATTAATTATGAAGAGCATTATTGAGGTTTCGATAATGTTACAAAGGAGTCAATCAATCAGTCTAGCCTTTTTCCAACTATGTTGGCGTCGGCTTCCAGTCTAACCACATGCAGCTGAATACCAGTATGTGTATGGAGTGTCGCTACCCAGTTACTGGGTAACACGATACCCCTTGGTAAGACGGGTTGTCAGACTTTAGGGCTTCCGACTACCCGTAACTACATTTTATGATGTTAATTTTACTGTCATATCATGTTATGTTTTTATTTGAAAGCTGATATGAAAAAAGTAAAATAATGTCCTTTATTAAAACTGGCATTTTTATTATTTCCCGAGAATTTTGGAAGATAAAAGGTTACAGCGTTACCCACGTGATATTAAACACAATATCTGGTTACATCTGACACGAGAAAACAAGATACATTATTTGAAAAAAATTACACCCCTTTTTGGGCAATCGTGCAAAAATACAGCAATTTCCCCTTGACATATTGTTGGGCAAAATAAGGACAACCTCGACTGCCCTTGTAACACATTCCTCTGAAATGGAAACCAAAACAAGTGGTCAGTGGTCTCGCAATGATGAGTTTTTGACAGATTTTGTATGGCATATCTGTCAAAAACTGATCATTGTGAGACCACTGACAAGTTTGTAAATTAGTAATTTGGCCCCCTGATACGATGTATCCTCATACTAGGAGACAGTAATCTTGTTTATATAATTTTGGGGCCTCGAAACTGGTTGAATGAGGAGAGAGCTGTAAATAAATGTTCACTAAAAATCAAACCAATAAAAGTCAAAATCTAGATGATTGGATCTTCTTTCTTTCTCTTTCGTGTAGTTAGTGACTAACCTGGTGTCAGAGTTTTTATGCCATCCATGGGCCTCTGACTTGGCTTCACATGCCGTCGGGAAATATCTCTCAGGCATGCCGATTCCTCACGATTTTTTCCTTCACCGTTTTTGAAGCAAGTGATAATACAATACTCACATGAATCAAAAAAGTCAGAAGTGCGTGTCTTGGGTTCGAACTCCAGATTTGGCGTTCCGACGGTAACACCAGTAGGTTAACACTGCTGATTTAATCAATATAAAACTAAGAACCAATGTCGAATTCCCGGAATAGAATCACCAATGGCATAAATATCAGCAATTCTCTTTGATTCTGAAGGTAATAAGTAACTTTGTACGTTCCCATAACGTTTAATCATTAACTTAGCTTTACTTGATATGGCAATACTTACCTGCACAAGATCTAGTATCTCTTGGATCAGCTTTTAATAGGTTATATAAAGTTAAATTGTTTCATATTAAAGTTCTTCATACATAGTTCTAACATACTTAGTTCAGTCAATTATGAGAATCTTGAACTGAGTTTTATCTATGTAGAAGTTTTAGAAGTATAAGACACTGTAATAGAGTACATTTATAGTTATAATTTGATTAAACGTTTAGTTTTGCAGACGTTTCTAATGACATTCAATTAATATGTTAGCCGAAACTCTTTAATAGTAAAGTACTAAACATCTGTAGACAGAAGTGTGGTCGACTGTTGGCACATGCGTAGATCATAACCTGAAATAGGTCATAGTATACCATTTTTATCCCAATATTCCCACAGGATCGAGACTTACGCGGGTGAAACCGCGGGGCGTGTTACCACAAATATTGATGAATTGTGGTAACACAACTATACTCTTAAGTTTAAACCCTGGGAATAGAGATAAGCATACATATTATGTATTAGTATGCAGTAAAATCAACATAAAATCAGTCTCCTGTACTGTAAGCTCTTCAAATAACAACATCAAATATGAGCAGTGTGATTAAACCGGGTAAAACCACAGAATAGAATGGTACAGAAGGCCTGGGGGACTAAAAATAGTAACTGAGACAGTGACGAAAAGTCGCAATCGCTTTCAAAGCGGTAAGTATTTCTACATCGACTTTCAACAGGACTGACCTATGGTTTTCGGTAGCTTATGTCAATCCAATACATTTCGACGTTTCCATCATAGTTATCGCTTATACATAGAATGTCACTTTGTCTAGATCCTCTGCTACATACAACGAGCGTAAACAGGCGCACGCACACATAGACTTGCACCTACGACGATGTCAAACGATGTCACACGAATGCCAGTCGTCAGTGCGCTTGCACCCGCAGTACGTGTAGCGTGTCTGTGTGTGCGTGCGTTTTCGGTTGTGGTGGGGCGAGCTGATTTATGAGCATGCTCTACGCGGGTGCGCGGCGAGCTAGGACTACGCGACGTGTCCTCTGTATTTTCACAAACTCAAAATCAAAGCATTTATTTCAATTAAACCATTTACAGGCACTTTTGAACTGTCATTGAGTCGGTCAGTCAGAAATATGGAGCTAGTTGCCCATTCCAAAGCGTAGTAAGTACCTATGGAGAAGAACGGGCAAGAAACTCCACAGACACTCTTTAATTTAAAATTGTACACTCGCCTACCTTCACGCTACGTCAACAATCTCGTTACGCAAACGCGGCGAACACGTTGCGCAAGCGCATACGTGGCCTGCTCGCTACGCACACGCAGCGAGCGCGTTAAAAAGCCGCCTCCCTGGAAACACCCTCGCAAATCGCCAGTGTGATTAGGCCTTTTATGGAGCCGGACTTCTGTTCCTATATATTATCTATTTTGTGATACATACAACCGTGCGTGCACATCAGCTCGTGTAATTATAACTTGCAAACTACTAATGCGATCTATTTTAATAAATTATGGTTATTAACGGGGATTCTGGCAACACTGTAGTGTGGTAAATTGGATAGTTAGCAAATGGAATATATTACTTCATTTTCGAAGGTAAATTCATAATCAAGGCTATGTTTTCTGCGGCTAAAAACTAACATTTAAAAGTATTTAGGGCGTATTTTTCAATAATCTGATAACTATAAATAATTTTTTTCCAATTTATTATTTCTAAATCTGTCAAACCTCTGAAATCTGATGCTTGTAAAAACCGCTCGAGAAAAAAGGAAAAATAATGCATGTTTTTTTCAGTTAACGCAATCTATAGGAATTCATTTACGTGTGCAAATGTCTTACTACAGATTTCCTACTTCAATTCAAACACAAAACCACGCTCAACCCCAAAACATCTTTCACACCAACCACGCTCGACCCCTTCCAGCCACATCCAGTCGCTCTACTCCGTATAATTTTATCGCGGTAAGTATGGCGCTCAAATTACAAGACGAACGTTGCAAATTGAAATGAGTCGACGGGCAATGCTTGAGAATTTCCACTTTTATATTTAGCTGGCCTACTATCTGTTTAAGTGCATAGTGATTTTATTTATGAATCATATCTAGGGGAATTATGTTTCAAGTTTTTAGCTCTGGGACTTAATTGGTTGAAAGTTGAAGAAGTAATAATTTGAAAGAGTGACAATCGCTTCGAAAGCGTTTCGTATTTCTACAACGACTTTCAACAGGATTGACATATGGTTTTCGATAACTTAATGTCAGTCCTATACATTTTTGCCTTTTCCATCATCATTATCGCTGATAGAATGTCACTGTCTAGGGCCTCTGACTAGCTAAACGTAGCGAAAGCGATAAGTTATAATCAAAAACCGGTGGGTTAGTTAGGCCATAAATAAAGTTTCTTAGAAGTCAAAGTCAAGGTCAAATCATTTATTTCAAATAGGCACATAAAAGGTACTTTTGAACGGTAGGCGCTACTATAACAAAAACTCCGAGTGACAACACAAAAATCATAAGTTTTCTATTTTCTTAAAAAAAAAAACGGCCACATAGAACGTATTCAAATTACGTTTATTTATGTAGAACTTAGCCTTTTTTTTTCATTCTCGAATGGCTTCCATGGAAATCTCACTCAATTTCCCTTAAAAAAGCACTCCATTGTTCCCCGTATCTACTCCAAGAAACAACAGCTCCCCAGTCCTAAGTTCTGGCAATAGGATCAATTTGAGGAATAAATTGGTCCTGACATTGAGCCCCCAATATCGGATTATTAGTCATCGCTCTGCTAGAAGAAACGTAATAAATAAATAAAGTCTTTATTGATAACATTACTGGCGAGCCGGAGATAGGAAGAACCCATAACCTAATAACAGTGAGTAGTGCTACTGGAAAAGAAGCTGAAAGGAATCAGAAATATTCGAAAACAAAGCTTTTCATGGGTTTTAGGTCAAATATAAAAGTACCTAACGTTGCGTGACGTTTTCTTCTTAAATTTTATTTATTTTTTATGATATCCCTTCGAGTTATATTTACTTTGTCGGACAGCGAGCAATGGGTAGCTCGCCGTCTGATAAGGACCAGGCCCTTGTCGACGGCGCGTCGTGTTCCACGCGCGCCTCGAAAGAGATGACAGCACAATTGGCGGAGTCCGCTAGGACCGATGGCCTGGCAGGGTTGCGGGAAAGTCCGAAAGGGATACCGGGACCCTTGGCAACGGGCAACTGAAGGAACACGCGTGGGTTTTAGTCAGTAAAAGTCTGACACGCCCTCCTGCTCCGACATTTGATGAATTCCCAACCTCAAAAAAAAAAGGACTTGATCTATGTATGTGCCATATTTCATCTTAATCCATTCAGCCGATTACGCGTGATTAAGTAACAAACATACAAACACCTTTACAAACTTACTCATTATAAAATGCATGAAATGTTGTTGAAACATAGAATTTCACAGCTTATGCTAATTTGTGCCTAAACCTTGTGCCGAACATTTGACGTAGCTTGCCCGGTTACCCACTTTCAGTTAACCGCTCCATTAGTCAAATGGTTAAGTGGGTTCGGTTTCGGGCTTACGAAATATTATGAGCTCTGTATTTCCTGTTATATGTTTTCAGTAGGTAATAGAGAGTTGTAACCAAGTGCGAGTTGAAGAGGTTTTTACTCCTGGTCAGACTATAACGCGTCTGCTGGAGTGCCTCAAATATCCGTTCACGAACGACGCAACGAGTTCAAAGGTCCTTTGAAGGTCTAAACAACACCTCTGCCACCGCAATAAACGTTCCTCTTAAATCACTTAATGTATTAAAAAAAACCGCATTAAAATCCGTTGCGTAGTTTTAAAGATCTAAGCATACATAGGGACAGACAGACAGCGGGAAGCGACTTTGTCTATGTAGTGAAGAAATCTCTTCCAGCATACCTGCGATAGGAAAATAGATATAAGAGATGAAGACAACGTGCGTAAGAGTAGAAGAGAAACAGAATACATAAATCAAAAAACAATTCACAAATTTAAATATTTTGTTCTTTTTAGATAAGCAATTTATTTTCTGGAAGTAACCAACTAAATACTTTACTATAAAAAAAAACTTCTTTTATATGGTAATATTTTTTTAGCATATAAAGACGCTATACAGGTTAACGAGAACGCCCTTTGTTAGATAACATACTGTAAATCCTTCTAGAACAGAGTAAAGCTACTCATGTGGTTCTAGGGTGGCCCCTCATGGATGGGTCTCCTTCATAACATGGCTAAGTTTTTCAATTTTCGCGTAAACTACAAGATCATTCCTATAAACACAAGTACATGCTCCGTCACAGTGGTACAAAGCTCGAGTGCGCCGTGCCGTGACCTAATTATGGCGCTAACATAATGCAAGTACACGTTAAACAGTGTGAACGTTTCGTAAGACCGTTGAACTGGCGCGACCTCTTACGTGTCAAAAAGTCCACTTTAAATGTAGCTAGGTAGTATGCCTTTTGAATCGCGAGAGAGTTGTATTGATGAATTATTATAATTCTGTAAATATGTATGTGCTTCGAATCATAATTATTATGTTGAACAAGTAAAAACCTGAAACAGACCTACAACATTTTAATTTCACGGAGTAACTTAGCGTATCTTCCTTATATTTTTCTTTTTTTTTATGTTAGCCTACACTGTCCCACTGCTAAGAGTATCGATATTATATTTTATGTTATCGTGGATGCGTGGAATTTATAACATTCACCAGAGGCACGCGCCGATCGCACGGTCTCGGCGCGTTGAACGCAACAAGATTTCCACATTTTGTTGTAACTTTTGAACCCTAAACATGCTCAATAGAACTGTGTTTCTTTTAAGTGTATGGAAACATAGTAAAAAAGATATTTGCGTCCACGCGTCGACGGCGGCACACATCATAAAGTTTGACCACCGTATGACGCGCGCCCTTGGACGGCAGCGCTTGATGTTAAATAGAAATTCATACAATTTTATTGAGCGTAGAAAACGCAGCGTACAATACACGCGCCTGGGCGCCTATGCCTAACATAATTAGGTAACGCAAAAGTCCATTTAATTCATATTTTATTATTAGAATACTAACAAGAACTAAACACCCAACTAAGGTACTAATTAACGAACACATTGTTAATGGATGATTATGTTAAAGCTAAACAAACAGCTGTATTGTTACCAATTAAAGCTGCTAATTAAAATAGCGTAATTATACACTGTTATGTAATTTTGCATTTAATTAATGTATGGTGTTATAATTTATTGATACATTTTATCAATACGGTAAATTAATACTGAAATAGCTGATTAGTTATCGGATATGAGAAGTTTCTATCGAAATATTTAAGCGTGTGAACCAATTTGAAGAAGTTTTGAGAGAAGTCGGTAAAAAAGCGGCAAGTGTGACTCGGACACGAAGGGTTCCGTATCGCCGCCGTACAATATTAAAAAACCCAACAACAATATATGATTTAGGTATTTCTTAGTATCAGCCCGGAGTTTAGAAGTTGGCGGTATGATAGGTAACCCCGTGGTTTGGAAACCACGTTAAGCCGTTGGTCCTGCGCCTGGTCTCTCTCCGGTCGTGTCGGTTTGCCGTCCCATCGGACTATGAGAGTGCACTTGTGCCTGCGCACACACTTGTGCACTATAATAACTCCCGAAGGCTAGTCTCCGTTGAGATTGGCCGCCGTGGCCGAAATACGGTCTGGAAGACTAATTATATATACATATACAATATTGTTAACAACATATTTAAAAAAAAATACTTTAGAAAAAAAAGCACGTTTCTTGTCCAGGGGCCTCTTAATTTTAACGTTATTCTGTTTTTATTATTTCTTGTTATAGCGGCAATAGTAAAATATTCAACTGTCTACGGTTCAAAAGATACAGCCATTTGACAGATGGATGGAGAGCGGAGACATAGGGTCCGTCATCATCCCTTGGGTACGGAACCCAAAAAAATACAAATGAAAGAAAACGTATTTATTGGAACTCGCACAGGAAGAACACAGCAATGGGCAGTATTACTTAATAACAAGCTTTGTGCCAGTGGGATTACCCATCAGCAAAAATGACTCACCTCCATAGAAACACTATAAGCGATGAATTTTCAAAAATATGTACTCACTTTCGTTACATAAGGAACTATAGCGCGAAATTTCATGCTTCTAGACCCAGTGGTTTAGGCTGTACGTTGTCTGTCAGTGAATAATGATAATACCTCAAATTGCTTAGCATATTCCTCCGTTATATCAAAAATATTGTAGCATTAATTTTGAAATAAATATATTAGGGTAAAGTTGAGGATTAATGACGTGAAGTTGAGGATTTATGGTGTTGATTTCTCTGTTTGACGAAAGCACGATTCCATAAAATATTCTTGACAGTTTTTTTTTAATATAAAGTTATCTCCGAACACAAACCGCTGGTAAAATACCTCAAATATATCATGAAAGTTTGCATAATAACTGAAACTATAAGGCAGATATTTTAAACTATGTTTTTTTTTTAAATTTTTAGTACCATTATTTTCACCGTAAAAGAAATTACCTAAACTATCGGTGCCTCGTAGTAAGTATTAACGTTAGGCCGGAACATGGATCCATGCGACACGAAATGGTTTTATAATTGTTTCATAAACATGTAATTGATGTATATGTTAACGGAAAAGTGTGTAATCCGTCATTGTATACAATTCCTTGGAAATGTGTACAATTCCTAAAATAGATAGGAATTCTATGATATATTTTGTAATATGCACTTTTCCTAGGAAATCTACACATTTCCGATTGCTATTTAGGAAATCTTATTATTACATTCTTGATGTTTGTAAGTACAACGAGTGGAGGGTATTGCTGCAAAAATAAATAAGTTCTTCAAATACTAGTGGGCCTCACTACTTTGCTGTCATATGATAGTCTAATTGTATGTATCTAGCCACATGTGCGGCCTTCTTAAAAAATAGGTAAAAAAAAAAAAAAACTTCTATTCTTATATTGTGATGACAGAATTACTTAAATTGTAGACTGATTACTTACCAAATGAATGCTTTTAGACGTAGGTATAAAATTATACGTAGATTTTGATGTGTGCTAGATGGGCCTTAAAAAGGAATAAATAGTTGATTTTTGAAGTTTAAGTACCTTGTAATAGGCCGTATGAATATTTTATATTTTACGATGCGATTGTTATAGCTAATGATGTCAACGAGAGCCTTAATAACAATTCTGATTTCAGTTTACAAACGTGTTTTATTTCTTTTAGTCACAGAAAGCATTACTTTTTATATATTTCCTAGTATTATTTCGGAACTGCATACAATTCCTAGGAAATACATACATTTCACAGGAAATTTGTGTATTAAAAAATCTTTGAAACATTATTTTACACATTTCCTAAGTAGGCTCGGAAGTGTATATATTTCCTAGGGATTGTGTACAATTCCTAGGTTTCACACATTTCCGGTAACATATACAAAATATTGTAAAACATTTTTTAAAGAGTAACGGTGGAGTTTCTTGCCCATTCTTTTCCATACGAAAACTACCTTTTGGAAGGGGCAACTAGAATCAGTTCTATTTCTTTGTTTTTGCCATTCAAAAGTGCCTTTTATGTGCTTAATTGAAATAAATTATTTGACTTTGACTTTCTGTAATTACTTTACGAAATGATAACAAAATGTCACTAGTACACAACTTTTTAATATGACGTGTAAAAGTGATTCCAATATCCTATTTACAGAATAAACAATTTCATTTCATTTCATTACAAGTTAATCACGATAATTCTAAAACCAATAAGTAAGAAGATAGAAGAAGGTTAAACAATAAAAGTAATTAGGTATATAGGTTTACCCAGCAATTTTCATACCACAATGTAAATAAAAAGCAATGCTCATGACGCTGACATTACGCGCTATCTGGACACGTAATGTGGAATAATGTCGCCACCAAATGTGAGACTTGTCATGTAATGTCGACGCCGATATGAGATATGTCACATAAAGGTTAGTTGACATGCTAACGATGCTGAAAGTACAGACGGCATCAAAAGTGTAGTAAAATATTGAAATCGAATTTCAAAAAGTTCATATTAATACGGGCTGGTCAACTCTTGATTATTCGATCAACCCCAGCTCCTCCAGGAAGGCCAGAAACGCCTTGGTGTTACTGACAATATTTTGGAGGGCACCTGGTTTTACGAACCTACCTATAAAGCTAATAGTAATAAATATCGTATTCGTAACTTGACTTTTTTCGTAATTTTGACGCGGTGTCAGTGAAATGTTATGTATTTCCAGTATTTTTTTTTTTTTTTTTTTAATATGTTTATTTGCATAAAACATGGTATAAAGGGGTGTTAAATAATACTATATAGCACAAACATGTTTAGCTAGGTTATAACAAAGCATGCAAAATACTTAAAATTAAGCAAGTAGACAAGGAGCCATCAATAGTGAATAGAACATCAAAATTTTTTGTCAACAAATTCCTTTAAGCTATAAAAACTATGTTCGAGCATCCATTTGTAAAATTGAACTTTAAACAATTTTGAATGTAAGTTTTTAAATTGCCTCGGTATTTTATTATACATGCGCACACACATTGCTAGGCAGTTTTTATTATCATTATTTCAATTTCGGTTTCCTATTCTGGTTTGATCACAGTGGGCTGAAAACGGCCACATTAGCAATTCCTCTAAAAGCATTTCATTTCCTGAATTTCCAGCTGTCATTAGCAATTCTTCTGATTTGACACAAAATCAATTCATAATAAGTGGACCATTTTACGAATCTCCATAGAAAACTGCCAAACAGATGAATTATTTCGTAATATAAATCGCACGCAGATCGTGTCATGAATTATCAGATTGTGACATTTTACGATGATTCATAATATTTTCCTATTATGATTCTATCAAAGTGGCTGTTTTAAGCCCCCAGAGCATGGAATCACCGCGCCGGCAGCATCTAGAGACGGCAGCAATAAAATTCGTAGCGCCGAAAGTGCGTTGGGCGCACAAGTTCTGTCAGTTTCTTTAAGTAATTTGTGTCTTAGTGCTAGTAAAGGGTGACACGCATGGTTTTTATGGAAAGTGTGAAAGATAATAAGGTCTCTATCGGTGGATGCTGAGGCGTCTCCGAACTTTGCAGTATTTACCAACACAGCGAAAAGTAGAAATTATCAACGAATTTCACGTCTGCTCAACGTACATAATTATATTTTTTACAACTATTGTTCAATTTATTAAAATTATTTGTAATATTCTAATTCTAATGATTAATAATTTAATTTTAATGTAATGATGACCCATAATTTTACAAACCTTATTTTTACGCCGGTAATGACAGAATAATACATAACCGTAAAACATAATGCACATCAACTTTTTACAATATTCTGAGAAATAAATGTTCTGTTCTATTCTATATAAATCAATCTCAATCTGCCTAGCCTTTTCCCAACTATGTTGGGGTCGGCTTCCAGTCTAACCGGATGCAGCTGAATACCAGTATTTTACAT
Source organism: Lithophane semibrunnea (assembly GCA_947363905.1). NCBI lineage: Eukaryota > Metazoa > Arthropoda > Insecta > Lepidoptera > Noctuidae > Lithophane > Lithophane semibrunnea. The sequence goes on along the minus strand of OX376206.1, from coordinate 2,494,569 downwards.
GGAGCGACTGCCTATCTGACCTCCACAACCCAGTAATTGGATAATACGATACCCCTTGGTAAGACTGGTTGTCAGACTTTCGGGATGACCCGTAACGACTTTTTATACTGCTGCTCGACGTATAAAAAGGGAAAATAACTTTCAGGGAAATTCAAGTTACCAGAAAATTACCTAATAATATCTGTTATCTCCCGCTTCCACGTGTGAGTTATTTTTAAAAAGGCTCTCTCGATAACAAAGGCTTCCTTAGTACCCGTAGGACTAGGTATCAAAGGGGCGTTTTAATTCCTGGGACGGGTTACTTTGACGTCCCGTTATAAAGGTTTTCTAAGTACTTGTTGGGTTATTGATATACCTACTAGGAATTATGAACAAACAAGCCGTGTGCTAGCAGCAATATTCTATGACGCTGGCACGTGGTCGCTCACAATGGGCCTTCTTAGAAGGCTAAAAGTCACCTAAAGGGCAATGGAGAGGGGTTTCCCTACTTGATCGAATCAGAAATGAAGAGATCCGCTGGAAAACCAAGGTATAGTTCGAAGAATTGCCAGACTTAAGTGGCAATAGGCAGGGCACATTGCTCGCAGAACAGATGGCCGATGGGGCCGGTGTACCGGGAGATCAATGACTTTGTGTAGGCCGCATAAATCTGAGCTAATATGATGATGATGATGAAGCCATATGTGCCTAATGGAATTTCAAACAATTTTTCCATACTTACAAACTTCCTTTTTTTTTTTGAGGTTTCTAAATCTTCAAATGAGTTCTTCCACTCTGAGCGGAGCGGGATGTCAGACTTTTACTGACTAAAACCCACCCATGTTCCTTCAGTTGCCTATTTCCAAGGTCCGCGGTATCCCTTTTGGACTTTCCCGCAACTCATATTTAACTCATAAGGGATGCTTAAAAAAAATCCTTCCTTAGTCCTTCCACCTTCGTTGTATAAGCAACTCTTGCGCAAAATTTCATGCTCCTAGACCCAGCGGTTTAGGTTGTGCGTTATCCGTCAGTGAATTTATGAGTTTTATGATGTAGGTAGATATCTTTCATACACATTTTACAGCCGACAGAAGGTTTTTCCCAAAGAAAAGAGATCATTGACCTTTTTCTTTTAATTTAATTTCAAAGTCAAAGTCAAATGATTTATTTCAAGTAGGTACATTCAAGGCACTTTTGAACGTCAAATACATAGAAATAGAACTGATTCTAGTTGCCCCTTCCAAAAGGTAGTTTTCGTATGGAGAAGAATGGGCAAGAAACTCCACCGTTACTCTTTAAAAAAAATGTTTTACAATATTTGGTATACATCAATTATATAATTAGATGTGAAGACGATGCACCGAGAATACAATTACAATTTAAAATATTTTACAAAAATATGACAATTTTAATCTGCCAATGAGCTAGTTGTTAAACAAAAATACTTCTAATATGTATCACAAATTTTCTTAAAATGATAAAAAAATAAGGTTGTAATGTGACTAAAAACATACCTGATCCAATGATCTTAGATGAAACCTGTAAAAAAAAACAGGTATTGTAATTTTTTTTTAATGTATCGACTTTATTATAACATCGTATAGACTCAATGATATATTGATAGCAAGCGCTACTGCTGAGCACGAGGTCCTGAGTTCGATTCTCAGGTCAGGCAAAGTGTTATTGGGTTCTTCCATCAGGAATTTCTCAATAGCAGAGTCTCGATTGGTGCCCGGTTGATGTCAATAGACTCGCCCCCTATTACATGGGTCTTAAACATAACTGGCGAAATGTGGGTGTACTATAGAGACACCTCTGCCTAACACTTCAAGGTAAATAGGCGTCATGTTATGTTATCGTATAGAATATCGAACTGGTGTGCTCACCCCTCTAAAAGCAAGATCCCAATTGTATGACAAAACGTTATCATTTCTTGAAAACAGGCCTTTGTCAATGTTCCACGAAATTATCTAGACGAGAAGACGCTCGATAATAATCTACGTAGGAGGTGGTTTCTAAGGAAATGACTGATTTACACAGGTCCCAGGTCACAGGATATAATAATATCCTTAGAAAGTGACGAAATAAATTAATAAGCAATCAGAATATTCAAAACTTAATTCTATACTATCGACCTGTCCCTGCTTTACACGTATTTTTAGACTTAACAAATCATGGAAATTACTTTATTACAAACTAGCTGCACCCCACGGTTTCACGCGCTTTCACCGTCATGGTCCCATGGGAATATCGGGATAAAAGTATCCTATAACTTAACCCAGGTCATGGTCTACCCATGTGCCAAATTTTATCCAAATCCGTTTAGCCGTTTTAGCGCAAAAGCGTAACAAACAAACATATAAACGTACAAAAAATAAAATCTTTTCTCTTTATAATATTATGTAGGTTTTGATGAAAGTTTAATAAATCTTCCGGAATAAATTCTCTACGTAATGGTAAAAACCGCATCAAAATCTGTTGCGTTGTTTCCCAGAATAACGCTGTCACACAGACAGACACGAAAATCGATTTTAATTTATAATATATATAGAAAAACTGTATGTTCAGTTAAATGGTAAAGTTAATTGGAACCGTGCACCTAACTTCTAACGTTTCATATTTATGTGAAATACAATATTTTGATTTTGATTCAAATGTTTTCACACACAATTTTACTGAAAAAGCTATATTTACCAAAAATTAATCTCTTCTATAAACCTAGTAATATAGATATTATTCATATTTATTATTCAAAACACAAATCAGATCCATATTCCTCGAATTATTTAAAATACTGGTGAATAATAGCCAATCTCCCTGCCATAATTCACATCTAAAACAACACAGCCGACAGCAAAATCTCAACACTCATTAAAATAACTAAATCATTAACGTACCTAATTAAGTACCTCAGTCTAATAAAAGTCAAGTATAATAATTACATCAATCAAAAGACGCTTAAATCAGGACACTTTAAGGCCGCAATCGAATTAGCGTCTTTGCGATGGCTTTATCCCCCGATGTAAACCATCCCATATAATCGAATATTTGAAAAAGCCTAACGACTTGTAGGGGGGACATTAGGAAGACCGGGACGAAAAAAACGGGACATTTTTCTGCCATTGAATGCCCTGACCTGCCCATGTTTCATACAAATTGTAGATAAGGAGTAGGGTGACTACGATAAAGTATTAAAATGAGATTGTCTCTAAGACTTTTTGCCTTTGAAGAGGTATAAGTTCTTCATACTTACAAGTAAATTATAAATATTTTATGTCAGTCTTTGGTTCATTCATCATCATCATCACTGCACCGCGGCGTTATATTGAAGCGTCACAGTTTTTTTTTTTCGGGTTTTCCTAGCGATTTTTGGTTTTGACTGATTCCTCAGGTCATAGAGTAAAACTGCTCACAGACGATATTAGTCCTTGTTTAGCAGTGAAAATAGAGATTCAAGCCGCGTAAACCAGCCTTAATTATATTAGACAGTGGATCCTGAAGGATATAGCGACAAAAATGTATGACAGGCGCTCCAGACCTGTGCTAACGTTATCACATACAGCTGTACAAAGATCTTTTGAAGCGTGGCCTACCCTAACGCTGCCATCTTATTTTTACAATACATTTCAGGAAACTATTACACAAATGTCTTGCCAACAGCGCCCCCTTGTCGACGTCATTTGAGCGCCAAAAGATCGTTGCAGGATTATACACAATTACACAAGAGAACGATCACTAATCCGACTTCCAAATAACACGACTAATACGACTAAATTCAATTTGAATAAAGTGACCCAATCTCTAAATGTGTTTTAATAAAGTAATCTTAAACAGACTAAATGCTAATTAGTTATTATAATTAATACATTATTAAAACTGAAACAGGCTTAAAACTGAATGGAACATTTTCATTTTAAAATATTTGCTTTACTTTTTATAAAAAACGGGTATACTTAGAATGTAATTTTTATAATATTTTTTACAAAATAGATAAAAATTATTTCCCGTTTTTTTTTAACTCACATCTCATCAATAGTTAATCATAGACGTTCAAAATGCCAGCATTCATGAATATATAAATCAGTTCTATTTTTATGCATCAACAAGTAGGATAAGTCCTCATAGCAAGATCTTCTTTTGCGATTTCCCAAAAATCGTCTTTTTTTAGTTAAGTCAGTATTCCATTAAGCATGCGATATTATCTCTCTATGATGCAATACTACCAAACTAAACTCATTTTACCAACATAACCACAAAAAATATTTTCTGCTTGAACTAAAAACTTTTTCCACCAAATTCATAATTTTGTGGGGAAAACATTTGAGTATTTCCTTATCATAATTTTTTCGTTTTTGTTACCTCCGTAACTTAATGCTTTGGTCCACTGAACTCCTTATTTAACGTTAATGTTTTGTAACGTTTCTTACTAACAATATCGTGAAACCGACTCCAAAGTGTTTCTGGTTGAAAACGCCGCTGAAATTGTGAATATCAAAAACGGAATCGAAGTTAAAAAAAAATGTACCTAATGTTTTTTTATGGACTGCCAAGTTGATCTTATTTGAGGAGCTCAGCCACACGGGTCGATTCCGTGATTCGGAAAGCACGTTAAGCCGTTGGTCGCGGCTGTCATTCGTAGCTCTTTGACAGTCGTTACGGGTTGTCAGAAGCCCAAAAGTCTAACATCCAGTCTTTGTGTAAAAACGTAAAACTGGGTTGTGAAGCTCAGATAAGCAGGCACTCCATGTAAAATACTGGTATTCAGCTTCATCCGGTTAGACTGGAAGCTGACCCTAACATAGTTGGGAAAAGGCTAGGCAGATTGATTGCTAGGTTAATTTTATTCATTGGAGTAAGTTATATGCAAATATTTTGAGTCCATGAGTAAAATACTTGTTTTAAGTTTGTTGAAATTGAAACTGAAATGTTGATAGAAAACTTTTCCATTTTATTTATTAAGTAGGTACCATAAACTCTTGATTAGTTGACAAACACAGTTGGATTTTAAATTGAAAAAAGTAACTAGTCGAAATGAAAAAGTATTCAGTTTCACAATGAGCTAAAAGTTAAATACAAAATCTATAATAAAATCTCAAGACGAATAAATCATAACTTCAATTTAGAAAAAAATATAAAACAAGTGGGTAATTTTGCGTAAAACACACTATTTTTATTCCTAACATGCACAAGCTTTCAATAAATTGAATGCCATATTAGAAAACGTCAATTTGAAAATATGATCGAGATCAGAGCAAGAAGTATTAATAAAATAAAACAATTACGATATATTTTCTTTATGACCGTCGTAAATATTATCATAAATAATATTGTTTTGTTTGGACACTTAATGGCTTATTCGGACTGGACGAAGTTTGACTTATAACGACCGGCCGTGCGTGGATGAAACGAGAAAAGGAGAAAATACAAAACAGATTTTTGCAGCTAGCAATAATTTATAAGTTTAGTTTTGTTCATAGGTGGACTACTTAGAGGCTAATTTAAATTGTTCATCTTTAAATGTACTCCCACCATACCTACTTATTTTCGCCACCAAGCACCATTTCGGAGTTAAAATTATTTCAAGGGCAAGAATGCCAGTAAAATTGCAAGTTTATGATACTTTTAAACTTTGCCACAATATCAAGTTACATGTCACTCTTTTTGGTTACAAAAAAGGGCCCTCAAATAGAAACTGTCCCTTATATATTTCCGAGTGTGGTCACCCCACAAAAGCAGTATATGTAGACATGAAGACACAATACCCCAACGTGACTCCTAAGTCACCGTTTGATGACAACTCCCACCTTCAATGCTTTTTATGTCTACGTTTTCTACCTTCGTCTATTGTATACAATGTCTATTGATAACTTGCAAAAGATACGTTTTAAAAGGTCCATGCCATGTTGACATTGTGACCTGTGTTTCCGATTTTTGCGATGGTGAGTGGGATGTGAAATGTTATGTCACCTAAAAATATGAGTCACAAAGGTGACCAAAGGAAAATCTGAGATAGGAAGAGCAGATACAGTATTGAACTAGGTGACCAAGGTTCAACCTTAAGAGGAAACGTGGTCACGTGGTCATTGTCGTTCCAGTCCATACACGTAATGACACTAGAGCAGATATTTTTACGTAGCAATTTAAATCTACCACGGCCATGTTCGTGTCTTTGGATTCATTAACCATTTTTTTTTCTAAAATTAATTTAATTACGCCAAAAACGAAATCTTAAAGACATGGTATTGGTAGATATATTACATCGTCAAAAAATATTTGCTGTACATAGTTTCAGCAACCATGGTGAAACAGGGGAATACGGTGGTATGAAATGAACGCCTATTATATCCTATGATCTTCTCCAGGCCACGGTTTACCTCTGTGCCAATTTTATAGGTATATGCCAATTTTATTTGTATAGGTAGTTATCGTATTACCCAGTTACTGGGTTAAGGCTCTTACGTACTGGCGCGACTTGTCGCGCGACGCGACGCCGGCGCAGATGGTATTTACAATATTACTTAGGATTTCTGTGGTGTATCTATACCTTCAATTTTCATTAAAACAAAGCGGTAGGTACAGTTTTACAAGCTGATTATAATTATCTAGAACGTATCCTCCACTAAAATAAAACGAGCTCTTTTAATACAGAATTTTCCACAAAATGAACACTTAATTAATACAGCAGCCTGTGTAAAATTGCTTCACGGGAGATGCTATCACAGCGAATGCATTGATCCGACAAATGAGGCTGTAAACAGCCTCATTTGTCGGATCAATGCACGCCGGATAATTTAGTAGTTAAAACTACTAAATTATCCGGCGTGAAACAGGTTAGCTGGAAAATTATGGTAGGTATAGTCTGGCTTATAATGTGTTTTATGGCTATCTATGATGTCACTCTGCACCCAGCGCTCGGTGTGGCAACACGTCGTGTTCTGGTTTGCGACTGGTCAATCGTCATCCTGAGGATGCCTCGTTGAGAGGTGAAACACGTGTCGATTTCTTACAGGGTTTTTTATGACTCTTGAAGAATAGTTAAGCGGAATAGGTTACTAGGTTAGGAATTAAAAACTTCACACTTGCGACGGCTAGACCAAGACTGAAATTATTAAACTCAGAATATTCAGTGTTGCGCAAAAGAATTATTATTTTATTGGTCCGGAAACGTCTCAAACAGAACGGTACCACCTAATTCATTACTGGGTATTTAGATAAAATAATTGGTATACTTATTCACGAATATTATAACAATGGGTAGGAAAATAGACTCAGATGTATCCTTCATCATAATACCAGCATTTGTCTTGGCGCTTCTAATGGAGGCAATAAAAAATACAGTCTTTTTTTGTGCTAGTACCTATTAAAGACTGCCCGGAGGCTTCCAAGAGGTTATTGAACCCATACCACTGAACCAGAACTTTTCGATAACGAAGCGAACCAGCACAAATCATTGTTATGTGAAAATATGACGTGCTTACGTGCGATAAAATACAATGGACGTAGATATATTTAGTAACATATTCCGCTTAACTATTCCTCAAGAGTCATAAAAAACTCTATAAGAAATCGACACGTGTTTCACAACGAGGCATCCTCAGGATGACGATTGACCACTCGCGGACCCGAACACGACGTGCTGCCACGCCGAGCGCTGGAAGCAGAGTACAAAGTTTTAAGAGTTTCCGCAAAATCACGCCTGAATCAATTAACTATCGTGCGATATATGCCTCCTCTCTGTGGGAGGGAGTGGGCCATAATCCACCATGCGGGCCCAGTGCGGGTTGGTAGATGTCACATGTCTTCGAATTTTTGGTTCTAGGACATGCCAGTTTCCTCATGATGCTTAGCGCCGGTCTAGGTTCGAACCTACGACCTACAACTCGTAAGTTGCGGCCGTCAACACTGGGCCACCACGGCTCTCCTAAAACGACATGAGCTGTACCTAATCATGATTCTTCCTTAAGGGAGTGACCACACTTATGGATGCAGAATAGGTTCGCGCGGATCGTGTGTCACCACATTGTCCTCTATAATAGATCGACGCGGTATCGAGCCGCGTCGTCCGAACCGAAACGAGACGAATTATGTCTTTTTTGCTTTTATTGCATGGATATACCTAAAGCTGTTTCTGACTGCCGATTCCACGTCGGTAACTGTGGTCACTCCCTTACAGAATCACAAAATGAGAAAAAAGAAACTCATCTACAGTTAGAACACCATACACTATACAGGCGTTTCTAATTTTCAAAATGCGATGAAAATATAAATTTTCTTCCACACTTTAAGAAGCACATTATATACAGTAGGCATTGTAACCCTGATATCAATCTGCCTAGCCTTTTCCCAACTATGTTGGAGACGTCTTCTAGTCTAACCGGATGCAGCTGAATACCAGTATTTTACATTGAGCGACTGCTTATCTGACCTCCACAACCCAGTAACTGTGCAATATGATACCCCTTGGTAAGACTGGTTGTCAGACTTTCGGGATTCTGACGACCCGTAAGGACTGTCTAAGATCCACGAATGACAGCCAAGAGCACCGGCTTAACGTGCTTTCCGAGGCACGGAGGAGTCTCGGTATGTAAAGATTGTCACCCATCCACGGACCAACCCCGGCAAACGTAGCTTAACCTCATGGATCGACCCGTGCGCCTGTTATTATTTAGCCACGAGTTCCTCGTTGTAACCCTGATATACAGCTTGAAAATTAGGTTAAAACATTTAGGCAACACTATGAAAGTAATCTTCCAAAATATTCATACCTACATACTTTAAGTTAGTACATTCTACTTTCTTATCTAGCAGTTCTTTTTCCTTCCTAGTTGGCAACAATCCAACAGATATAAACGGTGGATGCATCAGCAAAAGAAACTTACCTATAGTTATAACTAGTAATTTGAAAGTTAAAATAAAATATAAGTAAAAATCTTTTTTAAAACAAGCTTTTAATGAACTAAAAAGGGTTTTCCCAGGGCCACCTTCCGGCTCCATCATCAGACCCTGAACACCACCTAGTGTCAAAGCACTTGTTAATACATAGCGATTCATATTACGAAATAATTCATCTGTTTGACAGTTTTCTATGGAGATTCGTAAAATGGTCCCCACATTATGAATTGCTTTTGTGTCAAATCAAACGCTAATGACAGCTGTAAATTCAGGAAATGAATTGCTTCTAGAGGAATTGCTAGTGTAGCAGTTTTAGGCCCCCTGGTATATAAAAATAATCTAAAATATTTAAGTACATTTTTCATAAAATAATACTTAAATAATAGATAAGTGATAGTATCTCTTGATTTTGATTAATAAGTAAGTTAAAACTTGTTTCAAACAACTTAATGATCTCCTAAAACAGTGCTTCCTCTCTCCTACCCTTTTGCTGTTCCCTACAGGGTCCATAATGACTTTGAAATTACATAGTTACCACCTAAGTACACCATAATGTTAAAGCAATAAACATATTGAGTATTGAGAGGTCTCGATATGTGGTCGATGGTCCCCCGACCAACCTCGGCAAGCTTAGCTTAACTTTGATCGACCCGTGCGGCTATTTTTATGTAGCCACGAGCCCCTGTTCAAAATACACGACATTAAGGGTGGAACAGGGTGTAAAGTTCACTCATCCACCATAGAAAAGGGAGGATCCTCCGACCAGACGGGTGTTGTGTCTGGCGGGCAACTGCCCAACGATTGATGTCGGGATCTTGTATATATATGTCCATCGCGCGGTAAACTCTAATAGCGCGATGCAGGATTTATGTGTCGTCAGGTCTTCGATGCGTAGTTCGCATGTGACGATGTAGATACCGCCACACGACTATTACAAAACCAAGGAGGTCCTCTAAGGAAATAAATAGCCCTATAATCATGTATCATATCAGAATTATGATAAAGAAGAGAATATCCTCGCTAACAAATTCCCCAGAGGGCATAGTGTTTCTACAGTAAGTCAACTCTGGCAATAATTTAGCTCCGCCTACGCACTTGCGATGACCCTTACTGTCTTAACGATCTATGTCTCTATAATTTATATTTTTTATATTTAGTTTCGTGGAGAGAAAACTGGAAAATATTATAAGGGTGGTTAAGCGTTGAAAATTGTTGCAATTAAATATATTAATCCATACTAAAATATAGACTATAATTTTGCTATTACTATATAATACTAATATTATAAATTCGAAAGTAACTCTGTCTGTCTGTCTGTATATTATAAAAAGCCCGTAACTATCTACAACTCATTATGGTTTCTAATCGTATGAAAATAATAACTGCAATTCAGTACCAGCATTAATAATTGAAATTCTAATTAGCCACGTTTACTTGCAGGCTATGCGTTACTTTCATGTGGCCAACGTATCAAAACTGAAAAACATCACTAACATTTTTCTCATCAATTTACTTTTCAAGAGAAAGATCCACGAATGACAGCTGGGACCAACGGCTTAACGCGGTTTCCGAGGCACGGAGGTAAAGATGGTCACCCATCCACGAACAACCCTGGCAAGCGTAGCGTATCCTGATGAATTGACCCGTGCGGCTGATATTACTTATCATCGAACTCCTCAAAAAAATAACAAAAAAAAACAATTCAATTATACTAACCGCCTTATTTATAAACGCTGCTCAAAGCTAAGTTATGAATTAGCAACTGTTTAACCATAAATTTTCGACGTTTATACGACTCTTTACCTTTAAGAAACGTTTAAGAATAAGAGGGTTAAAGTTTACTTACTACATGATATAATAGTTGTTAAATAGATCATTATGATTCCAGCTCAATGTTATAACAAATATTATTGTTCAAATATCCCTTGAACACTCCATCAAATATTGTCGTCGGTTTCAATCGAATATTATATTTCTAAATAAACATTATGATATATTATTTTCTCTGCCCCATTTATATCTACGACAGTATTTAGGCTGTATTTCCACAAAATTTTCGAGAAATATAGGAAAATCCATCAATAAGATTGATATTTATATTTTCATACAGTACCCACATTTAGGCACTGTACAGTACGATTTGTCATTTTTCTTATTATTTTCTGGCGTCAAACACAACCCATTGGAAATCTAGAAAGTACGATAAAAAATATCTTCACAAGATAGTGGAAACGATGCCTAACATGGTGGATGTTAGGCATCGTTTCCACTATCTTGTGCACAAAACCTTTTCATTTCTATTTTAATTTTATATTTTTCTATTATCATCAGTGACCGGTAAGTTCGGAAAAACTCTCCTGAAATAGAAAAGTTTGGAAGCGACAGCTGGTGAAGCTGTTGTTATGAACAGAGAAAAGGACATTAACTAGTTAATAAAATAATTTTATTTTCAATTTATAATATTCAACAATGACTTCATTTAAAAATGTGAGCAACCTATAACAGTGCTAAAAGGATCTTTTGGCGCACGACTGACGTTGACAGGGTGGCGCTGTTGGTAAACATTTAGTGCAATTTGTTTTGTGGAATGTATTGAAAAAACAAAATGGCGGCATTAGTTCCGATTTTGGCCACGCGCCAAAAGTTCCTTGTTCACATATTTACGCTCGTCGTCATTTTGACCTAGCTGTTGCGTTGACTAACTTTTCAAACATTTTAATAGAATTAATCCGGATACGAACGAGTGTGTTATGTAATAAGGGTGCTACACCTAAATTGAGTTACTTGAGTTAAGTTTTGAATGTTTTATTTGATAAATTGGCGTGTGCTAGCTGACAAATAGCTAGGTGGCAATTTTTTTTTTTTTTTATGTTTCTTTGTATTATAATGTTTATTACACAACTACGGCAAAGCCAAAAGGAAGGGTTTAATGTGCTTTTTGAGGCACGGAGGAGTTCCGATATGTAAAGATAGTCACCCATCCACGGAACAACCCCGGCAAACGTAGCTTAACCTCATGGATCGATCCGTGCGACTGTTATTACTTAGCCACGAGCTCCTCTATTTACATCCTCATCATCTCATATTACTTACTTTATTTCTTTACATACTAGTATGGAATTATGTTCTTCTAACTGAACAGACAACTGTGCTACAGGGGAGTTTGTTGCACCAGTTCTTTTTCCCAGCTAAAGCACTAGGAAGTGGTGAAGGGTGGTAGTTATTTTGTCAACTTTTTTTTTTTAAACTTTGACTAACCTTATCCCTGCAGTGGAACAATTTTATTTTAAGCTGGTATTTTAAGCTAAGCTGGTACTTTGGTTTATATCACAATCAACACAAAAACAAGCATAAATTAAAAAACCCCGACACAAATATTTCCTCATTTCCCTTTCCTACTCCATCATCAGACCCTCATCACCATCCATCTGTAACCAATTTTTTGAGACCTTTCTAATGATCCCAAACACGATACCTCTTGAAAACTTGGTGAGGGAGTTGGGTATCCTGCAAATACCAGGTGATGCATCAGTTCAAGGTTACTGTATTCTTCTCATATCATTGAAGTAACAGAATTCTAAATGTTGAATCGATTAGACCTGTCGAAGATGCACACATTCACCAACTTGAAAAGAGCTGATTATCCTCAAACGGCTGAACCGATCATAGCTAAAGACTTGAAGCTAAAGACTTGACTCATAGCTAAGAACACTCTCGATCAAGTCACCCTTCAAATAAAACAAAAAAAAACAAAATCGTCTCAGCCGTTTGGCAGCTACGATGGAACAAACAGACACACAGATACACAGATTTTTCCATCGGGAGTTAAAAAACACATCCAATAAGCCAGTTACTTACCTAATCCATTTTCCCCAGTAAATAGGACAACGACCCCATAAATAAAACGGTAAGGCCTCCAAACGAAATATTTAAAAAAACGAACCTTTTGATAAATGTCCGTTTAACATGAAAATTTTAACATTTAAATATTTCGGGTCTCATGCACGATGACTGCTGGGCGAAAGTCTCCACACAATGGGTGCCTGAGAGTGGACGGTGCCGCCGAGGCCGGCCCAGAAAAATGGCGCGAGGACTGGTCAGAGGTATTCCTTCGAGAAAACCGGTTTCTACGGTGGTCTGGCTACGCGTGCTGGAAGGATTTGGGGGTGGCCTTCACTAGAAGCCGCAAAAAAAATACATCTGAAGGATATTTTTGTAGTCATTGTTAAACAAACTGCCGTTTTGTCTATTCTTCCTTCGAGAAAACCGGTTTCTACGGTGGTCTGGCTACGCGTGCTGGAAGGATTTGGGGGTGGCCTTTACTAGAAGCCGCAAAAAAAAATACATATGAAGGATATTTTTGTAGATTGAATGTCTAAAAAACTTTTCCTAAGACAGGGCAGGCTATAAGGTCTACTCCGTGGATTTTTTTATAGTAGCTGGAGTTTTCTGTTAAACGTGTTAGGTACGATTTTTTGACGTTTTCGGTCATATTGGTCACATAGGAAAAAAGCAGTACCTTAATTTGTGACCTCCTCCCTTTTATTTTTCCTTATTTTTTTTCATCCTCACTTTCATTATTATAAATGCGAAAGTGAGTTTGTTTGTTTGTTACGCTTTCACGCTAAAACGGCTAAATGAATATTGATGAAATTTGGCACATGAGTAGACCATGACCTAGAAAAGGACATAGAAAGTCACGGGCAACAACTAGTCCATATCTACACTAAAATTATAAATTCGAAAGTAACTCTGTCTGTCTGTCTCTATGTTACCTTTTCACAAACGGATTTCGACAAAAATCAATTAATAAAAACTAAAACCCAACTACGACTTAAAAGGTATAAACAAGACACCATAGACAGACAAATTAAAAATCCGGAGTCACACGTGTTAGGGCATAAATCGAACAGATTACGAGTGACTCCGGATTTTTAGTTTTTATTACTTGATTTTTTTTTAAATTCTTTTGGGGTTATAATATATATATTTTTGAAATGTGCTCATTAAGCCCTTTCATTTGATACCCAACATGGTACGATTAAACCATTTTTTTTTTTAAGTTCCTCACTTTATGTCCTCTAGAAGGCGCCATTTTTTATTTAATGTGACTTCACATAGCCTATAACCAGCGGACAATCACGACGCTTCTAACGATACCTCATTTGTCAAATTGTGATAAGTGGTTTGGAAGATAGGAGGGAACAGATGAACATACATACATACATACATACCGGTCAAAATCATAACCCTCCTTTTTTCTTCGCCGTAGTCGGGTAAAAAGGAGATAGATGACAGCCTGGGGAAGAACATAGGCTACTTTTCATCCACATACCGCGCAGGCGAAGCCACGGCTGGAAGCTAGTTCTATGTAACATTTTTAAGTAACGGTATTCTATAACTCTATACAACAAAGTGCAATGTGCAAATGACAAACAGAAAATAGATGCTGAAACAAAACATAAACAACTTATCCAAATAACATTATGCAAAAACCTAAAATATTTTTCAACAAAATAAACAGAAAATTAAAAGCAGAACTGTATGCCACTACCCGGTGTTGCCGGTCAAAGACTAACGGAACATTCTCGGAATAGAATTCAAAGTATTTTGCGAAATACATTTAGTGTGCTTTGTTTAAATGAAATGCTAAACATTTCACATGTTGTGAATCAAGTATCAAGAACATCCTTTACATTAAAATAGGTTTTTTTTTGGGGATAATGAGGTCATCCTAACTAATATTATAAATGCGAAAGTGAGTTTGTTTTTTACGCTTTCACACTTAAACGGCTGAACGGCTTTGGATGTAATTTGGCACAGGGGTAGACCATGACCCGGAATAGGATATAGGATTACTTTTTATCCAACTAATATTACAAAATAATGCGAAACTGAGTTTGTTTGTTTGTTACGCTTTTACGCTAAAACGGCTGAACGGCTTTAGATGAACCATTTATCACCATCTTCCTACTCGGGGTCAGCGGAGCATCTATTTCTAGAAATTTCCTTGCATCACGCTAAATTGCTACTTGGTGTAGTTTACAGCCCTAACCTCAGTGTCGATTACTTTGGCTCTTTTGACTCGCTCTTAAATGATTTCTGTCCCTCTTATGACCACGTAGTCTTGATGGGCGACTTTAATACTTGCCTTCTTAAAAACGATAGTCGTACTCACAAACTTCAATCTCTCTTATCTTCTTTCAACCTTAGTATACTGCCTCTTTCTGCTACCCATCATTTTCCTAATTGCACCCCCTCTCTGTTGGACTTGATGATCGTTTCTAACTCTAAAAATGTATCTGTCCACGGTCAGCTCACAGCTTGTTTTTCTTACCACGACCTCATCTTTATGTCCTACAGGATTCGCCCTCCCAAGCGCAAGCCGCAATATATTTTCCTTCGGAACTACAAGGGCGTAGACCTGGAGGCATTGCTGCGTGATGCGGGTAACATCGACTGGACTGACGTCTTCGAGAGCTCTTGTATCAACGATATGGTTTACATTTTTAACAGCACGTTACTCAGGTTATACGATCGTTATGCCCCTATCCGCCGAGTCAAAGTCAAACATGTTCCGGCTCCTTGGCTCACTCCTGCCATTAAGGATTCGATGGCCAGTAGGGACAGAGCCAAAAGGAGGTTGAAACGGTGTCCTTCCGACCGTAACCTTACTGCGTATAAGGTGCTTCGTAACCGCTGCAGGCGTATGTGTAGAGATGCAAAGAGACGCTACTTCCATAATTCTCTCGACAACCGTAACTCCACTGAAGTCTGGAAGTTTCTAAAAACTGTCGGCATTGGCAAGTCTCCAGTCGTTTCCAGTAATGACCCTGACGTGTGTGCTCTTAACAAACATTTCTCACACCCCCCTGTTACTTTAGATCCGCACGTCAAGTCAGCTACTCTAAATAAACTTGCCGGTCTGTCAGTGTCGCAGTGTTCTTCTTTCGAATTAAGTCCTGTGAGTGAGATTGAGGTCAAAAAATCTATTTGTGCTATATCCTCTTCTGCAGTTGGTAATGATAATATTTGCTCAAGAATGATTTCTCCTATCCTCCCCACACTACTTCCCGTCTTGACCCACATGTTTAATTTCTCCTTGTTTTCTTCTACTGTTCCTGAGGCCTGGAAACAAGCCCATATCATACCCTTACCCAAAATTCCTAAGCCGGTCTCACCGACTGATTTTCGTCCCATTTCTATCCTCCCATATCTCTCCAAAGTTCTTGAGCACATCGTTCATCAGCAACTTTTTGCTTTTCTCTCTACGAATGACCTACTTAGTCCTCTGCAATCTGGTTTTCGACCTGGTCATAGCACAGTAACGGCTCTTTTGAAGGTTACTGATGACATCCGCTGGGCTATGGACCACAAATCTCTCACCCTACTTGTACTCCTGGACTTTAGCAGCGCCTTTAACTCTGTTGATTTCGGCATCCTTCTAGGGATCCTTAAATCTTTAAATTTCTCTTCTTCCACTATTTACCTCAGGGGCCGCTCGCAGAGGGTTCGTCTTGACGAGTTTTCTTCTGATTGGTGTTCCCTTACCGCAGGTGTGCCTCAGGGTGGCGTTCTCTCTCCTCTTCTCTTTTCTATTTTTATTAACTCTGTCACCAGAGTAATTTCTTCTCACTTCCATCTCTACGCCGACGATCTGCAGCTTTACAACCATTTCTTAAGGGAAGATGCGGAAGCCGCTGTGTCTGCCATGAACAGCGACCTGAATTTTATTGGCGAATGGTCGCGGTCCTTTGGACTGCGAATCAACCCTAGGAAATCCCAGGCTATAATTATCGGTGGCAGGTATATGCGGAATAGGCTCGATGTGGCGTCGCTGTCTCCACTCTATCTGAATGGAGTTCAGATTGTGTACGCAAACACGGTTAAAAACCTTGGGGTGACCATGGACTCCTACTTGTCGTGGACTGCCCATGTTGCTCAAGTCAGTCGTAAAGTGCACTTCACGTTCCATTCGTTGAAATGCCTCCAGTGCTTCTTGCCCTTGAACACCAAAATCTCCCTTGCCCAAACTCTCATTCAGCCCATTATAGATTACGCCGACGCCTGTTATTTGGATGCCACCGAGGAGCTTTTAAATAAACTTGAGCGTTTGCAAAATATCTGCATTCGTTTTGTTTTTAACCTTAAAAAGTATGATCACGTTTCTTATTATCGCAACCTACTCAAGTGGCTCCCTATTCGACTTCGCAGGAACTCTCGGATATTGTGTCTACTTTTTAACCTCCTTCACAATCCTAAAACTCCGTCTTATCTGCGGGAGCGTTTTTCCTTCGCCCGTCCTTCTGATGCGCCTTGCAGGTCGCATCATAGAAATCTCCTTAAGTCCCCTCCCCATTCCACTGACTTCTACTCCTACTCCTTCACTGTGCACGCGGTGCGGTTATGGAATTCCCTTCCGCCTGACATTAGGGACTGCCAAACTGTTGCAGTGTTTAAAAGAAGAGTGAAAGAACACTATCTTTCCACTTCGTCATAGTTGTGTATGTATTTATTTCGATATATATTTATGAAGTAGGTAGTTTATATTATGTATGTAGTATTTATATTTGTATGTAAGTGTATGATCATATTATTTGTTCTAGTTTATTAAGTGAATTGTGTTGATTTTATGTATTTTACTTTCTCTTGAATTTTACACACGGTGTCTACATCTCTTATCTACTTTTCTATCGCAGGTGTGCTGGAAGAGATTTCTTTAGAAATAAGCATCACCGTTGTACGTTTTTTTCTGTTCTTTTCTTCTTGTCTGTTTATTATGTGTGTACATAAATAGTTAAATAAATAAATAAATAAATGAAATTCGGCAAATGCGTAGACCTTGACCTGGACTAAGACATAGGATACTTTTTATCCCGATATTCCCACGGGATCGAGACTTATGCGGGTGAAACCGCGAGGCACAGCTGGTATTTTATAACGCCAAATACACTAGGTTTATACCTAGGAATAATGAATGTATGCTATTGTAGAAAGGACAGCTGCTGCTAACTTCCTATTTTCATTAGCCGTCCCCCGACGCGACGACGCTTGGATCAAAATATTACCTACAACTTTTATACTAAACTTAAAGGGTCAATACCTACATATTACTTTTTTTTACTTTTTAGATGCTTTGTTTTGTCGGGGGTTTTTAAAATTTAAAATTTAACTTTTCACTGTTCGCAGCTGAAATCGTGTAGAAAATTACACCTACATTTATAGTTTATGTAGTTATAGAACGAATAATAGTCATTAATCTCGATTTAGACTTGAGTCGAGATACCTACTAACATATTACACGATATATTTAATAAGCTTCATTGAGACAATAAGATTTATTACGTAAAATAAGATTATCTGCCTATTTGCGGTATTAATGTTACTCAATATCCACAATACAATACAATACAATACAATACACACCCAATATCTAGAAGATAACTTACATCATTAATTGCTTTTAAGATTATATTACGTTACACCTTATTGTTCTGGTACTGATAAACTAAAATACAACAGGTTCAATAGAACGAGCTATTTGTTAACATAACATCACGCATTGTTTCCCTGAAGGGTTGGGCAGAGGTGTGCCTATAGTGCACCCACATTTCGCCAGTTATGTTTAAGTCCCGTGTAATAGGGGCGAGCCTATTACCATCAATCGGGCACAAATCCCGACTCCAGGCTGTTACTAAGAAATTCCTGATGGAAAAACCCAGTATCACTTATAAATATTATAAAATCACTTCACAAAAAAAAAATCAAGTAATAAAAACTAAAACCCAACTACGACTTAAAAGGTATAAACACGACACCTACCACAGACAGACAAATTAAAAATCCGGAGTCACACGTGTTAGGGCATAAATCGAACAGATTACGTGTGACTCCGGATTTTTAATTTGTCTGTCTGTGGTAGGTGTCTTGTTTATACCTTTTAAGTCGTAGTTGGGTTTTAGTTTTTAATACTTGATTTTTTTTTTATTCTTTTGGGGTTATAATATATATTTTTTTGAAATGTGCTCATTAAGCCCTTTCATTTGATACCCAACATGGTACGATTAAACCAATTTTTTTTTTAAGTTCCTCACTTTATGTCCTCTAGAGGGCGCCATTTTTAATTTAATGTGACTTCACATAGCCTATAACCAGCGGACAATCACGACGCTCCTAACGATACCTAATTTGTCAAATTGTAATAAGTGGTTTGGAAGATAGGAGGGAACAGATGAACATACATACATACATATACATACGGTCGCGGTCTGAGAATGTTTACCACCTTAAGGTTTATAATTGCATGCACACATCTATGTCACAAGGTCGGTGACAATATAGTGATTTTGATTAGGTATAGAGCACAATACTGAGTTTGTTTCGGCCTTTTTTCTCAGAGTAGTCAGTTATTAAACGCCGACCTCATTTAGTTTAAAAATGTGATTGACGTTTAAAAGTGTTTGTACAAACCTACTTACAGAAATAAATCAATTATCATTTAATATTTTTTCTAAAACAAATCTTTTTTAACCAAGCGAGGTTGAACTTGTTACTAAAAATGCAAAAACAGACAATTTTATAATAAACATTTTTATTTTTTTATGGAAATTATCAATAATTTATAGTTTTAATAACTAGTATAGCCTCCATCAGCAGCTATGACGGCACGTAGTCTATCTCTCAAAGATGAGACAAGCCGCGCGCATAAATCAGTCCCCCTGATATCATCCCATACCCGTGCACAATGTGTTCTAAGAGCTTCAGGGTTTCTTTCGTTTTGACAGTCCCAGCGTTGAACCATTATGCCCCACAGATTTTCAATCGGGTTCATATCTGCTGAACGAGCAGGCCATTGAATGAGACGAATGTCACGGTGCATGTTGAACCACGCCATAGTAGCCCGGGCCTTGTGTATCGGTGCATTATCTTAAACGTAATCAATTTGTGGGAATTCTGCTGCAGGATACACAACGCGCACAGTAGGCAGCATCACCTCTTCCAAAAGTGACACATAATTATTCGCAGTAGCCCTTTTTTCTAACGACGTCAGTTCTCCGACGTCATCGTGGCTCATCCACCCCATAAGTTGACTGTTATGCAACCAGATTCATTTTGAGGCACGATATGAGCTTCATCATACCGAGGGCGATTATAACGCCATAAAGTCAATCTTCCAATTTGACTCGATTTAAAAGTTTTTTCGTAGGTAAATATAACATTCGACCAATCAAAATCAAGATATTGTCGCGCAAAATTATTAAGTCGGGCAGTTTTGTGGTGAGCTTTGAGTTCCACTTTTATAGCATGACGTCTGTAGTGTAGCCCTGCTCCGTGCAAAGCTCGTCGAATCGTCTGAGGACCCACATCTTACAAAGCAGCAAAATGACTAGTTTGTGTGAAGCCGCGCACTTCGTAATGTCGAACCATATCAGTTATTTGCGGGGTGGTTAGTATCGCCCGTCGCCGTCGTCCTGAATTACTTCTATGATCTGTTATTTGCACTTCTTCGCCATGACGCCGAATCCAAAATCTCACGGTGAATCGAGATATATTGAGCTCTCGTGATATCGCACTAATATTCAAGCCATCTTCGTGGAGAAATAATATTTCAGCCCTTTGTTGCAGGGTTATACTAGCCATTTTATTTCTATCAATCTATAATTACTAAAATTCAAACCTATTTTCTTTGTTAAATGTCATATGGTAATATGTCAACAGGAGTCAACTTTAAAATTATGAAATAAAAGTAATACGAAGGAGGTATAGCATTTTATGTCATTATGGTAATGTGTCAACTTTAAAATTAAGAAATAAAAGTAATAAGAAGCAGATATAGCATTTTAGACTTTACTGCACACAGTGTGGTAAAGAAGTTAATTTGAAAACTGATAAACATTTTTAGACCGCGATAGTACATACCGGTCAAAATCATAACCCTCCTTTTTTCTTCGCCGTAGTCGGGTAAAAACAAGCCTCAATCGTAAACATTATTTTAATTAGCCAGTTACTTCTTAAAAAAATACCAACAAAATATCTTCAAGTACCAAAAACTTTAGCCTTAACTTAGGGACAGGAAATCGATAATCCTAAAAGGCGTCGAACTTCTTAAGGTCGAATTTAACGACGTGTCCTAACTATTGAAGTTATTAGCCGTCTTCCCTAACGAAAGTTTAATCTGGGCCTGGCTATCACGTTAGGTTAAACTCAGTTTGTAATAGGTTTGACACTTGGTCGGTGAGGTAGATGCTTTGTCATTTTGATTTTAGGGAGCCTTTGAGCCTTTGCATTTGATTATATTGACTATCGTCATTGGGTGAGTTTAGGTAGTAGAGGTTTATATGAAAGTATTATTTTAGGGAACCTAAACTAGCTGTTTTTGCTGTCAATTAAATTGCATTGCAATATTCCTGATTTTATGTCACATTACCTAACTTTAAAAGCCGAAATATAACATTTAATAAAAACATGTTTTTCGGTTGTGCTTCTGTTGTCATGTTTGAGCAGAGGTACTATTTGCAAGATTATGACAAACTAGCTGTGCCCCGCGGTTTCACCCGCGCAGGTCTCGATCCCGTGGGTATAAAACGTACATCCCGTGGGTATATATCCTACGTCCTATTCCAGGTCATGGTCTACCCGTGTGCCCATCCTCTCTTCTCTAGAGTAGGGAGAGTCGCGGAGGCGCGGCGCTGCGCCTGCGTCTTACGGTTCGCGTATTGCATTTTTATACTCGTGATAACTTCGAAATTAAATATCCGATTCGAATGAATTAAAAAGTATTTTACTGCTACATAAATAAATACCCTTGATGTTAAAACTATTTATTTGAATAAGAAAATAATATTATGTTGATAAAACTCCTTCGCAAATAATGCATGAATTTCGAACTAATTTGATTACCATAAAAATGGTTATAGTTAGTCAATCTTAAAAGATAGACATAATGCTGTCGCGGACTTTTTTTTAGAACTTTTTTAGAGGAACAATTCCATCATAAATGATATTTGCGTAACTTAAACCGTTTACGCAGCGCACGCAACGGAAGCTCTCGAAAAGGAATATTTCTTCCCGTTTTTGTAACATTTTTCATTTATGCTCCGTTCCTATTGGTCATAGCGTAATATTATAGCCTATAACCTTCCTCAATAAAAGGACTATCCAACACAAAAATATTTTTTCAATTCCAACCAGTAGTTCCTGAGATTAGCGCGTTCAAACAAACAAACAAACTCTTCAGCTTTATAATATTAGTATAAAGTATAATAGTTATAATATTAGTATAATAGATAAACGAAATAAAATAATAGGGAAATTGACAAAAAAAATTTTTGTCCGTCATATAGATTATTAGATTAGATTTTTTTTTTACGTTATCTAATAATACGGCAATATTTTACGTTAAAATGTGGCATAACGTCACTGGCCGGAAGATATTTATACTAACTTGTGACGTAGCGAACCCCCACTTTAATGCGTTTTATGTAAATCATTTCTTATTAATATGATAAACCACAAAATACGTGTCTAATATTTTTAATATCTGACTGACGAACTAAATAGTTTTTTTTTACCCAGTCAACATCCCTATTATTAATTTTAATAAAAACCCTTTAATTTTACATCACTTTATTTAAAAGTAGAGTTAGATATTTTTTTAGAAAAGTAATGCAAGTGTCATTTAAAAAAATGACTACTGAGCTCTACCGTAAAAATTACTCTTGCATCACGGGTACGTTTGCCGACACCAATTTTACAAATCACTAACTTTGCTACGCCGTTCTGTCAGCAAGGAAACATAGACAGCAGTTAATTCTGCAATATTCAACAACAAAACAAGTTACTACACTATCACCGGCGAAACACTACTATATATTCAACAAACTGCTACAGTAATCTTAAATCTTCGCTGAAATTTAATACTACGCTCGCTTGTTCCCGCTCTTCAAATATAAAGTTATGTTCAAACGGTGATAGTGTTAAAGCGAGTAGTAAGGGTGAGTTACTGTCAATTCACTGGAATGGTGATTATGTCTTGTCTATGTTCAGACGACGATAGTGTTTGAGCAAGTAGTGAGCGTTAGTTACTGACGTGTAACATGTAATTTGAACATGACTTGTGAGGCTTATTGATAACTATTGTTGGGTCTAGCGTCACATTGCTCTAATTAAACATGAAACTCTCAGTGTTATGTAACGATGTATGTACCGTTTAGCAATCAATCAAGCTAGTCGTATCAATCATTTTTTGCAGCACTATTTTTGTTGAAGCATCATAGTGTCCAATCAATCTACCTAATCTTTTCCCAACTATGTTAGAGTCGGCTTACAGGCTAACCCGATACAGCTGGATTATTATAAATATTAGTGGTATTTGAAATATATAGGGCGACTGCCTATTTGACCTCCATAACACAGATACTGGGTAACACGATACCCCTTGGTAAGAGTGCCAATATTCCATTCGAATTAAAAAATACATATGTTTCTTTAAAAACTGTATTACTACTCCAAATTCTATTCTCCAAATGCTATTCTCCAAATTCTATGCAACATTTTTGAAACAAAACACTATCAATATGTGTCTAAGCTGACACCTAACTTCCGTCTTCAGCTGAAACTAAAGTTCAGTTCAAACTGTGACAGTAATTTCGTGGGTAGCGGATCTAACTTCATCTTGTCAATTGAGGTGAACATGTTACATTAAACTTGCATCATTTACTTCCTTATAGGAAGGCTTAATAGTTGGTTTAGCTTGGTGTTCCGGTGTTGTAAAGAGGTTGACAATATTGGCACGACAAAAAACAGTTTTCTTCGATACTTCTCTATTAGTCGTCATCTCGGCAGTCACTCTCTTTCTAGCCATATCATCTTTCACACAGTCCATCCAAATTCTTTGGTCTTCTCCTACTCGTATAGCCATCCAAATTCATATCGAAAACCTACCCCTACCTACCTACCTTTTAGGTATCACTAAAAAAACCTTTAAAAATCCAACACGATCATACATTTTAAAACTGCCTCCAGAATTGGCAACCCAATGCCCTTCCTTATCTTGTTACAAAAGATCTTACGGAGTATTTGGTAACGTAATCGGAAAATTAAATGTTCCCTCCTGTAGTCAAGGTCTTGCCTCGTCACATAGGACATTGAATAGAAGGTACAGAAGGTTGACTCTGCACAACGAGTGAAAACGCACACTACACACGCTTCACGTACAGCGAGTGCAAGCGTACTCACGACTGGCATTTGTTTGAGATCGTTTACAAAATTGAGTTACGCAATTAGATAGCAGGGTGCTATCTAATTGCGTAACTCAATTTTATAACCGATTTACGGCCAGTTTCTTCATCAAAGTAACAGCCAAAGCAACGTCAAGAAACTGGCCGTAAGACTATTTGAGCAGATTTTTTTTTCGAACTTATGGAGCAATGGATCAGACATTTGTTTCAAAACGATTCCAATTCTAATTGTATCGTGTATTACGCAATTATGAATGTTGTAAGTTGTGTGCGTGCGCCTGTTTTCACCCCCTTGGCCTTCTGTGCTTGTCTATTTTATGTCGAATAACAGGAAAAATATAGTATTTTTTTACTTTGAATGTGTTAACGATGAAGATGACATGACGCGCGTGTTTTGTTTTTTGTTATTGTCTGTTTGAACAATAGGAGATATTGTTTCAATTTCAGTTGGAACATGTTTGAAGCTTACTCGAGTTTAAGATTATCGTGTTAGCGATAGTTCATGCCGTGGTTTAAAATTAAATAATCATTATTTACTCAGCAAACTTGTAACGCTGAATGTCCAGGTGCGTGGGAAGACTCGCCTTATGGATTTTAATTTTAATGCAATTGCAAAAATGGTTAAAAATGACATATTTACAGACAGCAAAGACAAATCACACGATCTCTTTAACAACACCTTATTGTTAAAGAGATCGTGTGATTCGTCTTTGTTTGATGGATTTTGTGAGTACAAACAGAGTCAGAGTCACAAATAGAGGTAATGTTGTATCCAACAACATTACCTCTATTTGTGAGTTGGATACAACATTACCTCTTTTTGTGAGTTGGATACAACATTACCTCTTTTTTTACCTTTAGTACCTACTACCTATTGTAGCGCTAAGTGTTTCATGTCCGATAATTGTTACATACAATAGCGTACATTAAAAAATTAAAAAAAACCTTAAATTGCCCTGAATATTGCCAAAGGCCATAATAAAGTGCTCGTGTTCATTAGCTGCGGTGCCTATCGCGGTTCAGTGGTTCGTAAAGTGTTCCTACATAATAAGAAAAGTAGGTGCTATTGCTATCAATATACAGCGTGTAACAAAAACTCCCGATCCATGAGGGTTAAGATTCATCATGAGAATCTATTTATGTGGTTTTTTTTTAGGAAAAAAGAAAAAAAAAATTGCTGTATTTTTTTTTCGAATGTGGAATTTTGCCGGGTTATGACAAGGGGCGCGGGCGGCAGTTTTTTAGCAGGTCAAGTCTTATCTTATGACCTCTGTAGAAAATTTGCTAATTTTCTAATGAAATTGGGGTAATTTAGGTAGGTACTAAAAACGTGAATTTCAAATTGCAATAACTATTTTATTTACAATAATATTTTTTTTTTCGCGTAATTTTATTGCAGTACCTTTAGCTCGTGGCTAAGTAATAATAGCCGATCGGGTCGATCCATCAGGTTAAGATACGCTTGCCGGGGATGGTCCGTGGATGGGTGACCATTTTCACATATCGAGACTCCTCCGTGCCTCGGAAAGTACGTTAAGCCGTTGGTCCCGGCTGTCATTTGTGGATCTTTGACAGTCGTTACGAGTCGTCAGAAGCACGAAAGTCTGACAACCAGTCTAACCAAGGGGTATCGTATTACCCATTTACTGGGTTGTGGAGGTCAGATAGGCAGTCGCCATGTAAAATACTGGTATTCAGCTGCATCCGGTTAGACTGGAAGCCGACCTCAACATAGTTGGGAAAAGGCTAGGCAGATTTTTTTTGTTATTGCAGTACCTTTATGCCCCTTTCGGATCGGACAAGGTTTTTTTTACACGCTGTATATTACACTCCAGTAATATATACCTATATTATTATCTTTAATTTACATTTTGAACAACGAAATGTAATGTAGATTTTTAGGGTGAAAAGTTAGATTGAAACAAAGCCAAGCAAGCATACGTGTCGTTAATACAAGAATTCAACATCTTAGTGTTTTTTTTATTGTGAATTTGTTGTTATTAAACTGTGTTATTAAATAGTTAAAAAGTGACCCTGACTTTTCGGATTCATTCATTGAAGGAAAACATCGTGAGGAGCATGCCTGAAAGGTATTCCTCGATGGCATGTGAAGCCAATTCCGAGGCTATAGACGGCTTTAAAACTCTGACACCAGGTTAGTCCCCAACCACACGAAAAGAAGAAGATTAAAAACTCTCCAGTAAGGAGGTTTTTAATGTGATTTCGCTAATTTCTCAATTTCTATTAATAACGTTTAAATATTATCGATAAAATGTGTAAACAGTGATCACCAACTATTGGTTACTTAAATATTATAGCCTCCGAGTGGCGATACATAATGAACATCTGACGCACCCTGAGCAGTGAGTCTTGCTGATTGGCAAATATTTTGAATTTTTACACGAACTTTTCTCATTATTGTTCGCGGCGAAGTAAAACAAGAACCAGCTATTGCTTACAAAACAAAAAGTAAACACGGGTAAAGGAAGATAAATAGTGCCAAGTAACAAGGTATTAATAAGCCATTACTCGTAGATAATGTGATATTAATACCGACAGGGGCTCGACGCCTGCATAATAAGTTCCAACTTGATTATTAAGAACCTGGGACTTGGCGAACAGCCTAAAGGTTCATAATCTCTGCCGATTTAAGATAAAAATCGGTTTCAGATCACTTTTTTCTACCTAGTTAAAGGGGCTAATTAGTTTTTTTTTCAGCTAATAACAAAATTATCCTATACTGGGCCAGGATCGTTCAAACTGGACATCTGAGCGAAAGCATCGCTGTCGAAGCAGTCCGAGATGAAGGTGGTGTGACGATCAGTGGGCCTAAAACGGCCACATTAGCAATTCCTCTAAAAGCATTTCGTTTCCTGAATTTCCAGCTGTCATTAGCAATTTCACTAATTTGACACAAAAGCAATTCATAGTATGTGGACCATTTTACGAATCTCCATAGAAAACTGTCAAACAGATGAATTATTTCGTAATATGAATCGCACGCAGATCATTATTAGGAATTGTGACATTTTGCGATCATTCACATTATTTGTCTATTCTGATTCTGCCAAAGTGACTGTTTTAAGCCCCCTCATGTTTGCGGGGCCAACATGGCCAGGGATTGCACAAAATTGTGAGGTTTGAAATGAAAAAGGGAGGCCTTGGCCCAGCAGTGGGACACAATATAGCCTATAAAAAAAAACTTTGGTCAGGAAAACTCCACGTCTACGAAATTCTACTCGATTCAACATTATTCAAATCTTCGTAACGCTTTTGTTGTTATTCTGAAAGAATTTAACTATCTACGCCCCGCAGTTTCACCTGCTTAAGTCCAGAATATCGGCATAAAAAGTATCATGTCCTAACCCAGGTCATGGTCTACCAATGTGCCAAATTTCTAGCGTTCGCTAGCTTAATAAAAGCTTACCAAAAAAATAAACTCACTTTCGCATTTATAATATCAAATTAGGATAACATGTAATAATGATCCAATTCGGTAAACAGTCTTTTACATACGTACGATTCCATCTTTTTATGAAAATAAAAAATCTCGAGCCAATTATTGGCATCTAATCTTTTCCTAACGTCTCCGTCCTTAAGAATTCATTCAAATATAAGTATTGTATAACATACACGATTCCTTTTTCAAATCACCATGAAAAAGTCCCCGAAATTTTCCCGAAGTGCCGCCATTGGGGAACTAAAGACCTTTTAGATCGTCCTGTTTTTACGATAATAAGACAAAACAGATTGTGCCATCCCTAAGGTATAACCCGAACCATTTTTTATTCGCAATTACCTGCCTACTTGATGACCCTCATAAAATATAGGGTCGGCACGCAATTTTAAATGTGAAAGTTATATATTTATTTCTTTAGATAAATAGTTGTCAATTTATGTTTATGAGAAAGTAATAGAATTTTGGGTTTTATTTTACAGAAGGTCATGATTTAATATAGTAGTCATACTTTTTATTAGGGTTACCTCTTTACGTCTTCTTGTGGCGTAAAAAGATGAAGATAGTCTATGTGTGGGTGTTTTCGTTCTGTTCAGTTGTTGGAGATTCTTGACCCATCAAAGTCAAAAGTCAAAGTCAAAGTCAAATAATTTATTTCAAGTAGGCACATTAAAGGCACTTTTGAACGTCAAATACATAGAAATAGAACTGATTCTAGTTGCCCCTTCCAAAAGGTAGTTTTCGTATGGAGAAGAATGGGCAAGAAACTCCACCGTTACTCTTTAAAAAAAAAATGTTTTACAATATTTGGTATACATCAATTATATAATTACATGTGAAGACGATGCACCGAGAATACAATTACTGTATCACAATAGGTAAAAAAAAAAAAAAATGGAGCAATGACAAATAAATTAATTAAGTATGTGATAGATACATGGTGCTCACATATTTACAAACATTGTAAAAGTATACGATATCACAATATTTCTACAAACTTACAAGTAATACTACACAGGACAGTGTGTGAGTGTAATAATCATAAAATGTAAAAAATCTATGATATGCAAATATTAAATTATACAACTAGATTAGCAACCAGTTTGATTTTGTCCAGACAATCTTCTCCATAGGAACTTACGCTTTGGAATGGGCAACTAGCTTCATCTATCGGACTGACCGACCGCGACCCCTTGACAATTCAAAAGTGCCTGTAATTGGTTTATCCATACTAATATTATAAATTCAAAAGTAACTCTTTCTATCTGTCTGTCTGTCTGTATGTTACCTTTTCACGCCTAAACCACTGAACGGATTTCGATATTTGCCAAGGAGATAAATGGCATCCCGGGGAAGGACATAGGCTACTTTTTATCGACATAGCACGCGGGCGGAAGCTAGTTTGAAATAAATTCTTTGATTCGGAGTTTGAGTTTCGTAATTTTAAGGGTTTTTTTTTCTAACGCTAATAAACACATTTTTCTTTCTTCTTTTTTTATACATGAAATGACCTGCGAATGAATGCGGTCCGTATTTTATGTAGATATAATTCGGTTCTTAAGCACTAGGTTGCAACCTGCATTCTACTAAAATGAGACTTGTTGAGAGGTATCACTAAAACCTCGTTTATTATTAACAACGTTCGAGTTCTTTTAAATTAACATAATATGACTTCGAAGCAACGAAAACTCAGGTATATAACTACAATTTAAACGTACTTAAATTTCAAAACAGTAATGAGAAGGCTCTTAATTTGCATCACAATAATTAGTCCCCGCCCCGCACATCCGACATTTCACTTTTAAATAATAAATCATTCGACTACCCTCCAATCTGACTAAATTAGACAACCACATCGACATCTGATCGATTCCCATTATTTCGTTCATTCGTTCAAATATTCATTCGGTCTCGAACGAAGTTATTTCTCTAGGGTAAGTGTTTTTTTAAATATTTATTACTTTTTTGATTCCATTTTGTATGTCGAATTTTCGCGTACAGTGTCAATATTTGACAATAACGTGTTTGAATGAAATGTGAAATTCTTTGAGTATTGAGTGAATGAATCCAAATTAAACCCGCTGGGAATTTAATCTAAGCTCTTTTGTTACGTTCTAGTATTTTTCCGGTTAACTTTGATGCCTATTGCCAATGGCAGTCGTTATGAAAAAGTGTGACAACTGATTTTACCTTAGGGCATTGATAATAGGGTTGCGGGAAAGTCCGAAAGGGATACCGGGACCTTGGCAAAAGGCAACTGAAGGAACACGGGTGGGTTTTAGTTAGTAAAAGTCTGATACGCCCCTTCCGCTCCGCCCAGAGCGGGAGAAGTCATTGGATGACTTACAAGACTCAAAAAAAATAAATTGGTAAAAGGGATTCTTTTTAAAAAAATTATGAGGTGGATTGGATACCATGCCCCAGACAGAGGGTGACAATGTTCTATGTTACGGGTTTGGTTTCCGCACTTAGTCCCTAAGGTGGACCATTGTGCGTGGGCCATGGCGGCCGTTAGGTGGTTATTCCAACCAACTCACCTCCCTCCAGAAGTTAACTAAGTCTCATGGTTTGTATAGAACGTCCGTGTAAGATCTGGGTGACCCGAGGGTTGCAGTTCTAATCTGGGTGACGCCCGCCCGTGCGACAAGTTTTGTTAAGGCATTCAAAGAGCACGTGCGCGACGGTTTCCTCAGCCTCCATGCACGCTCTGCACAGAGGACTGTCCGTTATGTCTATCGTGTGGAGGTGTTTGTTCATCGAGCAGTGTCCTGTGATGGTCCCCGCCACCAGACGCAGGCTATTCCTGTCCAAGCGTAATAAACGCCCGGTTAGCCTGCCATCCTGTGATGGCATAGCTTCCTTGGCCGGTGCCGAGGCCCACCAGTTCTCCGCTTGGGTATGGGTGAACTCCTGGAGCCACCTGCGTACGGAGGGTGACAATGAAGTCAGTGTCTTAGAACAAGTTAGTCTCCTGGCCGCAAGCACGACTACTGAGCGTGTGGTCCTGGATCCGATTCCCAGGTCGGGTAAAGTGCGTAAGCGGCAGGTGTTATTAGGTTTTTCGATTAAAAATTTCGCAGTTGCAGCCCGGAGTTGCAATATTGCCGATCGTCGGATTCCACGGATATCTATGGATTCCACGATCCCGCGTCGATGGCTAGTCTCCGTTGAGATTTGCTGCCACGGCCGAAATTCAGTCTGGAGTACTATTACATATTAATCAGTACCTGCACGACATGGAAAATGTGTTTGGTACATCTCGGCTTAACCGTGATTACGGAGCGGGGTCCACGCATAAAATATATCTGCCCCTCGTCATGGAAGAAGACTTTTGGCCGCAGGGCGTGGTGGCCGTCGCTTTCGCGGTCAAGTTCCACAGGACAGCACAAAGTCTAGCTAGTGCAGAGTGAAGTACAACTAACATAGTCTAACACCCGGTTTCTGAATTGAGAATTTGAATTTGAGAACGTCCTTATCTGTACTTAAGTAAACTTAAACATTTTTTCGTTTCTGAATTAAGGTTTTTTAAACTTTAATCAAGATTTGAGTAATATAAAATCATTTACTAAAATTTGACAGATAGCAGGCTTAACAGTCATCAGTTGCGTTTCTGTTTGATTATAACTTGTGAAACGCAAAAAGCTTAAGCACATACTTATGTATTTGAGAATAATCAGTTTGCTACTTTTCTCAAATCAGAAACCGGGTGTTAGCCTTATTTATTAAGACAAGTTTTTTTTATAGAATATGAATGTTTAGGTTAAGGTATTTTTCTATGGGCTGTGTCGCCTGCAATAAATGGTTTATTTATTATATTTATTTATAAAATACGCCTTGAAACCTAGCAACATTCCACAATAATTTCCATTCTTAGTCCGACTATAATATTCAGCTGCATGCAGCTTAATAGCTTGCGGCAAGTAAATCCTCACTTGTGGCTATTTCATAAGCATAGTTTTAGCATAGAAATTAACTCATCGTATCGATAATTAAGCCACGTTCTCTACAGAATGTGGATCCTCAACAAAAGTACGG
This sequence comes from Lithophane semibrunnea, assembly GCA_947363905.1. Classification (NCBI taxonomy): domain Eukaryota; kingdom Metazoa; phylum Arthropoda; class Insecta; order Lepidoptera; family Noctuidae; genus Lithophane; species Lithophane semibrunnea. The sequence continues at coordinate 2,462,967 of OX376206.1, read as the reverse complement.
TTTCATAAAAGATATCGATTGCTTTCGGCTGAATGGATTTTTTCTTAACGATGGTTATTAGATTTATGAATAAGATTCGGGCTTTAGGTTACGTTTGGTATTTTTCCATTACGTGTTCTTTGATTTGATTAGAATGAGTATTTTTTTATTGGCTCGAAGGAAAGTAAGATAAAGGAAGTAGGTAAGTAGTTGTCAAGATCAACAACAGTACTGTTAGGTAAGCCCAATTTACTCGATAAAAGTTCCATGCCTGTGGCACGCAATACAACAATATAATTAATTAAATTGCACCGTGTAAAGTAAATCAAGCTTTACACAACTTCGAACCACGGGTAACCGAAGAAATAGGAAATAGTCAAGGTGTCAATTTCTTCTCCACAATCTTTACCAACTACAAAGCTACTATCAAACAAACTGCACTTTTCTCAATAGGGAATATGCATGTGATTCAAATATGGGTCAAATATTTTTTTCTATAAACTATGTTACTTCAGAATTATGCCTCCATCAATATTTTTGAATAAAATTTCTTTTTGAGCGAGAAATTAATTTTTTTAAAGTCCCAAAAAACTGTGGCTAATTCAAATACTTGAAAAGGCTAAGAGCGGATGTGACGTAACAATCCGGGATAACAATCAAAATGTCAATGTCAAGTCAATCAACTAGTGTCAATGTCAATGTCAAACGCTCATAGAAAAAGGAGTGTTTGACGTTGACTTGACAGTTGCTTGTCTGTTTTCACGGTCTGTGACGTCACCACACCAAGCGCGCCAAATGTAGGGCGTTTAAATAGCCCGGATCGGTTGGATATTTTTAAACATTTTTTTAACTACTTTAAATTGCTTTTTTACCGTCGAATTTTTTTTCACTATTATTTACTACTATAACTATTGAATAAAAATATTTAAAAAATACATGCATATTCCCTATTCCCTACCACCATTGTATCTCGCAGTTATAAAGCAACATTTAAACCAAGTTTAGCTGTTAACAGTTGAACGTAAACAAGACAGTTGATTACGACTGCTCGCTGCGGCTTTAAATGATCAAAGTTGTAAATAACTTCAAAAGTCCTGACTTTTGCGCGGTTCTTTTGATGTTTTGTTGTTTTGTTTGAAATTGTGATTTTTGTGTTCGTACAGAGATATTTTAGGGTCAGGCTAATTTTCTCTTTCAATAACTCGCTGCAACCGGAAATGTCATGGATGCGTTTTACAATCACAAACGAGTAGTACAAAACGAGTATTTCCAATCTAAAAAACGTTCGAGTTCAACCGGAACTATTTTAGCTATTTAAATTTATCATTAATTTCGTTTTTGGTCAAATCTCTTTGTAAACATACGTTTTTCTTGCGGTGACGAACTACGGTTCCGTAGGCACGGTCATCAGTGTTATATAATTATGGATCACTATGGAAGTTTGTTGACAGACAAGTATTTTCTACAGCGCGGTTTATACGCCGTGTGTAGGCACGGTTGTCGGTGCTGTATGGACCACTATGGAAGCTTGTTGATGGACACATTTATTCTACGGCGCCATTTTTACGCCGTGCATGAGGGTCAGTTCACACCGAGACGCGAAGCGACGCGCACTTTTTTATGATCCGATACAATGGTGCCGATTCTCTTGTACACCGAACTAAACTAACTAAACTATCACTAAAATTCCTTACTTTTTACTATGAGAATCTTAGAGCTATTCTGCCAAAAAAAAAACTCTTTTTGACACAACTAAAATCGAATTTGACAATCGCGACTCCCATTTGGTACCTACTTGTTTGCCTACCACGTGATTTTTTTTGAGCCGGACAGGCGCGCAATGTGGCCGTCTCGACGTATTTTTATATGGAATTTTTCACTTTTTGGAAGACAACAAAAAAAAATTACCAACATGATGAGTATTACGGGTTTGCGAGTTGCTAAGGGGGTCAAAATTTTCATTATTTTTGCGATAGGACACACCATTTTCGAGATATAAGCAAAAGAAAATAAAAAAAGATACAGTACCCCCAAGTAACACAACTGGGTGGTAAAACAGCTCTATATCATATCTGTTTGTAAGCTTGGGTGAAATATATAGGCATGAATAAGTTCTATATAGGTGGCGAGAACTCTTATGCAAACAATATAGAACCACTTGGAGAAAAATTGCAGCTTAATTTTGGTTCCAAATGAAATCCATAGGAGTTCTCACGATCATCTTAAGTGGCAATTAGAACTATGGGTATATGTACGGTTGATTGAATGATATGACGTTTCATTCATTCATTGAGTGACAAATGAAACCCAAAGTTCTTTTTAGGGGCGATAAGTTGAGATGTGTTTTTGAATTAAATTTATACTATGAACAGCCATTCATTTTATTTGGTGAGTATTAAAACTTCACGTGATACTGATATAATGCAGGCATTGATTTACAGCACAAAATCCATGCGAATGTTTTGTTACTGTGAAAGTATAGGATGGTTTCTATGTAAATTTCGAAGCGCCTTCGATTTGATCAAGAACAGCTAAATAAAGTGTGCTAAATCAATTGGCGAAATAATAGTATAAAAAAATAAAACAGTTAAAAACCTAACGTAATGTTTTTAGACTAAGTATAATGTCAAAGTGCATCAGTTACAATTAACAAAACTCAGTGATTATGCGTCAGTGTGATAAAACACTTTCAAAACAAAATATTTTCAAGGACAACCATTTTCTAAACATGGCGTTGTTTATGGCAACTCATAGTTTTCATTTTCATTTATTTGTTCCCTATTTGGAACTGTAAGGTCTAAAAATCACTTATTTGTATGTTGCTAGTGGCTGACCAGTGGATGCTATTACTAGCAGTAATAATTTGCTCTATTGTAGATCTCCCAGTGCCTGTGAATTAGGGGTCCTCAAGAAGTCCAAAAATCGTAATCGAAGAAGGTAAATAATTACATATTTTTATGAAAAAGTTACTAAATTGTAAACGCTGGCAGTAATCGAACCCACAACTTCTCCATTCGAGTCGAGCCCGCGCGTGTGTAACAAACTTGAAGGTAGACAGGCGCGACGCGGCTCTGGAGGAATAATTTGTATGAAAACTTCTCTTCTTCTTCTATATATTGTTTTATTAGTAATACTTTAAGGAATACATATAAATATGTACCATGAGGACATTTTAGTACTTCATTGATTTAGATGTAAGACAATAACGAAAATTATGTGTCTGCAAGTTTTTGTGATTACCAATGCGGTAATTTCTAATGTAGTTGTAAGTCAGATGTTTAAAAATAAAACTGATTTTTATACATTTATTATTGTTTTATTTGTAATCTTAAAATAATTGTTAATAGTATAAAATAATCAAACTGTGTGAAGCAAGGGTAACAAATACATTTCAGTTTTATGTTCAATTGCTACTAATTTATATTTTATATCCTCAGGAAAACGAACACATTCGGTACCAGTATTTGTGGTCGATTTATTAAAAATTTTGAGATAAGAAGACGAATACGTTTTACGAATATATTTTGGGAACTGTTACATCGTTAGTGGTTTTAAATAAGTGGAAATAGCTGCTGTTGGTTTTCAAGAACCCACTATTGAAATTTTTCTACGCGTTAGAGTTGCATATTAGAGTACAATAGGCCTGAAAGATGCAATCACGTTAGGTTCCAAACAGGTTGCAAAATGATCCCTTTAGCCACTACAGGTGATATACTACTCTGTTATACTATTCGTTTGGAAATAGAAGTGCCAAATAAGGGTATGTTACAACTTAAATGGAACAGTTGCTTACAAGTAATTTAAAGGCCTCATATACCACTGTTGCTTCTAAATTGGTAACAATAAAAACCCGTTTTCAACTTTAAGTAACAAAATCGACTCTATGCAACCTTAAGAAATAAAGTATAAACAAAATACACTCTTATGCAAGTACGAGTGATAGAAGGTACTCATATACAAATATGAGTAGTGTTTGAAGCTATAAGTTTTATCAAATACTGTTATAAGTATATTTATTTCAGACAAAGTCCATTTCATTACATTTCATTACGATTAAAATATACACAATAAACAATAACATAATACTCAAAAAATTTCAATTCATTGAAATCCAATTAAAATACTTACAAATACATGTCAAGAAATATTAAAAACATACATACATAACAAGTCATTCAAACAAATAAATAAAATAAAATAAAATAAAATTGAAATACATACAATGTCAACCAAAATGAATACAATAAAAATAAAACACAACACAAAATTATTACATCATACGAGGGGATGCGCTACTATGAAGCTGCATCCACCTCTGCAATAGGGGTAGATCCCACCGCTCGGACAATACCTTCAGGAGGGGTGTTCGAGCTGTTTTGTAGACGACTTAGTAGCGAAGCGCTCCGTTTCCTTATGATCGCGAAAAAATCATCAGTACGCGCCTCAGCAAACATACTCGAGGCACTACAACACCGCGGAAACCCTAACAGCATCCTGAAAGCATTGTTATACTGCACGCGCAGTGCGCTGTACGCCCGCTGCGTAAAGTCGGCCCACAGGCTACACGTGTAAAACGACTGACAATATGCCTTAAATAAAGTCACCTTTACTGGTCTAGTACAACGTGCGAACCTGCGAGCTAACATATTACATCGGACAGACAGGGCCCTGCGCTCCCTCTCAATATCCTGATTGTCACAGAGGTCATCAGAGACCCAGTGGCCCAAATACTTGAAATGCTTCACCCTATTTAAAGGAATGCCGCAAAGAGTGACAGGAGGTACAGATGAGTAGCATTTGGTACCGGCTTTAAAAACCATAAATTCACTCTTCTTAGCATTGTACCTGAGCCCATGGGCCTCCGTATATGACTCACATAAGCGCAGAAGTTTACGTAACGCACCGATCGATGGGCTCAGCAACACCATATCATCCGCGTAGCTGATGTTGTTTATGCAAACCCCATCTATGGAACACCCAATATTAGAGCTGCTGAGCTCACCGATCAGCCGGTTCATATACAGGTTAAAGAGGCGAGGAGAGGATAAACCCCCTTGCCTCACTCCGCAATCCAGCCTGTACACGTCTGACCGCGCACCAGCCCATCTGACGCTGTTCAGCTGTTTATTGTACCAGTACCTGAATAAAGATACAATCTCATGTGGCAGACCCGTTTCACATTGTAGCTTCTGCCACAGCTTGTCATAACACACCAGATCAAAAGCTTTTGACAAATCTAAATAGCATGCATATAGTGGTGTGCTTCTGTCTGTATAGTACTGAACAGTTTGCTTGAGACAGAAGATAGCACTCTCAGTTGACAAACCGGATCTAACACCAAACTGCGCGTCATGCAATTGGAGGTGCTTCTCTAACTGTCGGTCAAGCAAACTGTCCAGCACCTTGGCTATGACAGTCGCAAGCGAGATCGGTCTGTAATTCGCAATATCAGAGAAGTCACCAGTCTTATTTTTAACGATTGGCACTACAACCGTGTACATTAAATCATCGGGCAAATAACTATGACTAACACACAAGTTAAAAAACAATGCAAGGACTCTTGGCAGGTGTACGCCCGCGTACTTCAAATGCTCGATGCTCAGACTGTCGTGACCCGGGGACTTACCTCTCACCATATTTTTTTTGGTATAAAACCACTCATTTACAACTTAAAGCTATAAAATAAGTTGCAAAATTCACTAATGTGCTACTTGGGCCGTTTTGCAACTGAATTCGAGTTGTTGGTTTGAATTATATTTCATGACATCTAATTTTATTCCACACATTTTTAATCGTGATTAAAAATAGTCCGAGTTAGAGGATTTTAGATATAGAACAAAAATTTTAGTTAAAACGTCAAATTCAGAATAGCATTTTCACTAAATTAAAACTCAGTGCTGTCTTAGTGCTGTCAAACTAAATTATAGTTAAGTTGTGTCACTTTAGTCTATTTTCAGAATGGGAAATCGTCGTTTGACAGGAATAAACTAAATTTTAGTGATTTTTAGTTTAGTTTAGATAATTTGTGACAAGAGAATCGGCACCTTTATCGAATTTATTAAGGTACTACACAATAAGGTACACGTGCTGGGCAGCACCGCGCATCTCCACGTACTTTGATACGTGTCAACCCTCGTACTGAAATAATATACCTACCTTTTCGTGTCCAGAAAATAAGTTCGATACTCAATACTCAATATTTTATTGCATTCCACAAGTAGGTATTCTTAGGTGGTAAACTTATAATCAGATCATATGAACCCTGTCGGGCACAGCAAAATAAGTGAGTTAGGAGAGAGGAAACATTTTTTGTTAGTTAAATAACGTTACTTATCAAACTATAATAAAGATGTAGAAAAAATTAATAAAATGAATAATGTATGTGTATATAGTAGTAATATGTTAATAAAGTGGTGCAGCGTCATGGCGCTTCACGTCGCGGTCTGAGCTGACCCTAAAGGGCATTACCATAACACGGGCTAAAAACTCTCTCCATGTAAACGAGCCTATAACGTGCAAACCTCGCACTTTTGCAAGACAGAACCATATTTACTTTTCCTTAAGCCCTGATTACCATTCAAATATCACGCCAATACCAACAACAAGCCACCAACGATACTTATCGGTACCAAACAGCACTTATTGGTGCCAAACGGTACTTTTAAGTACCGAAAGGAACGAGAAACGCGAACGTTGCATACGATACAATAGTATTACCTACTTACTTTTCATATTAAAATTCATGAAGAGATTTGAACGAAAACAAAAACAAGGAAAGAATATAACTTCGCTAATCTTTTTCCTGTTTGGGGTAGGCAGGGCTAAGTAATAACAGCCTTACGGGTCGATCGATCTGGTTAAGCTATGCTTGTCGCGGTTGTTCCGTGGATGGGTGACCATCTTTATATACTAAGACCCCTCCGTACCTCGGAAAGCACGTAAAGCCATTGGTCCCGGCTGTCATTTGTAATTCATCGACAGTCATTACGGGTCGTCAGAAGCCCGAAAGTCTTTTAATTCAAAAAAATAATTTTTATTTCAAAAACTGAAATAAAGTCCGTTAACGTCCTGAATCAATAGCTATCGTGACCTTCAACATGTTCCTATAAAAAAAAACCATACATAGTATATTATTTGGGTTCCTTCGGAGAGATATTAAGCAAAGGGCAATGACCGATATTGCCATGCTAAAGTGACTCGGGTATAGTTACCCATATTATGTACTAAAGATCTGGTAAATACCTTAAAAGATAACCACTATACATCCCATACATTCGGATATCAACCAATACCTACTTCCATCTCAGTTAGGTAGTTGCCCCAAAAACTAAACAAAATTGTCGTGTTACATCGATATCCTAACACGTAGGGCCGATTCTCCCTCAGTTGACTTACTAGCCTCATTTCCTTAAGGAAGGAAGGACGGACGACTATTGTTCAGTTACCCTTCGTGGTACTTTGACGATTTGCTATAAGTCTTATTGATTGGCTTTTTGTGAAGATTTTATTTTACAAGGGATTGGGCGTCTATTGTTGGGAGATTTTTTTGTGAAGTGGCCTTTTCGTGTCGTCCTTTTGCCATCTAGGAGGATATACCTATTTTCAGTTAATTGTTCTCTAGCGACCCGTCCGAGAGCGTCCGACCATCGAGATTTCTGAATATCTGATTTAAATCAATGTTTTATACACCTTCTAGAATAAATGCTTTAAATAATGGAGAAAACAACTATTTTGTAGTTAAGAAGAACTCAGTGGCACACGGACAGACACGAAAAGTGAATTTGTTTTGTTTTATATTATTTATAGTTACTACATAATAATTATTATACAGGGTTATTGGTAAAACACCAACAACCTCTTAAGGAGTCATTGTACTGATCATTTTGAACAACTTTTACTATGGGAACAACAAAAGTTGTTCATAATGATGAGTACAATGATTCCTTAAGAGGTTGTTGGTGTTTTACCAATAACCCTGTATATCAAAGTACCCCCGCCACGTCTCGTCTGTCTGAAAGCGATAAACTCAAAAACTACCAAACGTGCTTTCATTCGGTTTTCACCAATAGACGGATAAGGGCAGGAGAAAGATGATTTCACAAAAAGACAGAGTGATTCATGAGGAACGTTTAGGTATATAATTCATTAAGGTTTTGTGTAAATTGACTGACACATGAAGAAAATTGTTGAAGATGTCGGAAAAAATCCGACTGGGAGCTTTACTGGCGTGCGCGTTATGGTAATACATTTCCGTGGGATAATTTCCGTCCACCACGCGGGCGAAAACACGAGAAAAAGCTAGTATAGATATAAAAAATACATTATAATAATTCACCACGCCTGTTTAGGTTGGTAATTAATTGATTCAGGCGCGACTTTGCGGAAATCCATTATAAAATACAATAGACGCAGATATATTTAGTAACCTATTCCGCTTGACTATTCTTCACAAGAGTCATAAAAACCCTGTAAGAAATCGATACGTGTTTCACCTCTCAACGAGACCGACGTGTTACCACACAGAGCGCTGGACGCAAAGGACTGCGTCCAGCGCTCGGTGTGGTAACACGTCGCGTTCTGGTTTGCAATTGGTCAATCGTCATCCTGAAGATGCCTCGTTGAGAGGTGAAAAACGTGTCGATTTCTTACAGGGTTTTTTGTGGATTTCTTACAAGCGGAATAGGTTACTAAATATATCTGTGTCTATTGTATTTTTTTGTTTAGGTTGGAACCACCGTCGCGCAACGAAGCAAACATCATCGAATTTATTCAGATGATAAAAAACAAAACACGATCTTGAAACGGCTATTAAACAAAATCTTCGAGAAGCAATACATTGAGTCTTCGTCTTATACTTATTTGTGCCATAAATGATCCTAAGTTTCGGGCCAAGAGACTCATTAGGGCAATTTGTTTAAACATGTACCTCTCAAGACTTCCAGAATAGGGCCCAATGGAGCTATTGAACACATTAAAATTACTTATCTTTTAGCTTGGTCTCTGAGTTAGGGAGTCAAAGATCTTTTAATGGCTAGGTAGCTAGATTTGCTTACTAAGTAGGTAATTAGTCTTAGCCTAGGACATGTGAGACTAATGTAATTCAAGCCTTTGTGACATTATAATCTTTTGCTAGTATTTTTTAATATGTTTTTACATTATAATTATTCTTTTGCTTGTATTTTTTATGTTTTTACATTATAATTATTTTTTTGCTTGTATTTTTTTGCTTTTGCATTATTTATGTTGCTAGTAATTTATAAAAAAAAATTGTTTGCTTCACACCACGCCTGTGTTCGCTCATGGGGTAGGCAGAGGTGTATTTTTTACCTACATTTCGCCAGTTTTGTCATAAGTCCAAGGTAAGCTTAGCGCCAGCAAATGAAAACTCCAACCTGATTGAGAATTTCCAAATGGAACCCAATAACATTTTGCCATGTGTACCAAACCTAAGATCTCAAAAGCGGTACTTTTTCTTTATTAAACATATTCATGAAATACACACATGCACACACACACACATATTCATTTATTTATGAAAGTCGCTTTTCGTGTCTGTCTGTATGACCGTATTGATCTTTTAAACTACGCAACGAATTTTGATGCGGTTTTCACCATTATTTTAGAGAATTTATTCCGGAAGGTTTCTGTAAAATACATTATAATAAAGACATCTTGATGACTTGTAAAATCTTAGAAACCGTGCAAAACAGGGCCGGGTCGATAGGTCGGTTAATAAAAATACCTATCCATCTTTTGTCACACTAAATCCATAAAAATACTTAGTTTAAACGCACATTAGGGGCACAGAAAGTCAACTGGCTGCCCATTCACAGCTGCCAAGTCAAAGCAGTGCTCCACAACTTTGTGTAGGCGCGGAGCCTGCAGCCCCATTCATACGGGATCCAGTTTGAGAGGCTGGCTAATGTTTGTTCAGTCAAGTTTGTTATTTTTTTGTTTAGTCTACTCCATGATGTGTGTTGAAACTATAGCGGTCGCGAATTTTGAGGAATTAAAGAAGGAAAAAATCAAGTAATAAAAACTAAAACCCAACTACGACTTAAAAGGTATAAACAAGACACCACAGACAGACAAATTAAAAATCCGGAGTCACACGTTAGGGCATAAATCGAACAGATTACGTGTGACTCCGGATTTTTAATTTGTCTGTCTGTGGTGTCTTGTTTATACCTTTTAAGTCGTAGTTGGGTTTTAGTTTTTATTACTTGATTTTTTTTTTAAATCTTTTTGGGTTATAATATATATATTTTTGAAATGTACTCATTAAGCCCTTTCATTTGATACCCAACATGGTACGATTAAACCATTTTTTTTTTTAAGCTCCTCACTATATGTCCTCTAGAGGGCGCCATTTTTAATTTAATGTGACTTCACATAGCCTATAACCAGCGGACAATCACGACGCTTCAAATTGTGATAAGTGGTTTGGAAGATAGGAGGGAACAGATGAACATAAATACATACATACATACATACCGGTCAAAATCATAACCCTCCTTTTTTCTTCGCCGTAGTCGGGTAAAAATAAAGAAAAATTGTTTATTCTGCACAAACAAAACGCACAAACAACAAAAATAAAAAGACGAAATAGACATGTTACAAAAGTAGCCAAAAGCCTCGTATCAACCAATAAAAAATTAAAAAGTGGACAGTATAAAAATAAATGTTTATATATAAATAGGATGTTATTATTAACATTTGTTTATGTAGTTAATTGATTTAGGCGTGACTCTGCGGAAATCTATTATAAAATACAATAGACGTAGATATATTTAGTAACATATTCCACTTGACTATTCCTCAAATCCTCAAGACTGAAGAGTTATAAAAAACCCTGTAAGAAATCGACACGTATGTCACCTCTCAACGAGGCATTGTCAGGATGACGATTGACCTGTCGCGTACCCGCACACGACATTTTGTTCTTGAGGACTTGTTAAGTGGAATAGGTTACTAAATATATCTACGTCTATTGTATTTTATTTGTATGTACTTACATAATTATGTCGCAATTACTTTTGGTAGTTGCAAATTAATGTATTGAAAATTATGAAAAAATCTGACCAGTTGCGTGTCTGACCTCGTAATATGTAGGGTTCCGTAGTCAGTACGGATTTAGATATTCGACTAAGACTTAAGACTTATTACTTGTGAGACGGATCACTAACTGTGTAGGGTTTCGTAACATACAAGTTCAAAGTTACATTAGCAAAGAGCATTTCAATTTACCGAGGATCCGTAGTAAGAAGTATTTCAGATTACCTGTGTTAAATTGACCTTTAACCTAATACCCAGGAAGCTACAAAGGTTAGATAAAATTCAGATTATGCGCATCTCCAACATCAGGATGCTGTAACAGCCGCTATAATAAATTATCACTAAAATGGGTACACAATGGTACATTGATAAACTCACACTGCCCTACCTTGGAAGTACGCCAGCAAAAGTTTACGAATACATGACGACTGCCAACAAGCTCCTTCTACAAGCAATTTTATGATACGCACGGAATAAGTTAACTGCATGTAGGATAGACATGCATTTTAACAAAGATAACTGCAAAATTGTATAGTTGGTATTGATATTATGTTGGTTCAAAACATGTGAATGCACCCCTGAGGCCCTAGGCAAAGTGACATTCTATCAGCGACAACGATGATGGAAAAGGCTGACATAATGCTATCGAAAATGTCAATCCTGTTGAAAGTCGTTGTAGAAATACGAAACGCTTTCGAAGCGATTGTCACTTGTCTAGGCCCTCTGAGCCCATAAGGAGGATGCGCTAATATGTCCGGTGTAATTAAATTATACTTTTTTTTGCAATTTGTAGTAACTGAAAAACAAACAAAATCATGTAACTGAAATGGCCTCTTTTATTACACCTCATTTCATAAATATATTTTTAAGACGGGGCAACCGTTTAAAATAGATATGAACCAAAAGGCAGGTAGATAAATATCCATAAATAAAAACTCCGCAAACATTATGTATGACAAAGTTTTTATGAATCAGCATTTTTTATTTAGAATACAATTCACTCGGTTTTTCCTCAGATACAAAAAAAAGGTTGTATTATAAAAAAAAGACTGTGTTTTTCAAAAGATTCTGGAACATTCGTTTGCAGAAACATCGTGGACTAGACTAGGGAGTTACGTGAGCATCATCGCAGTGCCTCTTTTGTGTTAGGAGCCTATTCACTGAAAACGTGTGTTTTTACCCTACGTCTAGGTATGTTTACAGGGAGTCTTAAGGTAAAGGGACATGTTTACAGACTGTCAAAATGAACTTTATGTCCCGATTTTCGAGTCATAAAGTTAAGATATTTTGAGAAAGTTTTATATCGTTTAATTTGTTTTTTTTTTGGTTCCTTTGGGCTTCGACTGCGAACCATTCGACAAAATACTATTTAAGAATACTACTATGTTTATCAAGAAACGGAAAATTGCTGAAGGTGAAAACTGTAACATCTGAGTCTTTTAAATTAGTCGATTTCGAGATTCTATCAAGACTCTAAACCTCAATAGATTTTGCTTATTTTAAATCCATTCTTCTCTCGTATTTACACAAAATTAATTTCACTTAATTTCCGTATCTTTGAATGTTTTAATCTCTTAGTCTTTTAATGTTTTGTTCGTCTTTAAACGTTTATAAATTATACTTATAATTATAATTATACTTATAGTTTTGTCAGCATTTAAACCACAATGTCTTAATACAATAAAGTTCATCACAAAATAGACCGACTGCCATCTAACCCAGATGATAACGTAACTAAGTACCAGGGCTACAGTAATATCTAGGCAACACATTACCAGCAGTATAGACAATGGCGGTTGTATACTATCTCCCTCTTAGCGGAAACATCTCTTTGTGTGCGCTGTAATCAAACACTGTGTATCGACGTTTATTTTTTGTGCTCCTGTGTTCTTTTATTCATGGGTTTTTTTTTACAAATATAATTATGAGGCTTTCGTTCTTAAACGTAGAGAAAATCTGCACCCCATTTGCCTAACTTATTTATAATTCGCCTCAATAAAAAAAAAACATCTACTTGACAACGTAAATGATGCTTTAGCTATTTTGCAGACACTTTTAAAAGTTTTAGAATATTTTGTAACATACTGATGAAAGCTTGTATTATTCATATATGTTGTTTTAGGCCATAAAGTTCAATAGGTTTTCCCCTGTTTTGTCAAAATGAGATTGAGGGATTGTGATTGTAAATGTGTTGAAATAGTTTTAAAGTAGAAAAAAACAGATGACTGGCCTCGTTGGTCTAGTGTTTGCTAGTGCTGAACTTGATGTACTGGGTTCGATTCCGACGTCAGGCAAAGTGTTATTCGATTTTTCCATCAGGAATTTTGAATTCTGGAATTATACCCGATTTATACTCTCACTGCCACTACATGAGACTTAGAAGTAGTAAATATAAACAAGTAAGATTTATACATCTGTCTGCCCCATCATGGATTACAGGCATTATTTATTTATTTAATACTTTAAGCACACAAATGTACAGAGGCGGACTTAATGCCGTAGGCATTTTCTACCAGTCAACCTTTGGGTGATGCAGACACAAACAGTGGTAGGTGCAATAACTAAAGTGTGGAATAAATATTTATTTAAATACTTGAAACTGTTAAAACTATATATGTATATATATATATATATATATATAATATATAATAATCCTAAATATATATGTATAAATATAAGATCAAATACATACACATAACTACACGAACATACTAAAAGAAATAAGACAAACAATGGGAAAACATTACCGTTGTGATGATACTGCCAGCTGCATTATCTTTACCTTACATACATACACAAACACACACACACACACACTACACTCACTCTCTGCACACACATACTACACTCACTCTCTTCTTTAACATCGTAAACGAAGCAAAAGAAAAAAGTAAGGGTGGTAGGTAACAGGTGGCGGTCTGTAGTTTCTGCCTACCCCCTGCCCTATGGGAAGAAGGCATGAGCATAATTATGTATTCTAACGCTTACTCAAGTTCAACCCCATCACTAATAAGGATGTTCTAACATAAGTAAGTGAATAGCATCGATCGTAACTCGATATGTTTGTATTCAGAAGGTTACGTCTCGCAGACGTCAATTAACAAAGTAATTGATAGATTCGAGGTAGATCCAATAACATGGCTTACTTTATATATACTTTGTGTTTTTGTTTGTGAATGGTGTCTTTGTTTTTTTTATAGCGCGACTGTCAAGCGGTTGTCCAGGGGGCCAAGTCTACTAATTTATAAACATGTCAGTGGTCTCGCAATGATGAGTTTTTGGCAGATTTTGTATGGCATATCTGTCAAAAACTGATCATTGTGAGACCACTGACACGTTTGTAATTTTGTAGACTTGGCCCCCTGGGTTCGAGTCGGGGTCGGACAAAGTATTATTGGGTTTTTCCATTAGGAATTTCTCAGTAACAGCCCGGAGTTTGGAAGTTGGCAGTGTGATACCTCCGTGCCTCGGAAAGCACGGTAAGCCGTTGGTCCTGCGCCTGAACTCTCTCCGGTCGAGTTGGATTGCCGTCCCATCGGACTATGAGAGTGAGGGAAGAGAGAGTGCACCTGTGCCTGCGCACACACTTGTGTACTATAATAAAGGCTGGTCTCCGTTGAGATTGGTCACCGTGGCCGAAATACGGTCTGGAGGACTATATACTTTGTAGAAGACTTATTTGTAGTAGCAATACTCTACGTTAGCGACGTGGAATCATGTTGATATTTACTTTTAATTGACTCAGTCGTGACTTTGCGGAAATCTATTATAAAATACAATAGACGTAGATATATTAACCTATTATTTGTAATTGTAATGCCCATGAGTACTTATCTTAAGTAATCATCATAATCAGCCTATAATGTTTCCACTGCTGGGACACAGGCATCCTCTCTTCGAGAGGTAGTGGGCTGTAATGCAGTGTAGATTGGTGGATGAGTTTGACAACCAGTCTTAGCCAAGGGTATCGTATTACCCAGTTACTGGGCTGTGCAGGTCAGATAGGCAGTCGCTCCATGTAAAATACTGGTATTTAGCTGCAGCCGGTTACACTACCAACATAGTTGGGAAAAGTTTAGGCAGATTAACTGACTTAAAAAAAAACAGACCAAGTGAGAACCTCCTTCTGTTTAAAGTCGGTTTAAAAATATGTTGAAATTCGTCATAGACGAAAGGACCCCGTATAATCTATCGAAATTTTGCATAATCTTAGAGGTTTTTTTGTCCAAAATGTGGAACAACTCCGAAATGAAACACAAAGCTCCTCAAAACACTAAATTACGTTTTCCAATAATATATTCTGATAAACGTCTTTCCATCGCTGAGTGATACTTCAGACAGGGTCCATTTATCAATAAAAAAAGTGCTCGGATTTAGTCAAACTTAAAGGGAAGGAAGGCCCTTTAACGTGATAAGAGCCGACTCGTCTATAATGGGCTTTTTGTCGGCCACCGCTAGGATTAAATCGTGCAACTTTTCTGCACAAATTGCGTTAGGTTCTGTTGTGTGGGCGTGTTTTTCCGGCTAGATGTGTAATGGTCTGGTATTTTTGTGCGTAGACATATTATTAAATTAAAACCACGAAATGTTTGTGTTACTGAATAGTTTTTTACGTTAATTATTTACTTGTAATACTTAGTAAAATATCAAGGCTTCTTTTCTAGAAAGATGCATATTATTTATAACTGAATATCTTATAATCTACTTGCTTCTGCCCTGAACTAGAAGAAACGGTAGTATCGCCGCCATTTTTGTGACGACAGTGAAATGGTTAATATTTTCAATATGAACTTTAATTTTTTCTGTGACCCATGAAGAGTCCTCGAAGCGATCAATAATGCAATTGTATTAATATTGTCAATCACTTCAATTGTATTTGGTAGACGTTCAATTTGCGAATGAATGTGTATCAATCACTTAAAAATTTACAATCGAAATTGATCGTTTCGGGGATCCTTTTACATTGCTTTCAAAGTCAAAGTCAAATTTTACATTGCTTTCAAAGTCAAAGTCAAATAATTTATTTCAATTAGGCACATAAAAGGCACTTTTGAACGTCAATTTATTTAATTAAATATAAATATAAGTAAAAATTTTTAAGTATAGTAAAAATAATATAAGTAAAGATTTCAAACAAACACGTGGCAAGTGCATAGGTATTATAATTCAAATGAAATCCTAAGTAATTAATAATGCCTGAACACGACCAAACATTCCGAACAGCATCAATTATATAATCAAATATATCTACAGCTCCTACCACACGAAAAGCTATTCCGAGCTAATTACCGAAATTCGTGAAGCCAATAAGTTCCCTTTGTTCATAAATCTCCGTGACTTCATGTTCCCGTGTCAATAGAGCGTTGAATTCTCCATTATTTGACGAGACACCGCACTTGTTTGGCATATATCTTCAAACATGGTTGTTTGACGAGGAACCCACTTTTACAATGTAAAATATAAGGTGTGGCAAATGTGTTTCGTGTTTGAGTTTCTGGGTTTATACCTGTTTGGGGGTTCTATTTTGAGCTCGCGATTCTGGTTGCGTAAGTCTAAAGAGACTTATAGCAGAATACGATGGATATAAACATATAATTATATAAATAACTAGCTGCGCCCCGCAGTTTCGCCCACGTAAGTCTTGATCCTGTTGGAATATCGGGATAAAAAGTATTCTATGTCCTATTCCAGGTCATGGGCTACCCTTGTGCCAAATTTCAATTAACTCCGTTCAGCCGTTTTAGCGTGGAAGCGTAAAAAACACTCACTTTCGCATTTATAATATTAGTTAGGATGAACAATGTACATATGTACAGCATAATAATATATCATAAAGGTGTAGTCGAATTTAAGTGGGTACAGACCATCGAACTAAACAACTTTCTACATGAGACCTTCCACCCATCCTAGCCTAGCCTTTTCCCAACTATGTTGGATTCGATTTCCAGTCTAACCGGATGCAGCTGAATACCAGTATTTTACATAGAGCGACTGCCTATCTGACCTCCACAACCCAGTTACTGGGTAACACGATACCCCTTTGGTAAGACTGAGACCAATATTATATAAAAAAACAGAAAGTAATATCTAATATTTGGCCACTTTCTCTCGATAAAGCAGAATACGATAGAAGTAACTAATATTTCTGTGACAAATGAACCTATTTACCTTTCTTTCTTTCTTAATATTCACTTGGGAATTACAGACTCCCGGGTCATAGCTATCAGAAAATACAAACACCCAACAGGAGTTATATGTTCTTATCTAATCCAGTTTTGAGACCGAAAAATACGAAAAATGGTTTAGAAAACTGTTTTCAAATCGAAACTTCAAATTCCTCATTCGATGACAGCCCTCAAAATCCATCACAAGTTACAGTAAAAATAATTAAGAAGAATCGTGGAGTTTCGAATGCGCCCTCTATTGGAGGGTTTTAACTTGAGAACGGAAACAAGAGATATGAGAGAAATAAAAATGTGACGGCGTCTTTTGTTTTGCTGAAGACCTTTATTGATTTATTGTTAGTTCGAAAAATGGGCTTGCATTTTTTCATTCATAGTCATTTATGGCAAACCAAACCATAGTCGCTGGATGCGCGAAGCACAGAACCGGTCGAAGTGGCGGTGGGAGGCCTATGTCCACGAGTGGACGTCTTTCGGCTGAATTGATGATGATGATGATGAACCATAGTCGGTAAAAGTCTGACACAATCCGTCCCGCTCCGACCAGAGCGGGAAAAGTTACTTGATGATTCCCCAACGTCAAAAAAAAACAAAGGCAATCCAAACCATCTAATCTTGGTAAAGTCGAAGAGCAGTGGTGACCCAGATTGGTAACGGCCCCGTGTAAGTCATGTCATCACCGCTACTCTCAAAACAGTGAAGGAAAACATCGTGAGGACACCGGCATACCGAACCAAAAAATCGAAGTCATGTGACATCCCCAACCCGTACCGGGCCCGCGTGGTGGTTCATGGAACGCTCCCTCTCACAGAGAGGAGGCCTATTCAGCTGGTTTGTCATGTCACTCGTAGGGGTTAAGTGGAGCCTGCCAGGGTTGCGGGAAAGTCCGAAAGGGATACCGGGACCTTGGCAATAGGCAACTGAAGGAACACGGGTGGGTTTTAGTCAGTAAAAGTCTGACACGCCCTTCCGCTCCGCACAAAGTGGGAGAAGTCATTGGGTGATTTACCAAACTCAAAAAAAAAATAGCGGCTAAGTGGAATAAATAACGTGATTAAAATGCCGTATAATCTTATCGACCGTAAGATGTGATTAAACAGTTTACAAAAGGCAAAGCATTTATTGTCACACTAAAATCAGGATTTTCCTTAACTCTAAAACCCAAGGCACAGTATAATAAAGTAACAGTATTAAAAACCGGCACTGACTTTGAAATAATTAGCTACGGCCGCTCGGTAGAGAAACCTTTACCTGTACCCTGTACCTGAAACCTGTACATTTGTGTGCTTAAAGTATTAAATAAATAAACCTTCCGCGTCCGTGCGTAACTGCCGTCCACTCGAAGCTGTTGCGTACTGAGGGCCTAGACAAGTAACAATCGCTTCGAAAGCGTTTCGTATTTCTACAACAACTTTCAACAGGATCGACATAAGCTTTTCGATAGCTTATGTCAGTCCTATACATTTTTGCCTTTTCCATCATCGTTATCGCTGATAGAATGTCATTTTGTCTAGGGCCTCTGGTATACACTGAGATTGCGAAGCGCGTCGTTTCGGCCGTTATCTATGAAGACATAATACTGTTACTTGTTTATACTGTGCCCAAGGTTAAGCCGTGTTATACCCAAAAAGGGTCCAATTAAACGAACCTTGTCAGCCAGCACTAAACGATTGTGTAAATTAAGAACTTTGCTCTTGAACCGCGCCCAAAATAAGGTCAGGTGATATTTTCACTTTCCGTCGTTTCGGCGACATCAACTTTGATTTTTACTTTTTTCTTTCGTTAATTTATTCGATTTCCAGACTCAAGGTATTTTTACAGAGATTTTCACTTAGAGGTGACGCTGTTTTTTATATTGATTTGAACTGTGAAGGCTAGTGACTAAATAACTAAACATTCATGCATGCTAGGGAAATACTTGGAAACATCCTGGAAGTACATGGTGTGTCTTTGTGTCCAATTTCATCGAAATCCCTTTTTTTCATTTAAGGGCGGGTTGGAAGCAAAATTGCCTGTCTTCAATTTGATTTTTCATGAAATTGATAAGACTTAGGTGTAAAATAAAAATAGTATGAGTAACTACATGATATTTCCAAACTTTTTGTGTAACAGAAACACAAAATATTAAAATTTTCTCGATAAAAAAATATCACGAAGTTACCTCTAATTTTCACGTATTTTCGATTTGTACTTAAAATGCTAATGCCTATTATGATAAAAATTAGATGATTATATGTATTAAAACAAGGCAAAAAAAAATGTGTAGGCTTTTTTTTTTATTCCTTTTATTTTTGGTTTTATTACGAATCAAAGCTTGTAGGACTTACGACGTTCTTAGTTCGTGGAAGAAGCCATCTTCCGTCGCACATTACGGGAACTTCAAGCATATTTTTGTTTCACAAATCAGTCGGCGTCGCTCTGTTGAGACGAGAGGACTACGCTCAAATTTTTAGCTGCGCTGATATATTATTTATTTTCGTAAATAATATTTTCGTAATTTATCACATTCCACAAAAGAAACTGAGACATAGAAAACATGAAAAAAACACTAAAACCACTTCCAAAACGAATATTACAAGTGTTATTGATTGATAAATAAATAAATACCGAGTCTAAATAAACATATAAAATTCAATGTTGATATTTTAAAACTCAAGATGACATACATTTTATTTGACAGATTTTTGACTGGTATAGTAGCACGGAGTATAGAAAGAAGTAGGTAAAACTAGCGCCATTGCTCTATATTGCGGTGAATTTTCTTGCGGAGAAAATTTACAACATAGCCAACGAGCCCATTCCACGTTCATTTGAAAGTTCGCACTGGAGATTAAATCTTATTGCGATTTACTCAGGATCCAAATTCGATTACTCCTCTAGTACTTTTGTCAAGTCTATAAAAATATACAACAAGTTACCAGAACCAATTAAAGAACTAGACAGAGATAACAGTTTTATTAATAAATTAAGACTCTTTCTATTGAACAAAAGCTATTATAGTATAAAAGAATATTTAGACGATAAATTCTAATTTACAAGTAATAAATAAATCAAAATGAACATCTAATACTACATTATTAAATCCATAATAAAACAAATAAAATAAGTAATATAAATAACTCTAAATCTAAATTGAAACCTTAGTAAATACACATGCAATAATAAATTCTAGGCATGAATAAATAAAGAATCGAGCAACAAATTAAGTTTAGGAACCAAATATCATAGTTTTAAACAAATAACTGACTTACTAATACTGACTTAATATAATTAAAATATTGACTTTAAATAATTATTATTTCGTAAAAATACTAGAAATTAGACATAAAAGGAAAAGTAAAAATTAAATAAATATACAATTATCACTTAATATTATAATATTATAAACAAACAAAGCGCTCTTCCTCCTCTCTCCTACTATGCTGTGCCCGACAGGGTCCATAATTGTACCATTAATTTTAAGCCTACCAACTGTTTTAACAACATTATGGAATGCAATAAAGAATTGAGAATTGAGAACTCCCACTTTTTTTGACAAACTTCTTGTAAGGTGACCCTTAGACGAACAATTGGAGCGACTGACCGCCCCTAAATAAAACTTGTTTAGAATAATACCTTTATTCTTCGGTTATTGGTATAACGAACGAACTCGAACAGATTCCGTATGACTCCGGATTTTTAATTTGTCTGTCCGTGATGTCTTGTTTATATCTCTTTAGTTGACTTTTTTGTCGTAGTTGGGTTTTAGTTTTTACCTGACTACGGCGAAGCAAAAAGGAGGGTTATAATTTTGACCGGTTTCTATGTATTTATCTATGTCTGTTCCCACATATTATCTTCTAAAAGACTCATCACAATTTGACAAATGAGGTATCGTTGAAAGCTTCATGATCGTCCGCTGGTCATAGGCTATATGAAGACACATTAAATTGAAAATGGCGCCCTCTAGGTGACATATCATGAACAACAAAAAATATTTTTTAATCATACCATGTTGGGTATCAAATGAAAGGTTTTAATTAGCACATTTCAAAAATATATATTATAACCCCAAAAAAAACCGCGACAATCAAGACGTATATTGCC
Organism: Lithophane semibrunnea; assembly: GCA_947363905.1. Classification (NCBI taxonomy): domain Eukaryota; kingdom Metazoa; phylum Arthropoda; class Insecta; order Lepidoptera; family Noctuidae; genus Lithophane; species Lithophane semibrunnea. The sequence continues at coordinate 2,441,665 of OX376206.1, read as the reverse complement.
ATATGTTTATGTTAACGCGTGGGATGATAACTGCCGCTTCACGCGCCGCCGCACCGTAAACAGAAAAACGTCAGACACGCCGCGTGACGCCACACTGCACGCGACGCGCCACGCCCCGCGTCTCCGTAAATGAGGCCTAAAGTTATAATGCAACTTGGCATGTTTTTAAAGCTACAATTTCAACAGTTACAAAGAGGGACCATACTAAACTTTCTACTAAGGGACTAGTTATAACAAGCGCCCGAGACGCGCATTTTGTACGCTGCGTTTCGGGCGCTCAATAAAATTGTATTAATTCCTATGTAACGAATTATATCAAGCGCTGCAGTCTAAGCGAGCGCCCATGCCGGGCGCCGTTAGGCTTGCACATGTCGCAACTTGCCACTCTCAACTTGCATCTCCGTTGTGCGATTTACAAATAAGACTGGGAGAAGGTATGCCGCGGGCATTGCTGCTACGTGCGCCGCCGTGATGAAACGCCGCGTGGGACGCGGCTATGCCATTCGCGGGCTCCGCCGCAAAAAACGCTCCATTTCAAACAAACGCGTGTAAAATCGCGTCTCCGTAAACGCACTCATACAACGCCATATGTTTGAATTCAGTGCGAGCCGCACCGCCCAAAGCCACGCGCGACTCCTCGCGTCTCCGTAAATGAAGCCTAACCGTGCCCTTGACGCTTGGACGCGAGTTCCTTTTTCACTATTTTTCCTTGTCATTTTCTCCGCATTAGTAATAAACTTAAAAGAAACACGGTTCAAAAGTTACAACAAAATGTGGAAATCTTGTTGCGTTTGACGAGCGTCCAAAACGCGCCGGGCGCGCGCCCAAAACACAGCGCCGGTACTGAGCGCGTACCTCGGGCCTTTGTTATAATTAGTCCCTTTGGTACTTTGGCACCCATTTACATTGATGAATAGATGTCAATTCTTTTAGTGGTGAAGCCGACAATCCTACATTTATTTCTTTTGTACAGAACTCGGCCTCTTTTTCACATGTTTCAAATGTTTTCGAAGGGGATTGTTCGCGTTTGGCGCAGGAAAGGTTTTCATGACACATGCCATATTCGTTGCACAATACAGTGCAAAATTCATTATACGAATATTATTTTTTACTTGGGTATCACTTTGCACGATCCTCCAAAGAGAGAAATCCACGATACAGCATTATATTTATTACTTGGTAACACAGTTTTCCACAAAGACGTCATTAGGTACAAATTGTACAAGGTCCTAAATAAAATTTGGTAACATTTATATTTGAACTTTTTCACGTCAACATTGAGTTTCTAGTTCCAAAACATGAACATGATCTATAGCTCTGAATTCAAGCTTAGCGTATCGTATAAGCAAAATAAACTACAGAAGATTGAAATTCGAATTCTATAAACGCCAGACGAAAAGTTTCTGCTGGCGGGAAGGCATTGTGTTTTGTTTTCGTCGTGTTTAATGAGAGGGGTAGGTAAGGGTTGCGCGGGTGAAATATGATTTTTTGCTGTCAAACTACTCCCCCTTAAGCGACACCTATTGCGAAACAAACATCTTTACAAAGTCGCACTTTAACATTTATTATTTCGAATCGTAACTAATATATTATATCCTAGCCGTTAGTCCTGCGCCTGATCTCTCTCCGGTCGTGTCGGATTGCCGTCCCATCGGACTATGAGAGTTAGGGGAGAGAGAGAGTGCACTTGTGTGTGCGCACACACTTGTGCACTATAATATCTCCACGCCAAAGGTTAATCTCCGTTGAGATTGACCGCCGTGGCCAAAATACGGTCTGGAGGACTATATAATATTATATCCTACCTAATATTATAAATGCGAAAGTGAGTTTGTTTATTTCTTACACTTTCACGCTAAAACGGCTGAACGGATTTGGATGAAATTGATCCTTGACCTTGATCTGGAGAAGGACATAGGCTACTATTAATCCTAGATCGCCGACGAAGTCGCGGACAACAGCTAGTATTTGTGTAGTCATACTTCTCCACCCATTTTTCAGTAGTTCTTTAACTTCCGAAAGCTTTACTCAACGTCAGCAAACTCCCAAAACTAATTCAGAAACAATAAAAACCAATAGACTACCACCAGCTCTTACGGCAGTATTATTTTAATATTACTTCAGTGTAAGAAAGAGATGAAGCTCTACAGGACGTATAGCTCCATCTCTTTCCCCCACTGAGTAAGATTAAAATAATACTGCTATAAGCGGTGGTGGTAGGCCCCCTGACCTTACAAGAAGAAGAAAAAATAACCCCATTAAACCAATATAAAACTTTTCCCAATTCCCACAATCATAATACCATAACGTATCCATTTTTAGATCGCATTCCTTATGCCGAAGGACGGTAGATAGTGTAATAATTAAACAGCCAGGGAGGGTAGTTTGATAAATAAGTAATGGCCGCGATAGGCTTTTGTTTCGCTATGCCACAGGAGGATTTGTTGGTGTCTGTGGCGATTAATGATTCAAATGTCGGAGATACTTAGAATTAGATGGCTTGGCATAAGAAAATGGATAAAGACGTACGTAGGTAGGTTTGGTGATGGGAAATGGATTTTATGTGACAGCACAATGATGAGTGGACGTCTAAGCTATCACGCACACCAGCATAACAAAGTCGGCTTGTTATTTTTAAGTTCTTTTGCAGCGCGAGACGGAGGAGCTCGTGGCTAAGTAATAACAGCTGCACAAGTCGATCCATCAGGTTAAGCTACGCTTGCCGGAGTTGGTCTATGGATAGGTGACCATCTTTACATACCGAGACTCCTCCGTGTCTCGGAAAGCACTTTAAGCCGTTGGTCCCGGCTGTCATTCGTGGATATGTGACAGTTACCAGTCGTCAGAAGCCCGAAAGTCTGACAACCACTCTTACCCATTTTCTGGGTTGTGGAGGCCAGATAGGCAGTCGCTCCATGAAAAATATTGGTAATTATCTGCATCCGGTTAGACTGGAAGCCGACCCCAACATAGTTGGGAAAAGGCTAGGCAGATTGATTGCAGCGCGACACGGAACTCGCGAGCAGAAGACAAGACATTTCTTAGTCTTGCAATTTTCTTTTCCAATAATCGATATTATACAGTTTGAGATCCTTTATTTTATTTTGTAAAAAAAACAAACAGTAGCATTTTAAAAATAAACAGAAATAAGGTAACAATAGATCGTTTACTATAAAACTGCACTCTTCTAAAATTTCTATACAAACATTTGAAAAGAACATTTGAACTGCTTGTTAGCAGTGGAGGGGCCATCTCTACACGTTTCTAGATCGAGTTACTTTTCCGTTTCTGGCAAACAGTAGTTTTAATAGCTGGAAAAAGTATGGCGGATATATCCCAAGAAACATCGATTTATTTCCGTTTTTGCAACTCAAAGAATCTTACTGTAAAATATACAGTAAGTTCAAATTAGTGTAAGAATTTTAAAACGTCCAGAAATATTACTGTAGCAGTAAGATAGCCTAGTGGTGTGACCGTCAGACTGCCAAGTCAAAGGTGTCGAGTTCGAACCCTAGACACGCACTTCTGACTTTCGGATTCATGTGCATATTGTATATTTATCAGTTGCTTCAAAACGGTGAAGGCAAACTTTGTGAAGAAACCAGACTGCCTTTTTTTTTGAGTGCTGGAAATCATCAAATGGCTTCTCCCGCTCTGTCCAGAGCGGAAGCGACGTGAAGAAGGGCGTGTCAGACTTTTACTGACTAAAACCCACCCGTGGTCCTTCAGTTGCCAGTTGCCAAGGGCCCCGGTATCCCTTCCGGACTTTCCCGCAGCCCTGGCAGGAAACCGGCATGCCTGAGAGATATTTCTCGATGGCATGTGAATCCAAGCCAGAGGCGCACCGGTGGCTTAAAACTCTGAGCCCAGGTTAGTCACTAACCACACGAAAAGAAGAAGTAGCCTGTAGTGCCTGTAGCAATAAAAAAGTGTAATCCCAAAGAATTTGTATTCTGAAATACAGCAATAAGGCGTAGGAAAGCAGATTCCTAAATCCTGCTTACAACAGAATTCCGAATCGGATGCTAGATAAATGTTTATGTATCGTAGGCGTATATCTGAGCCTGCCTTTCTGCACATAAAATATAAATGCAGAAGGTTTAATTGGCACCCTCGATTGATATTTCGATAGAATGAATATGCGATGCGTTGAACGCTCGATCAAACAAACATTCGATATTTTTAACACTCGATGTATTCAGTGTACGATGTATTGAATGTTCGATTTATTAATCATTCGATATTATGAACGTTCGAGTATTTAGACATTCGAGTTATAGTGGTCGATCAATTGATATTCGATTATTTGGCATTCGATAAGGCATAGTACACCCCTCATTGGTATAGTGGTCAAAAGGCCAACGCTGGCGTTCTTGCTTCGAACTACGAATCGGGCAAAGTGTTTGCTTTGCGGTGACTTTAACATCGATATTCTGCAAAAAACAAGAATATCCACTGAGTTTCAACATCTACTACTGAACTACAATCTCAAGCCGAGTATAAAAAAGCCCACACGAGTATCTAGTGGAACCTGTATCGATAACATTATGCATAATGTTAGAGGTGGTACTGGCGAAATTTTAGAGTTGGCCCTATCAGACCACACCGCCCAACTTTTTAAATGCCCCGTTAGAAAATCGTGTGCAATTGATCACTGGTATATATTAAGTCGAGATTATAGCTCTGAGAATATATCTAAGTTCATTGAAGCCGTTAGTAGCTTAAGTTTTACTGAAGTGTTTAATAGCACAAATCCTGAAGTAGCTTTTAATTCGTTTTATGATATATTTAAACTTTTTTACGACATGTGCTTCCCTACCGTGAGGAAAAAGATTTCCACTCGAAAAACTCCGCGATGGATATCTAAAGGTATCAAAAACTGTAGTAAACGGAAAAGAGAGATGTTATGGTTGTACAGGCGATCACCAAATATTGAAAACAAACAATTACTTAAACAGTATTCAACACGATTAAAAAGAGTAATACATTTGACACAAAAGTCTCAAAACAGTCATATTATAAATAGCGCAGAAAATAAAACCAAAGCTACGTGGAAATTAATTAATAGGTGCAAATCTAACTTTCCCCCGGAATCTGTAAAGCAAATTCTTATTGGTGATAAGCAAATTAATGATCCTAAAGACATAGCTACGGCCTTCAATGATTATTTTATAGATTCGGTACATCCTACAGGAAAATCTGCAGACGGTAATGCTATATCTCTTGTAAGTCACTACCCAAAGACCCTTTTTATGGCACCGACGGATGCTATGGACATTTTCAAAATCATAAATTTGTTAAAAAATACCAATAGCACGGGATTTGATGAAATTTCTACAAAATTTTTAAAATTAGTGTCGCATATAATTGCACCCGTACTAAGTTTTATAATTAACTTATGCATAGAACATGGTCACTTTCCAAACTTATTAAAAACGACCGTAATTAAACCACTTTATAAGAAAGGTGACAAAGCAACCATTTCAAATTACCGTCCAATAGCCTTAATACCGGTATTATCAAAGGTCTTTGAGAAAGTGATTTATAAATCCCTTAACTCGTTCTTTGAAACAAATAAAATACTCGCTAAAGAACAATACGGTTTTCGTAAAAATAGAAATATAAATAACGCAGTCTATGATTTAGTTGCTAAAATTATTAATAATGTTGACAAAAGAAATCCTATTGCCTCAGTACTCATGGACATGTCTAAGGCATTTGATCACGTGGACCACACAATATTACTGGGTAAATTAGAACGTTATGGTGTCCGAGGAAATATATTGAGCCTAATCAAAACGTATTTAACTGGAAGAAAACAAATAACGGTGTTAACTAGAATTTGTCCCAACTCTAAGAGAGAAGTTGCTCACAAGTCATGCATTAGGTATACAACTTGCGGTGTACCCCAAGGGAGTGTCCTTGGGCCCTTGCTGTTTCTCATTTTTATAAATGATTTGCCGAAGTGTACCGACTATCAAACCGTCCTGTTTGCTGATGACAGCACAATCATTATACCGTGCAAAAATTTAGAATCATTTGAAAATGATATAAATAATGCCATCCATTGCATTATAAACTGGTTAAATAAGAATAAACTTAAAATAAATTTAGAAAAAACACAGATTATGACGTTCGAACAAAGGAAAAAAAAACAAAATTTAAATATAAAATACGCAGATCAAAAAATACCGGAAACCGCGAGTGCCAGATTTCTAGGACTTTACTTGGATAGTCATCTTAATTGGAAGTATCATGTAGAAGCTGTGTGTAAAAAACTAAACCAGTATTCGTATGCGCTTTACAATCTTGCGAAAATTTCAAATGAATCTGTAGTTTTGATAGCATACAAAGCGTACGTCTCATCAACGATACGTTTTGGAATAATGTATTGGGGAAATTCCACCGAAAAAAACACTGCGTTCAAAGCGCAAAAGAAGTGTGTGCGTGCTGTGTTTAAACTGAAAAAGACTGATAGTTGTAGGCCATTATTCAGACAATATAAACTCCTTACTTTGCCTTGTATGTACATCTACGAGACAGCAGTATTCGCAAAATCAAACGTGCACTTATTTCAAACTCTAAGATCGAAACGTCGCAATAGAGAAATATATGCTATTCCACACAAGACTGCGCTTTACTCAAAAAGCTTTTTAGGAATGGCACCCAAGTTATTTAATAAGTTACCCAATTGTATAAAAGGTCTTGACAGCATACACCATTTCAAAAAGGCTCTTCTTAATTTATTAGGCCAAAAAGCTTACTACACAGTCAATGAGTACCTAGAAGACAAATTGTAATTTAATGACATTTTATTTATTTCCATTTTATTTGTCAATAACTTAATTGTTTTATTTAATCTATTTAATTTTAATGTACTATTATCTGCTTAAATTTATTGTTATTTTAATTAATTAATTATTGTTATAGTTGAGTTCATTATTAATTTGACTGTCTTTATTATGTTTTTACCAATTATTCATTAAAAATTATAATTAGAAATATTTGTACGCCGTTGACGGCAAGACATAGCGCTCATTTATTAATATTGACATCTGTATTTTTGTTTACCTATGTTCTACAAATAAAATATTTGAATTTGAATTTGAATTTGAATTTGTTAGTAGCAGCGCGGACCCTGAATTTGGGCGGGTTATTAGCTATATAATTGGCATCCTCTAACTGTTAACTACATTATTATTAGGTAACGCCTCCTAATGACTCAATCAATCTGCCTAGCCTTATTCCAACTATATTGGGGTCGGCTTCCAGTCCAACCGGATACAGTTGAATACCAGTACGTTACATGGAGTGACTCCCGTCTGACCTCCACAACCCAGTAACTGAGTAATACGATACCTCTTGGTAAGACTGGTTGTCAGATTTTCGGGCTTCTGACGACTCGTAACGACTGTCAAAGATCCACGAATGACAGCTGGGACCAACGGCTTAATGTGCTTTCCTAATCACGGAGGAGTCTCAGTATGTAAAGATGGTCACCCATCAGGAGGTGGAGGCCCTGGTCAGGAGGCCCTAAAATGGGACAGATTTACTTATTTATTTTAGTTCTGACTGGTGCTTCTGTTCCTCCTGCGCACTGCTCTTAGGGAGTTGTTTCGTAAACAATCACCAGCAAGTTTTCCTCGGCATAGTTTAGTTACAAGTGTCGGGAATTCCTACGCCACTTCGAACCCGTAATTTAGTAATGTCCGTTTGAAAGGAGCGTATTTAGTAATAATACAATTTAGGGGAAATTATTTGGAAATGACGTAGCACGTAATCATGCACGCATTATTACCAACTATTTTCCTTATATAATTTATTAATTATTAGTAAGGTGTATCTTTTCATACACGAAATCTCTTAAGAGGCCATTGTACTCGTAAACAGCTCTTCAGGAAATCAGTTCGGCTGTAGGGAACAGCAATTTTTTTTTTCACAATTTCCGGTTTGGTCCCATAGTGAAAGTTGTTACCCCTTATAAGATTTCGTGTATGAATTACCCTTAAATACATATAAACTACATTTTTTAATATTTGAATATTTATAAAAAAAATTACATTAAATAATACTCACCGCGAGCATTTGTTTCGCGAATTTGTTTTGTAAACATTCGTTCCGCGAGGTTTTGTAACGGAAAGAGCAGTCATTCGCGAAAAGAACCTGAATACGTTAGTACGAACAAACAAACACGAAAACAAAATCAAATAGTTGTGCTCACAAACGAATGTTTGTTCCGTGAATGAATGTTCGTTACGTAATCAAATTCGAAGCGAACACTGGCGGTGAGTACCATCTTTAACACAGCATGTGCTAATTCAAGAGAAGAGGATTTATACGCAGACAATGGTATATTGTATAGATACCTTCCTTTGACACTGACATACCGAAGCCAGTTCGCAGTAGAAGCCTACCAAGACATATAGCTCTATTCATGGAAATTTTGCCATTGCACCGCATTATTGGAATAGTTTGACGGCTGTACATAATATACAGTAGGTATGTAGATGACTAGATGCTGGTAGCGTAATACTAACACATAGAGATATAGCTCTAACAATGTATATATATATGTATAGGGTTCAATCGTAGCGGAAAGAATAGAATAGAATCTCTTTATTATGTACACCATACAATTTACAGATGGAGTGATACAATGGGCGGTTTTATCGCTAAGGCTAACTTTAACGATAGTTATATCGCAGATTAACTTAAAGCTTACAATCATAAGATGAAAAAGATTAACACCTTTAGGTCAATATTTATTTACACAGTTTATGAGACTATTCTTTTTTGTTCAATACTAACAATTTGCTTTATATTCGTTTCGCGAGTGTTCATTTGAAATCGAAAAGTTACATTGGTTATTTATCATATGTCATAACTGGCTGCGCTCCGCGGTTTCACTCACATAAGTCTCGATCCTGTGGGAATTTCGGGATAAAAAGTATCCTATGTCCTAATCCAGGTCATGGTCTACCTACGTGTCAAATTATATCTAAATCCGTTCAGCCGTTTTAGCGTGAAAGCGTAAAAAACAAACAAACTCACTTTATAATATTAGTTAGGATAGGATAGTAAGGATAGTCATTCATTTCCTTAACATAGGTATAATAATAATGGTACCTAACTTGCATAGACACAACCTTGTAGCCAGGATTATCCATCAGCAACTTGCTCTGAAATACAGCCTAGTGGAATCGGAAGTGCCGTACTACAGGTACGTGCCCGACCCAGTTCTTGAAAATGGAAATATCACATTGTACTGGGATCGATCCATCATCACTGACAGGACTATTGTTGCCAATAAGCCTGATATAGTGGTGGTGGATCGAACAGAGCGGCGCGCAATGATCATTGACATAACGGTCCCGTATGACGGGAACCTCGTGAAGGCCGAGAAAGATAAACAAATCAAGTATCTTGACTTGGCTCACGAGGTTGTCGACATGTGGGATGTGGACTCTGCGATCATTGTGCCGATAGTCGTATCAGCCAATGGCTTAATTGTCAAGAGCCTCGACCAACACCTAAGGAGGCTCTCGTTGGGCAGCTGGATTAAGGGCTTGATTCAGAAAGCTGTACTCCTGGACACGGCTCGCATTGTTAGGAGGTTCCTCTCTCTGGAGCCCTGACCGCCGGTAGCTTGGACCCTGTTCCCGATACCGGTGGGCTACTATTTTTTATATTTTTAAATGTTTTATATATGTTTTTATTCTAATATTTAAAAATATAATTTATATGTGTGAAAAGTGAAATAAAGAAAAAAATGGTACCTATAAATAAAGAGAAATAATAATAAATATATTCTATTCTATAAAGAGTGAGCTATGTTTTAACAGAGGGCGCACAAATTATTATATATTACATATATATCTAACTAATATTAAACGCGGAAGTTTGTAAGTATGGATGGATGGATGAGTGTTTGTTACTCTTTCACGTAAAAACTACTGAATGGTTTTGGATAAAATTTGGCAAACAGATAGTTTATAACCTGGATTAACACATAGGATACTTTTTATCCCGATATTCCCACGGGATCGAGACTTACGCGGGTGAAACCGTGAGACGCAGCTAGTATTATATACATTTGTGCGCCCTATATGATATATCATATATGATACACAAAAACAAAAAAAACAACAACACATCTACCATCAATTCCATACAAATATTCCACACATTATGACACACTCTACTTCCCCCATCATCCATTTATTTTATCCACCTCGGTAGCACTGACAGCGTCCTTACAAACATAATGTGGATGATTTATTTGACGGTATGGAAGCCTACAAGCATTCCAAGTTTCAGGTAAGTTATGGTAAGCCATGGTGGATGGGATTGAAGCCATTGATTGATTTATTTTTGTGGTTACTATTTCTTTATCTAAGTTGAAACGGAGATTTTTAGTTTGACCTGAAGGCTTATTCTCGTACTTAAAAAACGTTCTCATTCACGTCGCAATCTGTCAAACTTGTCAAACATGTTGGTAAATTGGATTGGATACAAATTCCATGCTGCCATGATAGTACTTACTAATTCCATACTGCCATGTCATTACTCCAACTAGTAAATAGTTATCTGCGGCGCACATTACCGCACTAGTGGGGTAATGTAAAGTAAAAAGCAGGCTTCCATAATACACTGCATTATGATCCTAAATGCGGTTCATTATGAGACACTTTACGAGCAATTTTGAATCTACACTTTTACAAACACAAGTTCCCGAGTAGCCGACACGACAGAAGAACTGTCGTGTCGGTTCATATGATTCCTTAATAATTCTCATTGCTCGTTTCTAAACAAATGAATGACAAATAAAACAAATGAGAACTACTAAGTACATCTGAAAACGCTTACCAACCTACATAATAAGTTCGTTTGTTTGTGGAGCAGTAGAAAACTAGTACATAACGTACTCGTAGGTACAGAGTGTTGGCGCGTTGCCAGCTCGCCACTACCTGGGTATAACAGGTCGTAGTAATATCTTTACGCCATTTTTTTCTTACAGGGTGAGTAGAATAACTTGTCTTTAATTATGAGAAGAATCCGTTTTTGTGGAATAAGTTTGCTCTTATTAAACTGCGAAGAAAGAATTATTTAAAACTATCTGCGCCCCGCGGTTTCACCCGCGTAAGTCTCGATACTGCAGGAATATTGAGATAAAAAGTATCCTATGTCCTATTCCAGGTCATGGTCTAACCCTGTGCCAAATTTCATACAAATCTGTTCAGCCGTTTCAGTGTGAAAGCGTAACAAACAAACTCACTTTTGCATTTATGATATTACTAGCTTCCACCCGCGGTTTCGCCCGCGTGTTATGTCGATAAAAATTATTAGCCTATATCCTTTCCAAGGATGCCATCTATCTCCTTGCCAAATTTTGTCGAAATCCGGTCAGTAGTTTAGGCGTGAAAACGTTAAAATACAGACGGACAGAGTTACTTTCGAATTTATAATATTAGTATGGATTAGTTTGGATATAGTATCACTATTGTTCCCCCAATGACTACAACAAAGTCAACCTATAATAAACACAGATAAACTCAGATAATTAATTGATTCAGGCGTAACTTTGGGGAGATCCATTATAAAATACAATAGACGCAGATATATTTAGTAACCTATTCCGCTTGACTACAAAAACCCTGTAACAAATTGACACGTGTTTCAAGTCACAAAAACCCTGTAACAAATCGACACGTGTTTCACCTCTCAACGAGGCATCTTCAGGATGACGATTGACCAATTGCAAACCAGAACGCGACGTTTTACCACACCGAGCGCTGGACGCAAAGCGCTCGGTGTGGTAACACATCGCGTTCTGGTGACTCTTGAAGAATAGTCCAGCAGAATAGTTTACTAAATATATCTGCATCTATTGTATTTTACAGATAAACTCTCCGAAATCAAACATATACAACACTAAACATCCTTGAACACAGAACGCTATCCCAAATAGTAATTGGTGTTACACCAAAGTAATTTAATTCCCTTATCGGCCGCTGTTATCAGTAGCTTATCCTTAAGGCCAGCAATTCGAACGAGTGGTTCTTTCGTAGTTCCGTCCCTAGTGAGAATCTTGAGGCGGATAATTGTAACCTCTAATGTAATAGTCATTAATTTGTGATTGTTATGTGTTGTGGTGTTAACTTTGTCATCTTTATCATTGTAATGTCTCGGTGGTTGCAAAAACGACTACTTGTTGTCCGTCTGTTGTTTTTACTGCAGATCTTTTTTTTTTTGTGTGGAGAATTGTGAAATAACTTCTCCCGCTCTAGACGAAGCGGCGTGTCAGATTCTTACTGACTAAACCCCACCCGTGTTCCTTCAGTTGCCTGTATGTTGCCAGAGGCCACGGTATCCCTTTCGGACTTTCCCGCTACCCCTTTCAAACAAGTCTATCGTAGAAAGACTAAATGATAGATTGTAGTAGGATTTCTACGACGCGATGTCAAAATTAAAAGAAATGTCACTTTGTCTTTATATATAGAAATGGGCATGTCTTGCTACACGGTCATAGTACAAGATTCGTCACAAAGCATATAGGCTATGTATATATGTATAAATATTTGTAGACTTGTCACTACAGTTTACAAGTTTATAAGGTTTCTCCGTTACAATTCTTCTTCTCCTCCATACGAAAACTACCTTTTGGAAGGGGCAACTAGAATCAGTTCTATTTCTTTCTGTTGACGTTCAAAAGTGCCTTATATGTGCCTATTTGAAATAAATTATTTGACTTTGACTTTGAATTGTGTGCCTCAGAGCTGTTCTGTGGTACACGGAATTGTAGGAAAAATTTGTAAATTGTTATTGTAAAATTTAGTGGTATATGGCCTTTTATGTAAAAAGAGCAATATAAAATTAATTCCTGTTCACATACTGCATGTTTTAAGCTACTTAAGCACTTAGCAGTGGTTAGTACATTACTTATGAATGCACATAAACTTTTCCTGGCCATGACGGCTAAACTCGACTAGAATTTATTACTGAATATTATGTTACTTTTACGAAATAACTTTCCCTCTTTTCCTTATGGGTTGTATACGTTCACATATCCGTTACGTGTGGGTACTTTGCGGGTTTCTATATTATATAACGGACCGTTAATTTTACTCATGGTTACAACAACCATTACGTCACTCGAGATGAAGTTGATGAAAATTAGCGCTGTTGACGATAGGTTCGTCCGGAGTCACAGCATTTTGCTGAGCAACGATCTGTTCGCCAAAATACGACCCACGGCTTATTTTTCTTTTCTTCTTATGTTTGTTTGTTACAAAAATTTAATAATTTACACTCTGCAATCGGAATTTTGTGTACTTTATGTATTTTTTTAAGAATAACACTTAAGGGCGCACCCTTCCTCAGATTTTATCCCGCTCGCACCATACGACGCGCGAACTGAGTGAGAACGAGACGGAGTGGGGCGCTAGCAGCTCTAAAGCGTCGAAAAGTTTAGGTAATTGCTTTTCACGGTGAAAATAATGGTAATATAAAAAAATGACACACATAAGACCTGCTTTATAGTTAGTTCAGCTATCATGCAAAGTTTCAGGATCTAATTTTAAGTATTTTTTTAATACTAGCGGTTTATAATTCTGTGCAGAGGTAAGTTTGGATTTTTTTTCTATCGAGAAAACTTTATGTAATCGTGTTTTCGCCTCACATAAGACTAAGTTCATTCAAGCATCAATCCTCAACTTTAACATATATTTATTTCAAAATTAATGCTGCAGTATTTTCGACATAACAGAGGATGCTAAGCAATTTGTAATTGGGTGCGCCCTTAACAACACTTTGCCTGAGCTGGGAATCGAACAAGACCTCATGCATACAATACCGTTTGCGACCACTAGACCAACGAGGCCGTTTTTTTTTTTTTTTAATAAATGTCTCCCTTCTTGCGTATCACACTTTCAATCACAATTCGAGAGTTTTGAAGGATATTGCCAACTCATTGCTTCATAGGTTTGAAAAATATATCTGCTCAACAACGTGAATAAGGCAGTGAATGTGGCTGAATTGCCAAAATTAAAGGCATTGCGATCGATTAACATTTTATGTGTGTTACGCAATTACCCCGCGTCCTAAAGTGAAATGGCTCAATGGAGGAGCTCATGTTTGAAACCTGGCTCGCGATCGATTAGTCTACATAGTAAAGGAACTTTCTCACTTGAAGAGTTTATATGGAGCCTTTATCAACTATTACTTTTTAATTCAGGTACAAAAAATCTATCGATTGAATTCTGGATCAGAAGTTTTGACCTGTTATCAGTACTTTCAGTGATAACTGGCACAATCAGCCTATAACGTTCCCACTGCTGGGACACAGGCGTCCTCTCTGTGAGAGGGAGGGGGCCGTGATCCACCACAGAGGCCCAGTGCGGGTCGGTAGATGTCACATGCTTTCCAATTTTTGGTTCTATGACATGCCGGTTTCCTCACGATGTTTTCCTTCACCATTTTGAGAGCAGTGTTGATGAAATAATTTACACAAAGTAAAGCGCCATTCTGGGTTCGAACTTACAACCTACAACTCGTAAGTCGCGGTCGCTAACACTGGGCCATCACTGCTCTCAAAACCGTTATAACTAGATGCTTTAAAAGCTAAGCTTGAAATAATACTAACTAAGAATTATTATTCGTTCATTTTAAAATGATTAGTCTAACAAATGTTGAAAAATTTTGTTCAGATGTAAAATATCTAAAGTTAGTTAATGTATTACCAATTCTGATTTTCGAATTAATTACTATCGATATCGATAAAAAGATGAAAGCCAGACAAAAGGATGTAACTCAAAATAACATAACGAAGGTACCTTCGTTGTACATCATGCATTGTTTCCCAGAGATGTAACTATAGTACACCCACATTTCGCCAATTATGTTTATCGCCCATGTTAGAGGGGGCGAGCCTATTCCCAATTGTTGTAACTCAAATCTATATAAAATAAACAGACCGCAGTTCAGTAATGCCCACTCAAAAAACTTATTTAATATTAGCTTTCTAAAATGTATACAAAAGCCCGACCAGCGTCGGCCATCATGTAAACGGGATCTATCAGATCCGTCAGTCACTTCAAGTATTCCAATAGAACGGAACATAAACCAATTCGTCGGTTCCGAATACAAATTTGAATTTGGAACGAACGCTTTGTAGCGTTAGAAAGTTTTTCGTTCAAAAATATTGATGGCCGCGCTCTAAATTCAAATATATACGTTACATTCATACTACATTGTATTTTATTTTTCTGTTATAAAGTTTGTTTATCCGTATGCCGGTAGTTTTACAGTGTTTGGCAGTAAGCTCTGAACATTGATGGCAACAATAAGCCCAACTAGGTGTTCCCTAGAACTTTGTTTCTTATACAAACTTCAAAAGCCATTACACTGACTTTAAAGTTCAGTTATGAAATAGTAAATTGTTTAGTTTTAATGCACGAGTGCATTCATTACTTAATCAAGGTGCGTAATCTACTTTTTTTTCAACTACCAATCTACCGACCGTGATAAAATATACCTACTTAAAATAAAAACTTAAGTTAATGAAAACAAAGTTTTCGCCAAGTTGGTTTTATTCAGCCGATTTTTATGTTCAAAGTCAAAGTCAAATAATTTATTTCAAATAGGCACATATATGGCAGTTTTGAACGTCAAAACAAAGAAATAGAATTGATTCTAGTTGCCCCTTCCAAAAGGTGGTTTTCGTATGGAGAAGAATGGGCAAGAAACTCAACCGTTACTCTTTTTAAAAATGTTTTACCATATTTTGTATACATCAATTATATAATTATATGTGAAGACGATGCACCTACAATAAGATTACTGTACCACAAAAGGTAAAAATAATTATAAATGGAGCAATAATTAATAAATTAATTACCAGATACATGGTGCTCACATATTTACAAAGATTGTAAAAGATATTACAATAGTCCTAACATTGTTACAAGTAGTACTAATAAGTCAGTGCGTGAGTTTACTTAAACTGACAGAGTGTAAAAGTGTATGACATACAAATAATAAAATAAAAAACTAAATTAGCTATCAGTTTGATTTGTTCAGCCAGTATATTTTTGACCTGCATACATTTTAATTATTAAACTTAATGGGAGACATTAATCCGCTGTGGTACAATATCTAAATAAAAAACAGTGCATTAATGAGATTTCATATAAGATTACTGCACTGTTTTGGTTCTTAGCCAAAAATACGTCCTTTGTGATCGGTTTTATATTGATTAATGATAACATTACTACGTAGTTGAAAGATAAATCGTTTCTTTACACCCTTAAAGATCATAATTATACGTTGTGTGTGTGTCATGTGTAAAAATACCTGTCAAAATATTTACATAAAAGGATCACTTAGTACTTAGATATATAAAAATTCTATTTTTATATAAACAGCCATGTGGATATTTCTGTAATATGAAAACAATGTCTTTTACCTCACGCTCCATATTTCCTTTCTTGGTATGAGAACAAAAAGAGTATTATTATAGCAAACTGAATCTATAATAGATTTACAACCGAAAAGGCCATCTAAAAGGGAAAGAAGCCATTTTGAAATCCACAAAAGCTAATCCGCGCGCAAAAATATCGTATTCAATAAACAGTAAATTTCAAATTTTAAATTTCGAAGTTCGAATTTTAGAATTCGGATATAGAATGGGAAGCGTTTAACTCATTGGTTCCACGTTTCCGAACGGTTTCGTTTATGACCTAGGAGGTTTATCTTTATGGTCTTTTCCTTTTAGAGGGCCAGTAGTTTCTGCCTATATCAAATTGATGTGTGAAATGGTGTCGCTATCCGGAATCACTCATTATACACCTGTACCTGTATCTTAAAATACTACATAATGATAAACGTTGTCCATATGCATTTTCAGTTTACCTATAAACAAGCAAGAATATTTTCAAGAAAAAAAACAGCTCAATTCCAAATGTCGTTGGCTGTCTCCTGCCGGAGGTTTGACTCGCCGATTTTCGATTTCAAGCCTCTCATTTGACAGTCAAAAGTACCAGATCAATGATCGCTCGGGAAACAAAAAAGTCGGTGGCGTTTTGAACTTGGAACCCCGGAGCCGATCGGTTCCACATAGAGGGATTTTTAATCGAAATGTGATTGGTGTACCGACGGATTTGCTGGTAGTTTCCAAGAAATAATCGTTTCAGGATTAATAGAGTCGTATTTTGAGCGGGATTTTTCTTTGAGTGGAGTATTGGTTGATGAATTTGATTTTCAGTAGATTTAGGAATGTTTTTCGAAAAATCATGGGATTTCCATGATTTTTCGAAAAACATTCTAGACAGACAGACTATGAGAAACTACACCATCGAAAGCTCTTAGCGCCTCAATATTTTTTTGTTTTTTAAATTTATTTTGCTCTTTCTGGACGCTATAACTATGGACGTCTTTCTACATCGTTCTTTATTTTTAATACTTTGATTTAAAAGAGAGCGCCCATTTTGTTTCTTGCAAGTTCTAAGGTCCATAGGAATATACTACACTTTAAAATGGGCAAATAGCTTCATATTATTTTCTGACTGCCAATTCTAAAGTGCCTTTAAATGGTTTAATTAATATAAATGCTTTGAGTTTGATTTTATACAAATACATCTTAGCTATAAAATCTCTAAGTAAGTGTTGTTTATTCTACGCCGTAACAATGTTGTAGCCGTTTGTCAAAAAGTTTCGTCATATTTCTATCGAGGAGCCGTCACTCGATGCAATGACGTCGGCTCGGAGAAATATTGCGGTGCTTGTTAAAAACTGAACGTTGTGGCAAAGTTGCTGCTGTAAACTAGTGTAAACAATATAAAACAAGGTTTATTTTGCGACAAGTCATGCGCCCAGAATGACGGGATTGTCCATTGACAAGAATGATGCAAGTTATGGTTGTATATATACACAATTTCAAACTTTCATCTCGTTGTTTTGTTACCTCTACGTTGATCATCTTGGCCTGCATCTCAAGATGGTAAGTGATGATCAGTCCGAAGGTGGAAGCAAGCTTCACCCGGAATCTTCAACCACAGGGGAACTGAGAGTGATGAATTTTCAAAAATCCTTCCTAAGTGCCCATCACTTTCGTAATTAGGGAACTAATATGAAACATTCTATGCTCCTAGTCATGGTTTAGGCTGTGTTGTCTGTCAATGAATGAATGAATTTAAGACTTTTAATAAGTAAAAGATGTAGTTTTTAGATGATCTATTAAACCTGGGCGATACTAACAAGGTTTTGGGAAGTTATATTATGGGTGAGTGGGTAAGCGTTATACTGTAAGATTACGCATTTTTCAGGTAATTATTGTCAAAACAGCATATTTTAAGGCCCAATGGCCTCA
This sequence comes from Lithophane semibrunnea, assembly GCA_947363905.1. Classification (NCBI taxonomy): domain Eukaryota; kingdom Metazoa; phylum Arthropoda; class Insecta; order Lepidoptera; family Noctuidae; genus Lithophane; species Lithophane semibrunnea. The sequence continues at coordinate 2,423,301 of OX376206.1, read as the reverse complement.
ACAACTGAACATAATGCAAATAATATTTTCAAGATAATTCATAGTAGTCTTGTAGTTCCATAAAATAATCCTATTCAGCAATAGATAACTGTTTGTTGACCTATAAATGAAATCCATCCATATCGGGACCATCCGTGACGATGAAAACATATACATTATACATTTGGACAGATCTGAGCGACATCAGTATACAGGGTGTGGCGGTATTGTGCGTAGGTCTTGAACGGCTAATAGGGTAGACAATTTATCACATACTGTAGTCGATTCTGTAGTTCAGAAACTAAACTAAATTTAAGTTCAGTGCATCTTTTTCTTTCTATTTCATTAAGAAAAGGACAGAAGATACATTTTTGTTTAGTCCTGACAAATTAATCAAGGCATTGGTAAGAAGTCTGTGGAATAGGACGGCCAGGAATAGGAATAGGTGGAGACAACTGGGAGAGGCCTTTGCCAAAGGGCAAACAGACTAGAGATTAGAATCATAGGTTAAGCAAATATTGTATCAAGAATTCTGAATAAAGGCTACTATTACTATTACTTTTTTGGAAAATTGATACAGCAATTACGTGGTCGACTATTCTTATTTAAAATCATACAATTACAAAGACGGATGTTCATGAATTTTAAGAAAAAAAATTATGATAATTTGAAAACAAATCCAGTTTTCCATTTTATTTGGTGCCAGCTTTTCAATATTAATTTTCATATCTCCCTTTGCAGCTTAAATAATTCCATTCCATCATGCGTTAGGCTATCGAAGCTATCAGACGTCACCCTGTATACACCGCATCTTCCCCTAAGTTCGGTCATGTAACTATACTTACCGCTAAAGGGATTAGGAAGTATACTAAACTTTATGTTATCTAATGGCATATCGCTGGGACTCAATATCGGTTATATTAAAAGCAAGGCAGGGTGAAAGCTTCTACGCATAAGCTAGGAAATGTCCATTGAAAGAAAGAAAGAAAATATATAATATATTATATATATAATAAAATATATAAATATTCAGCACAGACTAAGAGGCACACAATTGCATTGCATTGCTTCTTCTTCTCTCAAAATAGGTACAAGTTAGGATAATGGTTTTTTTTTTTGTAAGACTGGTGGTCAGACTTTTGGGCTTCTGACTAACGACTGTCGACGGAAGATCTAAGAATGGCAGCCGGGAATCCGGGATCAAAGGCTTAACGTGCTGTGCGAAGCAAGTTTCGATATGTAATGGATAGTCACCAACCCACAAACCGACCGCGGCAAGCGTAACTTAACGTGCGGCTGTTATCATTTAGCCACAAGCTTTGCCAGTAGTATAAGAAGTTTATTCAGTGTATATATTTTTATCGTTTTAATAAATCCTATAAAAGTTGACTGTGAATTAATTTTCCGTTTAGCCGTGAAAGTGTCACAAATAAACATACAAAATCAAATCCTTTCTCTTTAGCCACTCGCGCCCGGCAACGTGGGGCAACCGGTTGCCCCAACGCTAAACTGGGGCGGTTGAGTGCCTATCAATCTGCCTAGCCTTTTCCCAACTATGCTGGGGTCGGCTTCCAGTCTAACTAGATGCAGCTTTTCTGACCTCCACAACCCAGTAACTGGGTAATATGATACCCCTTGGTAAGATTGGTGGTCAGACTTTCGGACTTCTGACAACCCGTAACGACTGTCAAAGATCTACGAATGACAGCGGGGACCAACGGCATAACGAAAGCCGATAATATCCTAGTAAACCGATAGTAGCCTATAATATTTGAAAACACTAAGTAAATTCTTAATTAACTGCACTACGACCTAAAATGTTATTATCCTTCTACATAGTTACTATCACATACAAGAATACAGTACCTATCTATTATGTATGTATGTGAACACAATATTCATTTACCGCTCCGTCGTCGTTAATCCTGTGTCGGCTGAAATGAGTGGCGCGGTTTGGTTATTATAATAATAAATACTAGATGTGCCTCAGGCTTTGCAGGGGTGCCGAATGTTTAATTATTTTCTGGTATTAAAGCTAAATAACCTAGAAATAATTCAATCGCGAGTGAAAAGGTTAGTTCTGGTAATCTATCGTTATTGACCAACGCATAGAATCGAAGCGACATTTTCAAAGCTACATTGTATAACATCACGCTTGTTTCCCCAAAGGGATAGGCAGAACTGTAAGCTAATGCCAAATAGTCCCATGTAAAACAGGACAAGCCCATTGTCATTAACTGGCTGTCTCTAGATTCCGAGCTTCTAAAATACAATAGACGTAGATATATTTAGTAACCTATTCCACTTAACTATTCCTTAAGAGTCATCAAAATCCCTGTAAGAAATCGACACGTGTTTCACCTCTCAACGAGGCATCTTCAGGATGACGATTGACCTGTCGCGAACCCGAACACGACGTGTTACCACGCCAAGCGCCGGACGCAGAGAAACGACGCGGCGCGTCACGCCTGATAGCAAGCCAGGCCAAAGACTTAGAACAAGTCCTACTACCAATCGACTGACTGACTATTATCTGGACTTTCAATCCAATAAAAACTTTTTACAAAAAAAAAAACAACTGACTTCCAAAAAAAACAAAAAAGTGAAAAATAACTTTAATTCGGAAGTTGGTGTCATTGCTTTTCAATTTTTGTTATTTGCACCGACTTCCGAATTAAAGTTATTTTTCACTTTTTTGTTTTTTTTTTGGAAGCTGGTTGTTTTTTCTGTAAAAAGTTTTTATTTTTCACTTTTTAGTACCTACTTACAAATTCGAATACAACTACCTGCTATGTAAATAACAGAGACGGAGTCAAATAAAATATCGCCTACATAGACTAAGTGGGAAAAATACGTAATTATTGAAGCTAATTAAATTAAAACTACGGAAGCAAATTTAATAAAAATATGGGACCACCTCTGAAGCATGACCTACCAAACAAAAAAATCGTCAAAATCGATTCATATTTGGCGGAGTAATCGCGTAACATAAACACAAAAAAAATATATAGACGAATTGTGAACCTCCTCCTTTTGAAAGTCGGTTAAAAACAAGTGACTGGAGCAAACACATGTGTAATACATACAGTCATAATATTAGTGTATGGTAAATACAGGCTGTAAGGGTAAACAGTCTTGTCATTCAAACTACGGGTAGTTGTCTTAAATATAAAAATAAATAACCGAACACAACAAAAAAAAACGTCATTTTCATTAAAAGATTTTAAAAAGTTTCTTTCCGACTCCGTGCTCTCTAGCGAAACAGCTGACTGACTGAGGGAGGGGTCGCGCTCGCGGCCGGTCAGGTCACATCCCGCACCCCCCGCCCGTGTTGAGACGCAAGTTCGTTGCCCTAGCGCATAGGACAACGAACTTGCGTCTCTTGTGGTAAAACGTAGAATTAAAAACAAGAAAAAAAATAGTTATAATTATCCATTGATTTTACGTTCTATAAATGAAACCAAACCACTGGTTGCAAGGATAACGATGTTTACCCTAACACCCTGTATAAAGGCTTATAACTAGAGCATAATGATTAATATTGATGTAATGTCACTCTATATGGTAATGTTTGCATTATAATGTTTATGTTATGTCTGCTGTGTGGTTATTGAAGCCGTGCCTACGACTTTATCAGACCGAAATTGTCGATTACAGCGGTTTTCGTTGAAATAATCGTCATTTTTGGGTTCCTGATATTAAATAGCCCTTGGTTAAGGTGAAATTAATTAATACATGATTTTAATTAGTCTACATATTTGAAAGGTCAGGTGCCTAGTACTCGCAACCGGTGAGCGTGTTTTACCAGTACCCTGAGTGTGTTTGTTGCCGTATCACAAAATAAAGATGATAATGCTGATTAAGAATAGAATAGAATACTCTTTATTATGTACACCATAAAAAATACAGATACAAATGTAGAAATTTAACATAGGGTGACACAATGGGCGGTCTTATCGCTAAGAGCGATCTTTTACAGACAACCTTTGGATGGATTAAAGCGCGAAGGAAAGATTAAGTACTGTTTAATCTTTTTGTAAGCACGTGTTTCTGTGGCAAATAAACCTATTTTTCTTTCTTTCTAAATACGTGACGATCAAGTTAATCGAGTATGCTAATGAGCGATGAAACAAAAGGAGTATGTAAAGATCGTAGCAGGTGGCGTTCTGCAGTTTCTGCCTGCCCCCATGGGAAGAAGGCGCGAGTTTATATATTCGTTGGTAATACTGAATTGATAAATCGGGACGCCTGCGCCGCCTAGCGGCGTTCGACAGAGTCTACAACATAACGCTCGACCTGGGATAAGCAGTCTGTCGGTGACTGTCGAGCTGTGAACACGTTTAGAAACTGTCGCGCGTTCCGTATAGTTGTGTCGTATGCTACAGTGTGTGAATTGCTAGTGTGATTTTGATCCTAAATTATAGTTATTAAAATTAATTATTAATTATAATTATCCATTATTTAATGAATACATATAAATTATATTTTTAAATATTGGAATAAAAAATAATTATAACAATTATTATTATTCGCAGTAAGCGATAAGGCCGCCCACTATATATTTTGTAGTATATATATTTTTTTTTTTTTTGTTATGTGTAATCTGTTGTACAATAAAGTTTAAATAAATAAATGTAATTTTATTTAAACTGCAAGCGGTTTTTCTATTACGCTATACAACACAAACACCAATATTACCCACAGTAAGCCCACAGTAGTTAAAATATGGCCGATACTAACGAAAAAGACACTTACCCTCTCTGTCATATTTATGTACTTAAATATAACTTTTGAATGTTTGAAAAAGAACATAACTTTTCGTCACATGTGTAAGGCCGCATTCATACGGGATCCGTCATTGAAGATTCGTCAAAAAACACGATACGTCATGACGGATGGACGTTCTCACATTGCATACGGAAACGAGTTTATTCGCGATTCGTCAAAATATCCGAATAGATCACACTTGATTCGTGATTCAGAATTCAGTCTTAGGCGAGCGCATCAGCGGATCCGTCACAAAAAATAGCGATTCGTATTTTTTGATGAACGTTTTTTTTATAAGTCATTACGTGATTTAAGATTTATCCGTAATTTTTCAAGAAAAAAAAAAATATGATCTGAATGAGCCGTTAGAGTACCTATGTTGCCATAATCACTTCGTTAGGCACACTAATAATTAGTCTATCCTTACGTAGTTATTAGTGCAATATACCCCTAATTGAAGATCATGCTTAGGGGTTCCATTCATGGTATATTCCAAGTTACGCCTACAATTGATTGTTGTTTCGCGGTCAAAAGGATACTCAAGGAGTAACGTGCTACCCAGTAACTGGGTTATCAAAACTCGAAAACTCAACTCAAAACTCAAAGCATTTATTTCAATTAAACCATTTCCAGGCACTTTTGAATTGTCAAGGAGTCGGTCAGTCAGAAATATGAAGCTATAGTTGCCAATGGGCAACTAGCTTCATATTTCTGCCCGTTCTCCTTTACTACTACGCTTTGGAATGCCAAAGCGTAGTAGGTACCTATGGAGGAGAACGGGCACGAAACTCCACGGACACTCTTTTAAATCAAAATATTGTTCCAATATATATTTACATCATTCATGTTGAAATTATACATGTAAATATTGTTACAATATATTGGTTGGTTATGGAGGTCAGATAGGCAGTCATTCCTTCCATGTAAAATTCTGGTATTCAGCTGCGCCCGGTTAGATTTGAAGCTGACCCCAATTTAGTTGGGACAAAACTAGGCAGATAATGCACTAGATATGTGATACGTAACTAAAGATTTGTCAGATAATTTTGTTCTGTTGAATCTTAGTATTTTACTTTCCTTCTTTAATATATAAAAACCCAATTAATAAAATAACACAACGCCTGAATTCCCAGAAGGGTTGGGCAGTAGTGTACCTTTAGTACATCCACATTTCGCTAGTTATGTTTCATCATTATCATTTCAGCCGAAAGACGCCTGTTGCTGGACATAGACCTCCCCCAAGCACCGCCACTTCGACCGTTCTGTGCTTCTGCATCCAGCGGATTCCTGCGGCCATCACCAGGTCATCGGTCCACCTTGTGGGGGGCCTTCCAACCCTACGTCTTCAGTTATGTTTAAGTCCTTTGTAATAGGTGCCTATTATTGCCATCAATCGGGCACAAATCCAGACTCAAGGCTGCCACTGAGAAATTCCTTTTGGAAAAACCCAATAACAATTATCCCGACCCGGGAATCGACCCCAGGACTTCATGCTCAGCAGTAGCGTACCCAACAAAATCTATAACAAATTTTAATATAAATTCACAAATGGCACAGACTTGTACTTGAAAACTGTCTCGCTTTACTTCAAGCTCTGCATACTGTAACCGTTAGTACAGTCAGCATACAAACGAATACATTAGTAAGATCGTCACGTTTACTGCAATATTGTGAATTAGCTGTTTTCGTGTGTTGCTGTCGAGAAGTGGGGCAGATACTTATTAAAGTTGATGACTAGACTTAATAATATGGCTTGTAAGTAATAAAAAGTGATGTTGTATTCTGTAAACAGGGTTTTTTAAATGAAATAGCATGCTTGTTGCTAATTAGTATTCAGTTTTAATAAGCTTAGTCTATTTAACGAGTTTTTCTTCGTTTATTTTATTTGAGCTCGTGGCTAAGTAATAACAGCCGCTCGGGTCAATCCATCAGGATAAACTACGCTTGCCGTGGTTGGTCCGTGGATGGGAAACCATATTCATATACCCAAACACTCCGTGCCTCGGAAAGTACGTTAAGCCGTTGGTCCCGGCTGTCATTCGTGGATCTTTGGCAGTCGTTACGGGTCGTCAGAAACCCGAAAATCTGACAACCAGTCTTGCGAAGGGGTATCATATTACCCAGTTAGTGGGTTGTGGAGGTCAGATAGGCAGTCGCTCCATGTAAAATACTAGCATTCAGCTGCATCCAGTAAGACTGAAAGCCGACCCCAACATAGTTGGGAAAAGGCTAATCTGTCAAAAACTGATCATTGTGAGACCACTGACACATTTGTAAATTAGTAAACTGGCCCCCTGTGCTCCCGTGAGCTGCTCTCATTCGCTCACCTACCGCCGAGCTTCTGTCTACTCGACTTTAGAGAGTGCCACGCGTTGTAGACTCTTTAAATCGGTCGTTTATTTTGAGTTTATTAATTACAAACAAAAGTACAAATCTTTTCTCTTTAAAATATTAGTGTAAAGACTAACTGTTAAGAATCCATTAAAGTTGTAGGCGTTACGTGATTCTTAATAAGATACTTGTTGGTGACAACAGTTCTTGTTCTTTATTCTTTGCGGCATATTATTACAAGTTTGTACAATTAGTATGCACATTGCATGACTTAACATTTAACTGCAGTAGGACTTTTTTCTTCCCAGAGTGTACTTGTAACAAGAAAAAAATCAACTGTTTTTTAGTGTTTCGTTCTCAAGAAACAATTCTGCCCCCGATACAAAAAAAGACGCATCTAACAGTTTTTCCAGATTTGAGTTATACACATTGCCGGAATCAGAAAAAAAATGCGCATCTACCTGTATTTTTAATATTTTTCTATCTTCCTCCAGTGCGGTTTTAGCACAACAAAATAGGGCGCTTCTGTTCACTTTTTACACCCGATTGAAGATGAAAAGACGGATTTATGTAAAACTTAATTAAAAAGTCATCTATGTAGATAATGTCCTTATACTTTATAGTTTTTTTTTTGTCAGTAATATATGCGTTTGAAATTTAAAGGACGCATCTTGCGTCCTTTAAATTTCAAACGCTTCCTTGCGAAATGAAGAAAAATATTACATAATACTTGATTGAGTAGACGTAAATGTCTATTTACGTCTATTTAATTAAGTATGTTATACTTTTCTTAATTTTTTTTGCTAAGATAAAACTGTTTTTTCGTTATTTTTATTATAATAATTAATAAATTCATTTTATATATTAAACCAAGTTAAAGCCTATTATAGTGGGCATTATTTTCAACTTTTAGTATGTAAATATTTTAATTTACTCGAAGACAGCAAACAATTTCCCGTTTCATTCATTAAAACATTTATTTCTCTGTTTTTACTTTTTGTTAGATACGTCTTTTTTACTATCGGGGGCAGAATTGTTCTCTCCTACTGGAACGATATATGATAGTTATTCTACAGCCACTGCTGGACATAGGCCTCTCCAATTGCACGCCATTCAACTCGATTCTCGGCAACTCTCATCCAGCTGCTACCAGGCACCCTGCGAAGATCGTCGCTCCACCTAGCCTGAGCGTCCTACCTTACGTTTGCCGATTCGCAGTCTTCACTCAAGAACTCGTCTACCCCAACGGTCATCGGTTCTACGGCTAATATGGCCGGCCCATTGCCACTTCAGCTTGCTTATTCTGTAAGCTCTGTCGACAACTTTGGTTCTCTGCCGGATCACCTAGTTCCGGATTCGAGAGATTTCAAGCATGGCCCGTAATAATTCTCCAACGCAGCGATTAGTTAAAATAGAAGAAATTTGACACAATATTTCATTTTCACTGTCTACGATGTTGTTGCCCACATAAAATGGTTTATACTGGTGCTTAATGCCTTAGAGGTAAAGTTGTAATGCCTCATGCGTCTGTCATACCTACCTCTCTGCCAAGCTGCAAAATTATAGATATGGCTGTAGTAGCACAGTATAAGTAACAGTATTCTGCATTCACAGAAAACGGCCGAAACGACGCGCTTCGAAATCTCTTCCAATTCTACTATCAAGTCGAGTGCGCGGAAGCTACGCACAGACGCGGAAGGTTTATGTACCGAGCGGCCGTAGGTAATTATTTCAATGTCACTGCCGAGACATAATACTGATACTTTATACTGTGCTAGTAGGTACTACTACTTGTTATGCTCGTGACAAACACAAATAAAGCATAAAACACACTAAACAATGTTTCGAGTAGGTACTTAAACAACTAAATACTTAACAAGCACCAACTTTACCCAACTTTCAACAAAATTTAATCAGTCTTATCGTAAAAAAAAGGCAGCATTCCAAGAAATTCTTACGTAAAAGCTAGAAACTATTCGCTAAAATAAATTAACACTAACACAAGTGCGATAACAGAAGATAAAAGTGACGTTTTAAAAGATAAAAAGAATTAATTAACACAATTTCAGCGGAGACTGAATCATTTGGCACAGTTTTAAGTCTTAGATTGGGTCACGGGGCGAATGTATCACGGGGCGAATGTTTTATGGGTCACACAAGGTTGATGCTATTTCAACTATTTTAAAAGGCATAAGATCACATTTAAATATTTTACAAGATGGACTTCATACCACGTAAGACAAAATCTCGATTTTTCGGGTGTTTCTTTCAGTTTTTCTTAATTTAATTTCTTCCTGGACCACCCCGGAGTTGAGGCGAACAAAAGTAGTAAGCGAAACATAGGCGTGTAGTTAGTTACTATACAGTATGTTATCTAACGAAGGGCGTTCCCGTTAACCTGCAATAGTATAGCGTCTATACATGCAATAAATATAAAGTAACATTAAAAAAAAAAAAAAAAAAAACTTTTTTATTGTAAAATATTCACAAAAAATATTAAATTGATACGGAAAAGAAACACTCTGTACACGCCCACTTGTCACACTTGTTTTTCTACGTTGAAATACAAGTGTGCGTGTACAGAGTGTTTCTTTTACGTATCAATTTAATAGTTTTGTGAATATCTCACTACTTATATTAAAAAAATATGTATACATTCTTAGTGGTAATATTTTTTTTGTATGGACGCTATACTATTGCGGGTTAGCGGGAACGCCCTTTGTAAGGTAACATACTGTATAAATTAATTAAAACATCTGTTATCATTATTGTGCTGGTGCTACAACTGTCTAAGTACAGTGAAGTTGAAGTGACAAATGCGCCGGTTTTCAGCCGCAACTTGCACGTTCCTATTAACTTTATTGTGAGCATCTTATATGCGCTAATTATTATATTATTCAAACTGGTATAAAACTTAAAGTTTTCCCAAAATAAATAGGTTTATACTACATATAATGGAACAAAATAATACTATTATTTCGTATCTACAGTAGGTAGTGTTATTCTATCAAGCTAAGATCAAACCACATTCAAATGACCGCACATAATCCGAAAGCGAACTCATTTGTTTTGAAAGTAAATCTTCACGGATTTTCATCTTCATACCGTTTTAATTTCCAAGTTTTATTTTGACTGGAAGTGAAGGAAAAAGTTCAAAAAACTGCCAGGAATATAGACGATATTTTGTAGAATTATTGTTTGATTGGAGGAGCTCTAAGCTAAGAAATAACAGCCGCGTGGGTCGATCCAACAGGTCAAGCTACGCTTGCAGCTACGGTTGGTCCGTGGATGGGTGACCATCTTGCCGTCCCGAGAGACTCTCCGTGTCTCGAAAAGCTCGTTTATCCGTTGGTCCTAGTTGTCTTTCGTGGATCTTTTACAGTCGTTACGGGTCCCCAGAAGCCCGATAGTCAGACAACCAGTCTTACCAAGGGGTATTCTATTACCCAGTTACTGAATTGTGGAGGTCAGATAGGCAGTCGCTCCATGTAAAATACTGGTATTCAGCTGAATCTGGTTAGACTAGAAGCCGACCCCAATATAGTTGGGAAAAGGCTAGACAGGATTTTTGTGGATAATTCTTTCAAGAATTTTTACGACATTTCAAAAGGCTCTTTTTCAACATTTCATGTCATTGTTTTACACAAAAAATGCTATTAGTTATTCTTTGACCCGTTGATTAATCTGTTGTCCTACTTTTTCTGTAAATCTGTTTCTAACTGAGAATAATTAACGTCTGAAAAACTGACTTGTTACGTCTGAAAACCAGTAAGAAATGTTTGCTTAAGAAATATTAATAAAAACTGTTTCCAAAACTTTTGTTTTTCAAACAAAAGCAAATAATTCATAATACAAGTTGAAAGCAATTACATGGCAGTTATTTATTCTATCTTTAGTCAATTTTGCATCTACATTTACGTACTTAAGTAATTTTTACTTAAAATGCTTTCCAATATACATAAATTATATTATTATTCATTTACAAATATTTCACATGAAATTGAGATGACACTCAGGCCCGTATTATTAAATCATTCAAAGCTCCCCCTCGTGTCATTTGATATCTCCTGGGAGATTGACTTCAAAATAAACTTATAAACGTAATTTGATGTTGTCAATTGAATAAAATTCTAATGACATTTACAATGCCGACGGCTTTTTTCGCGCGCAGACGCCATCTTGAGAACCATAGACATCAATTTGTTTCTTACCATAGAGTGTTACAAACTTACAACCGACCTTATTCATCCACTCAGCTACTAACCTTATCACTAACGAAGCAAACAAAACTGTGGTATTAGCCAGAAACTTGGAAAGAAACTCATTAGTACAAAAGTTAAATCTTTCGCCACGTCGATACGTTGGGCCGATATCAATTGTGCTTACTTATTTATATGTATACTTTGGTAAAACCAATAATAAATAAGGTCTAATGAAATAGCTGAACAAACAATGAATGGGTTAATGAGGAGGTTGTTCAAAACATTATGTCATTCATCATTTTTTAAATGGTTTTTTTATAACGAATTTCGAAGTAGCAGCCTGTACTCTCGATTTATGTCCCGTTTATGACAATAAACACCCCCGAAACGAAGATGTTATGATCTTAATTTGAGTTGCAGTTCTAAAAAACTAAATTGAAACATATAAAAAAATAAAAAATAATTAGGCTCACAATAAGCACTTTTTTTTTTCAACTTTAAAATTACATGGCGATCCCCCGCCCAATACGCTCCGTCACCACTTCCGTGTTTTTGATTAAGACTGCCTTTTTCACAATACCTTCGTATATGGAATCATGGCTAAGCTACATTATTGTAAGTAATAATAAATACTTCAATAAATTACATCAGCATGTACTGGAACGCTCGCTAATTGAATTAGCCAGAACCCTGATATACGTTACTTTCATTTATCTTCACTCACACTCGTGGACGAAATTACTTACGTATACTCGTATACATAGTTTTATGTATACAACTACAGGGTCAAATGAGATTAGCTAGCGAAACTGCATACGAGATGCGTATCGTTATTTGAAGGCTCTTACATACTAGCGCGATTCGCCGTGCGACGAGAATTTTAACAAAACAATTTCTGAGAAAACTTCACGGCGAACAATGCGGCGGCGTTGCGTCGCGCGGCGAATCGCGCCAGTATGTAAGAGCCTTAAACACGATAAAATAATTATAAAAGAGATCAGTTTTGTTTTTACCGACTTCTTCAAAAAGGAGGAGGTTCTCAATTCGTTTGTATGTTTTTTTGTTTGTTTGTTTTTGTTATGCAATTACTCCGCCAATTATGAATCGATTTTGATTATTCTTTTTTTGTTCGGTAGGTCATGCTTCAGAGGTGGTCCCATATACATTTTATTAACGTTGCTTCCGTGAGTAAGCTTAAATATAACGTATTTTTCCCACTTATAATATGTGAACGATGTTTTAAGTTACTCCGTCACTGTTATTTACATAGCAGGTAGTGGTATTCGAATTTGTGTGGGGTAGGTACCACAACTAAAAAGTGAAAAATAAAAACTTTTTACAAAAAAAAACAACTGCCTTAAAAAAAAAACACTAGAAAGTGTTAGTTTATGTTCTTTACAGTTACAGGCTTAAGACTATCTGAAAACTCCACATTCATTTAATAATCTGAAAAGATACATCGATCTCTAGAGAGACAGAGACTAAACTAAAACCTAACATAACTCGTATTAAAAAACTCAAACCTTCCCAGCTTCACAACTCCTGCAAAATATCATCGTAGAAGTTGTAACGAGAGACTCACACATGGGACCAGGGGTTGTCAACTCAACCGCAAAATGTTGAAGTTTTGGCTTCACGGGACAAGTTAGTTTTAGTTTTAAGTAATCTACCGCTTGCGTGACAGCATATACCTGTTGACGTTATGGGGTCAATGTACTGTTAGTGTTGTCTTTGGGATGTATACATACGTCTAAGTGGGGGTGGAAGAGTGATGTATGTTAGTGGGCTCATTTTGTGGGTAGGTAAGTCTATTATGAGACTTTTGGAAGGATGAGGCGGTCTTTATTATACTAGAAGCTGTACGGTTAAGAATTTTTCACTAAGTAAATAAACCTAGTGTTATCAAGAAAGGTTGGGTTTCACTACACGTGGCACATACTTATTTTGAAGAGTAGAACATCGCAACTCTTAACATACCAATATTTGGCTAATAGATGATATGGCTAGAAAGGGGGTGACTACCTAGATGACGGCTAATAGAGAAGTATGGAAGAAAGGGACATGTTGCGCCGACCACAAATAAATGGGGATAAAGGCAGGAGAATGCTGAATTAGCCAAGTTTTTAAAATTCAACAGGAATTCCAGTCAAGTACAACCAACACTTCTAGTAATCTAAAACTAACATTATTATTTTTAAATGAAAACATTTCAGAAATGCCTGAAATGTTTTCTTTGTTCCAGTTAAACATTAAATAAAGTAATAAGTTTTATTCAGTGCACGTAAGTAATACAACATAACCTAATTACACGAAAAACTGTACAAAGACTTTGTTGTGTTTATTTTAAACGGGACAAAACAAGATGGCGTACTCATAAATTAACACAATACTGAGAAACTAAAATGAGAATGAACTGAAATGATTATATAAAAACAGCAGAAGGTAAGTTTTTTTTTACCCTTTAATGTCATAAACTTTAACTTTGTTGTCGGGTCGTCAGATGCCCGAAAGTCTGACAACCAGTCTAACCAAGGGGTATCGTATTACCTAGTTACTGGGTTGTGGAGTTCAGATAGGCAGTCGCTTCATGTAAAATACTGGTATTCCGCTGCATCAGGTTAGACTGGAAGCCGACCCTAACATAGTTGGGAAAATGCTAGGCAGATTGATTTTGATTTAATAATAATTTTGGTATCTCTCTCTTTTGACCACATTTAAAAAAAGAAAATCGAATTTAAACATATATTGCGGTAGTAAGCACGACACTTGTAAACTTGTAAGACGGAATATAGAGTCGCCGGACACTCTCAGGCTTTGTTATGATTTTCTATGATAAAAGTGTCAAAATATACTTATATTTTGACACTTTTATATTATAAAATGTCGTTATTTAGTTCACAAGCACTTACTTGTGAACTACATAATGACATTTGGTTATAAAAGGCTTGTAAGTTTTGATAAACAGGGGACTGTTCATACACGCGCCTGTTGCGAGTACTACGCACCTGACCTTTCTGAAGAAGATCACCAATAAGGTCAATATATATCCTCCTAGGGCGTCCCCTGTAATGGCTTTTTTAATGGAGGACATTAAAAAGTCATTAGGTATGTCGTTAGTTATTAAAAATGTAGTGAAAAAGAAAATTAGATAACTTAGAAAAAGAACCTGTCACATGTACCTAATCAAATCTTATCAAGTTACCTATCTACTAAGAGCAGTGGTAGCCCAGTGGCAACTGCCAGTACTTACGAGTTATAGATCGTAGGTTCGAACCCTGACAGGCGCTTCACTTTGTGTAAATAATTTCATCAGCACCGCTCTCAAAACGGTGGAGGAAAACATCGTGAGGAAACCGGCATGTCCTAGAACCAAAAATTCGAAGACATGTGACATCTACCAACCCGCACTGGGCCCGCGTGGTGGATTACGGCCCACTCCCTCCCATAGAGAGGAGGCCTGATTCCCAGCAGTGGGAACATTATAGGCTGATTATGTATGTATGAACCTATCTACTGAAAAATAATATATGAGGGCTCGAAAAATTCAATTTTAAAAGTGCCATTCATCATTTCATTTGTCTAGAAATATTCCGATATATTTAGCGTCAGGCAGTATTTGAATAATGATAAATAATGAGCCGCTGGAGCATCAATTAATCAAGTTATTTCGCAAGCATAACAGGTGTGTTGCTTACATTAGGTATGCAAATTGTGATTTATTATTTGGACGTACACTTGGCAGTAGAGTACTTGACTGATGTTAAAAATGTGAGATGAATTTAATGTTATTTTTTAAAGTTATTTATATACAGAATGAGGACAGTTATTACAGGTTGGAGAGAAATTAGTTTTAACCATTCGTATGCTAGTATAACTGAGTGTGGCTGTCGTTCTGTGTCAATCTACCTAACCTTTTCCCAACCATGTTGGGGTCGGCTTCCAATCTAACCGGATGCAGCTGAATACCAGTATTTTACATGCCGCGACTGTCTATCTGACCCCCCACAACCTAGTAACTGGGTAATACGCTATAGTTTAGTAAAAGCCGATTTTGGACCAGCACATAATTTAAAAAAAGTCAAATCTTTATACTGGTATTACCGCCATCTATATTCTATAGTAAATCACTATCGAATCCATAAGTCCACCCCCTACCAAAATCTATCAACGCACTTAAAAAAGTTTTCACTTTAAAAATCCTTTTAAAAGGCTTGCCTGGTAAGACAAAATTAAAAACTAATTAACTTTTTCACTACGACGTGAAAAATATTCCCTGATAGAAGAAAAAGACTTTAATCAATATTTTAAAAATAACATTACATTCATGTTAAAATGATTACAAAAAAAAACAGTTTTGTAATCATTTTAACATGGATGTAACTCTACTTACTCAATTATAGCAACTAGCGTGATAGTATATATCTTCAGAAACGCCTAATAGGCACATACTACTAAACTAATAGCCTTCCCCTGCCTCCGAGCGATTATAACCCACAGCCGTTACGGAATGACCCGTCGTAGC